>CM045743.1:4358939-4451439 GCA_024760905.1 Plotosus lineatus
GAACATTCAGCCACTGAGTCAAATCCACATGCCTCACCCCACCCATTACCCTAGATGAGCACCACACATATACATGAGCAACTATGGACCTCTCTGGACCTGATTCTTTAGACACTGCCCAAAGTGCAAATGTAAATCAGCTTAAGAATGGGTTTGCTCTGAAACACCCTCAGCCCTGATCAACACAAAACGAGTGCAAAATAAGGTGTTGAGTATCAGGAACCGCACGTACCTGGAATGGGTGGTCTACAGGTTGACATTTTTGAGTGGAATGGAAAGGAGGAGGGGAATAGGTGGAAGAAAAAACAGGTTCCTATACACAAGAGATGTGAAAAAGAGAGAAAACAGCACCCATAGGAAAAGAAATTAAAACAAATTATTCCAAAATGGAAATTCAAGACAGTGGCTGATGGAGCAGAGGTGTATTGTGGAAAATGGGTACCAGATGAAGTATGGAAGTACAAAGAGCCAGAAGTCCTCATTGCAAAATAATGTATTGACTCAGATTAACTGAAGAAAAATCAAGTCACCATAAATATCAGAATTTTCTGTGCTGCATGATAGGTGGGGAAAAAAAGCATTTAACAATGTAGGGTTTTTCTTTTATTTTAGCGAAGGCCATGTCCATGTCCTGTGTCTGTCGGTGCACACCCCATCACTAATTTGATGCTCATTGAGATATATATATATATATATATATATATATATATATATTTATATATATATATATATATATATATATATATATATATATATATAGGTTTCACACAACGCTTTAAATCCATACTAGAGCAAAAACACATCAAGTCCCAAATCGAATCTATAATGTGATCATTTTAAATGTAATACTGCAATGTAAGGATGGCATTTCTACATTCGCCATTAGGCAACTATGTTTTAAAAGTTTAAATGGTTTTCTGTGATATAACCAGTCACTATGTAACCAATCTATGCTCCTTCTCACCCCCTCCACAAAATTTGGGGTGGGGGGATGGGTGCAGCATACATTCTAGAAGTCCATAATTTGGTAGGAGGTCCAAAATTTCAATCATAATATTTACGACAGCACAAAACATGAACTTTGTAAACGGATAATTAAACCCAAAACAAGTGATAGAAATGTGACCAATCACAGCAAAGTGGGCATTAAGTCAGAAATTATTAATTTTGAGTTGCTGCTTCCATTTTAACAGTCATGTAGTGCAGGATTACTGATCGCTAGTTTGGGGCTTCAAGAACCACTGTTTATGGTCATCACTGCTGCCCCCCCCCCTCACCCCCCGCCCCCCGCTGTCAGGGTGGACTCTGCCCTCGCCCAGAGACAACTGAGATGGGCGCTAGCCTTCTCACAACCCTAATTAAGATTCAGCAGTTCAGAAAATGAATGAATGAAAATTTTTAACATATGTTGCTAGTTTTGGATTGGCAAATGCAAACCGGTCATTCAGCATATTAAATGTGACTTTGGAGAAAATCGTGTTTAAAGTTCAGCAAAGTATTCAATACTTTCTGATTTAATAACCATTTTTCTGTGATGGGAAATAAAGCTAGAAATTAGCAAGGGAGGGAAATGTGGAGAAAAGAAAACCCAAATCCAGAACAAATTTCAGGGAACATTTTTTATTTATTTGAGATTTATTTACTCCTTGAAAAAAACACGCTACTCTTTTAACACCAGTCATCGACACTGAAGAAGAAATATATTTACTAGGAGCACCACGTTAAGACAGTGCCTAAATCTATATATTGCATATATTTAAAAATAAAAATCCAGCATTTAAAATACGAAATAAGCAAATACACATTCATAAAACACAGCCCAGTAATATTTATTTCCCATTCAACAGGCCCATATTATACAAGCTCACAAATACAAGCTGCCCAAAACTTTGCCGGCAAAATTGAGGGACTCAGGAAAAGCTTGTCGATTTTTTTTATATAATTCAAGGATGCAGTTCTTTGTTTTTATTGCAGCAAATTGCAGTGCCGAAAATTAACTTTACTACTGCACACATCATTTTTACATCATTTTTGAAATGAGAATTTTGGCTGAATTTTACTTCCATAAAAGTAGAGCAATGCCCAGTAAGTAGCTGTTGGAAAAAGATATGAAAAGAAGCAGTCAAAGTTGCAATTCAAAACAAAGCTCTAAGAGTTATTCAAACCCAAAGTAATCACAGTGTAACTGAAGTCAGAAAGCAATGCAGGTAAAATATCTGGTCTGCAAAAGCTATAGTTGTTAATGCCGTGCTCGTGGTTAAATCTTACCCAAACCTGCTCAGGTGAGGCAAACTCGTCAATAACAGCCCTTTCTTCCTATAACACACAAGTAATGCGTGTGTGTGAGGTACATGGGTTTGGGGGCGTTTTTGGTTAATTCACTGACTACATTTTGGGGTCCACAGCATACAACTACAAAATTTGGGTTTAAAAATACTGTATACATAAAAAAGTATATTCTTTTCAACAAAAATGTAACTTTTTCCCGACTTGTTTTGCTGACCAGCATCATAACATCCAATTTACACAATTACCTGTGTAGATGGTCTTTGGACACTACTAAAGCAAGGGTCCCAATCTAAGTTAAACACAGTAGATCATGGACAAGGCTATACTTAATCAGTATCCTTTCAGTGGGCCTTGATTAAAAAAAATGAAGCAGTTTGTATGCAGCCACAGTTGAAGTTGAAATTGCAGACATGAACAGCCAGAATACACTAAAGTAAACACGATGTTCTGGATACTGATGTATAAAACTCCATCCTATTTTTTTGTTTGTTTGTTTGTTTGAGGATGTGATCAGACAAATAAATGTTACTGTCTTATGAGGAAAAGTATTCAGCATGCTTCTCCCGTTTTCAAAATCAATTTGGACTGGTCCAAGACTCCAACTCATTCATATATACATATATACATACAGGTCCTTCTCTAAAAAATTAGCATATTGTGATAAAGTTCATTATTTATTAGCATATGTCATCCGACCAATAAAAAAAAAGTGTTATTTTATACAAAAAAGGAAACCTTCAAATAATTATGTTGAGTTATGCACTCAATACTTGGTCGGGAATCCTTTTGCAGAAATGACTGCTTCAATGCGGCGTGGCATGGAGCCGATCAGCCTGTGGCACTGCTGAGGTGTTACGGAGGCCCAGGATGCTTCGATAGCGGCCTTAAGCTCATCCACAGTGTTGGGTCTGGTGTCTCTCAACTTTCTCTTCACAATATCCCACAGATTCTCTATGGGCTTCAGGTCAGGAGAGTTGGCAGGCCAATTGAGCCCAGTAATACCATGGTCAGTAAACCATTTAGCAGTGGTTTTGGCACTGTGAGCAGGTGCAGGTCGTGCTGAAAAATGAAATCTTCATCTCCATAAAGCTTTTCAGCAGATGGAAGCATGAAGTGCTCCAAAATCTCCTGATAGCTAGCTGCATTGACCCTGCCCTTGATAAAACACAGTGGACCAACACCAGCAGCTGACATGGCACCCCAGACCATCACTGACTGTGGGTACTTGACACTGGACTTCAGGCATTTTGGCATTTCCTTCTCCCCAGTCTTCCTCCAGACTCTGGCACCTTGATTTCCGAATGACATGCAAAATTTGCTTTCATCTGAAAAAAGTACTTTGGGCCACTGAGCAACAGTCCAGTGCTGCTTCTCTGTAGCCCAGGTCAGCCGCTTCTGCCGCTGTTTCTGGTTCAAAAGTGGCACCTGTTGCCAATTTCCTGCACACGCCTGTGCGCGGTGGCTCTGGATGTTTCTACTCCAGACTCAGTCCACTGCTTCCACAGGTCCCCCAAGGTCTAGAATCGGCCCTTCTCCACAATCTTCCTCAGGGTCCGGTCACCTCTTCTGGTTGTGCAGCGTTTCCTGCCACACTTTTTCCTTCCCACAGACGTCCCACTGAGGTGGCTTGATCGAGCACTCTGGGAACAGCCTATTCGCTCAGAGATTTCTTTCTGTGTCTTACCCTCTTGCTTGAGGGTGTCAATGATGGCCTTCTGGACAGCAGTCAGGTCGGCAGTCTTACCCATGATTGCGGTTTTGAGTAATGAACCAGGCTGAGAGTTTTTAAAAGCCTCAGGAATCTTTTGCAGGTGTTTAGAGTTAATTGGTTGATTCAGATGATTAGGTTAATAGCTCGTTTAGACTACCTGAACATCATATGCTAATTTCTTGAGATAGGAATTTTGGGTTTTCATGAGCTGTATGCCAAAATCATCAGCATTAAAACAATAAAAGACCTGAAATATTTCAGTTGGTGTGCAATGAATCTAAAATATATGAAAGTTTAATTTTTATCAGTACATTACAGAAAATAATGAACTTCATCACAATATGCTATTTGTTTGAGAAGGACTAGTATATTATATATATATATATATATATATATATATATATATACACACACACACACACACACACACAATATATATTTATATATATAAATTAAACAACACTTACTTTGACGAAGCTGGCATGTGTAACTAACTCAACCGATATATTATTTTGTTTGAATTTAATTTATTTTAAATTAATGTCGATATTGTTTTACAATGTTATGTTTATAATAATTGATTTAGGGGTGTTTTATGAGATACGGTAATAGTATTTATGGATGTATAGTGCAGTATGAATAAGATATGTTACTGGAACGTAAAGTCATAACATTCGCTTTTTTTTTTTTCATCTTACGTTCGGTCGTTCGGAACAAAACTAAAACGTAAGTTGAGGAGCATCTGTATATGTGTATATACTAATATATATATTCACCCTCACGCCGGTCCCAAGCAAGGATAAATACAGATAGTTGAGACAGGAAGGGCATCCGGTGTAAAACTTCTGCCAAAATTGTTATGTGAAAAATTAAAAACAAATTTCATACCGGATCGATCAAGGCCCGGGTTAACAATGACCGCCATCAGTGCTGTTAACCAACAGGGTGCTGGTGGAAATTGGACTACTGTTGGTCGAAGAAGGAGAAACGAGAGGCGGGAAGTGTATCCATAGGCAGAGAGAGAAGAGAAAAGGCATGAGTCTCGGACTGAGAGTAGGGACTTTGAATGTTGGCACTATGAAAGGAAACGGTAGAGAGCTGGCTGACATGATGCAGAGGAGGAAGGTGGACATACTGTGTGTCCAGGAGACCAGGTGGAATACTAGCAAGGCTAGGAGCTTAGGCTAGGAGCTTAGGAGCAGGGTTTAAGCTGTTTTATCATGGTGTGGATGGGAAGAGAAATAGTGTCGGAGTCATCTTGAAGGAGGGATTTGTCAGAAATGTTCTATAAGTGAAAAGAGTGTCAGACAGAGTGATGAGTCTCAATTTAGAAATTGAAGGTGTGATGTTCAATGTTATTAGTGCTTATGCCCCACAGGCAGGTTGTGAGCTAGAAGAGAACAAGAGATTCTGGAGTGACTTAGATGAACTGAGGGGACGAGGAAGTGATGAGCAGGTTTGGTATCCAGGACAGGAACACAGAAGGACAGATGTTGATAGATTTTGGAAGAAACAGGAGCATAGGGTGACTTATAAAAGTGGAGCACACAGGTAGACTACATCTTGTGTAGACGATGCAATTTGAAGGAAGTCAGTGACTGTAAAGTAGTAGTGGGTGAGAGTGTTGCCAAACAGCATAGGTGGTGGTGTGCAGGATGACGCTCATGGTGAGGAAGGTGAAGAAGGCAAAAGCAGAGTAGAAGACAAAGTGATGGACGCTGAAAAAGGAAGAGTGCCGTGTTGTCTTCAAGGAGGAGTTGAAACAGGCTTTGGATGGTGAGGAAGGGCTTTCAGATGATGGGACAATCACAGCTCATGTGATCAGGGAGACAGGTAGGAGAGCACTTGGTCTGTCCTCTGGAAGGAAAGTAAATAAGGAGTTATGGTTGTGGAATCAGGAAGTGAGGGAGTGTGTACAAAGGAAAAGGTTAGCTAAGAAGAAGAGCCATACGATAAAGTTATGGAAAAAAAGTGGAAGCGAGACTAAGGGCAGGGTTCAGCATTTGTGAACAACAGTTTGGTTTCATGCCAAGAAAGAGCACCACAGATGCAGTGTTTGCTTTGAGGATGTTAATAGAGAAGTACAGAGAAGGTCAGAGGGAGCTGCATTGTGTCTTTGTGGATCTGTAGAAAGCATATGACAGGGTGCCGAGAGAGAAATTGTGGTATTGCATGAGGAAGTCTGGAGTGGCAGAGAAGTATGTTAGAGTGGTGCCGGACATGTATGAGAGATGTAAGACAGTGGTGAGGTGTCCTGTCTGTGTGACAGAAGAATTCAAGGTGGAGGTGGGACTGCATCAAGGGTCAGCTCTCAGCCCCATCTTGTTTGCTATGGTGATGGACAGTCTGAGAGACAAGGTGAGACAAGATTCACCATGGACTATGATGTTTGCAGATGACATTTTAAGCTGTAGTGAGACCAGAGAACAAGTGCAGGAAAAGCTAGAGAGGTGGAGGTATGCTTGAAAAGAAGAGGAATGAAGGTTAGCTGCAGTAAAACAAAATACATGTGTGTGAACGACAAGGACCCAAGAGAAGCAGTGAGGTTATAGGGAGCAGAGATAAGGAAGGTGGAGGATTTTAAGTACTTAGGCTCAACATCCAGAGCAATGGAGAGTGTGGAAAAGAGGTGAAGAAGCATGTGCAGGCAGGTTGGAATGGTTGGAGAAAAGTGTCCGGTGTGATGTGTGATAGGAGGGTATTGGCTAGAACGAAAGGAAAAGTGTACAAGACGGTGTTGAGGCCAGCAATGTTGTATGGTTTAGAAACAGTACCACTGGGGAAAAGACAGGAGGCAGAGCTGGAGGTAGCAGAGATGAAAATGTTGAGGTTCTCTTTGGGAGTAACGAGGATGGATAGGATCAGGAATGAGTACATCTGAGGGACAGCACATGTAAGAGGTTTTGGAGACAAAGTCAGAGAGGTTAGATTGAGATGGTTTCGACATGTACAGAAGAGGGATAATGAGTATATTGGTAATAGGATGCTGAGGTTGGACCTACCAGGCATAAGGGCTAGAGGAAGACCAAAGAGGAGATTTATGGATTTATGGATGTGGTGAAAGAGGACATGAAGAGTAGAAGATGCAGAAGATAGGGTGAGATGGAGGCAGATCATTCGCTGTGGCAACCCCTGAAGGGAACAGCTAAAAGGAAAAGAAGAGGAAGAACACACACACACACACACACACACACATCACACACACACACACACACACACACACACACACACACACACACATCACACGCACACACACACACACACACACACACACACACACACACACACACACACACACACACACACACACTGCGGAAGCCTTCCCTATTTGCTTGATAAGCTCAGGGTCAAGGGACAGGCTGGGAACTGCACTGATGTCCTGGCCCATGATCTTGGTCTTCTTAAGGCTGATTGTAAGACCAAAGTCTTTGCAGGCCTTTGCCAAACAGGTAACCGTTCTGGAGGCCAGCTTGAGAATAGGAGACTAGGGCAGTGTCATCGGCAAAGAGGATCTCTCTTAACAGGATTTTGCGCATCTTGGTCCTTGCTTTCAGACATGCCAAGCTGAACAGTTTACCATCAGACCTCGAGTACAGATGTATTCCGTTGCCAGATAAGCTGAAGGCATGTCACAGAAAAAGGGAGAAGAAGATCCCAAACAGTGTTGGGGCAAGAACACAGCCCTGCTTCACTTTACTTCTGGTTCACTAACGGCGGAGGTCCCCAGCTGGGAGTCCCACTTCTAAAAAGTTTTTCCTATAGAAAAATTGCAAACTTTAACTGAAAATTTAGCAGGTGATTGTTAAAGTTTACAGGATCATGGGCGGAATGTTTTCGGTAGACGAATCTACGTCAACAGCCGATCCGGCGATGGCTATTTAACAGTGAATGGTCAAGATGGCGCTTCCTAGAGGGCGACGCCACGGAGTTCTCGGAGTCAAAGTTTCTTTGTTTGTTTTAAATGTTGTTTTTGTTCATTTGGTTTTTTTTGCACTATGCTCGTCTATGACCGTGCAACCTTACTACAGCTATGAGAACACAGTCCTTTTGGACATTTAGAACTGAGCACGCCCATCTATCCTGAGCTAACATGCTACCGCAGCTCAATGCTAGCCGCACCCCGGATAACAATAAGCCCAGGCGGAAACATGGCAGGCGAGGAGGGGCTGAACGACGACTCCAGCACTTGGTTAGCAGTGGAAGGTTAGCACTCCCAGTCATACTGCTTGAAAATGTCTCTGTGGAACAAGATGGACCGGCTTCATGCTCGAATTGCAGCGCAGAGGGATCTACAGGATTGCGCCATGCTGTGTTTCTGTGAGACATGGCTCGAAGGGAGTACACCCGAAGAGGCGACTACACCAGCTGGCTACACGACCTTCAGAGCAGACCGGAGCGCAGCGGCTAGCAACAAGAACCGCGGCGGAAGAACAGCGGATTCACTTTAAAAAACCCGGTGTACTGACTGACTTTAGCTTATCTCTAAACCTTGCTCTGAGAATGGAGAACATCTAACTTTGAACTTGCGACCATTTTGTTTACCCAGAGAACTGTTCAATGGGCATAGTGCAACAATGGGCATAGTGCAATATAAATATAATATAATATAATATAATATAATATAATATAATATAATGTAATTTAGTGCAATTTCATTTATTGTGGTTACCTACTGAATAATTTGTTGCATTATTATTATTATTATTATTATTATTATTATTATTATTATTATTATTATTATCATCATTTTAGTCTTATTACTTTTGTTGTTATTATTGTATTGTTTGCTGGGTCTGTTTAAGGTCATTTTAGATATACAGTACTAGTAGAATTTTTATGTGTTTATTTTATTGTAGTTGGTGTGATGATGATTTGAGCCTTCTTTTCGGTTTGTCACGTGACTCCTTGAACAACCCCACAGGAATTCCTATGTGTGTAAAAAACTATTATATAAACTAATATTTATCCTGAATCCTAAATCCTGAATCTACTCAGGATAGGAAAGGAGGCGGAGGAGGAGGAGCCATCAAACTGCACTGTTCCTTTCATTCCATCATGAAATGAACTTATCAGCCTCAATAGTCTAGGTGGATCGCCAATCGTCTTCAGAAGCTTAAAAGAGACCACTTCTGCTGACCAGGTCGAAAGCAGTTTTGCCAGGTCAATAAAGGCAATGTGTTGTGGTTCTCTCTGCTCACGACATTTCTCTTGCAGCTATCTCAGGGTGAAGATCATGTTGATGGTAAATCTTTTTGCCCTGAAGCCACACTAAGGATATACTCTTTCAGAAAGTGTCTGTAGTCTCTTCAGGACCACTCGAGCAAATATCTTGCCTGCAATGCTGAGGAGGGATATGCCACTGTAATTATTACAATCGCTGCGGTTCCCTTTATTCTTATATAGTGTGATGATGTTGGCACATCATCTTGTGGGACTTGTCCCTCTTGCCAGCATTAGCAAAGAAGACTGTGAAGATGTACAAGCAGTACAACTTTCTCAGCCTGGAAGACTTCTCCAAGAATGCCACCATTACCTGGTGCCTTCCCATGTGCTCGGGAGTCAATGGCCTCCCTTAGCTCGTCGTCAGTAGGTGGCAGATCCAGATCTTCCATAAGGGGTAGAGCAGGAATGCTCTCTAAGGCATCTTCAAAGACCACATTTTCTGTGGAGCAGTGATAATATTCAGCCCATCCTTCCATCTGCTTGGAGCAATCAGTAATAGCTTCACCTTCCTTTAATTTCAGTGGAGCAACTTCTTGATGGCAGGTCCAAAAGCTTTCTTTATTCCCTCGTACATGGCCTGGATATTTCTACTGTCTGCACAGGTTTGGATATTCATACACAGGGTCTGCCAGTGTTTATTTACACAAAATCTTGCTGTCCTTTGAACAGCTTGTCTAGATGTTTGACGTGTAGAGAGGTTCTTGGGGGAAGGATCTGATTTGTAGGCAATCAATGCATTTCTTTTTGCTTTTTTGACAGGTTCCATCACTGGGAGATGTAAGTCAAACCAGTCTTGGTTTTTCCTCTCCTTCTTGCCAAGGGTTATCATGGCTGCATCATAGATTTTGTCTCGTATGAAGCATCAATTCTCTTCCATATTTGCAGCGGTTGGATGGTCAGCAAGACAGTCTATCAGCTGTGCACATACATCAGGGCTAGAAATTCTAAAATAATTTATCTGAGGGCATCCTGCCTGTTTGGGGCAGTAGATCTTTTTCGGCTGCAGGTGCAGACCATGGAGTGGTGCATATCAAATCAGTGCTATGGAAGCTACATGTATGTGACACATTGTTAAGTGCAGCCCTTCTGGTTATGACAAGTTCCAACTGGTGCCAGTGGCCAGATCTAGGGTGTCTCCATGAGACCTTGTGATGCGGCTTGAAGTTAGAAAAAGAGTTGGTGATGCATAGCTTGTGGTAGGAGCACAGCTCTAACAGATGCTGATTATTCTCATTCTTACCCACACCAAAGAGTCCAAAGCAGCTTGGCCATGTCTCATGGTCGTTCCCAACTCTGGGATTAAAATCAGCCAGCGGGATGATTTGCTCTGATTTGGAGATGGTGCCAACAATGGTATTAAGCTCTTCAAAGAACTGATCTTTTGTTTCTTGAGCAGAGGTTAAAGTTGGAGCATAAATGCTTCGGATGTTTACTTTCCCATGCGATGTTAAGAGTCCTAGGGAAAGGATGCATTCTGAGCCATTTTTGGTGTGAGGTTCTGTCATGGGAAGCAGATTTTCTTGACTGCCAGACCAACACCATGTATACGAGTCTCATCAACTGGTTTGCCTTGCCAGAAAAAGGAAAGTCCTTCTCCTGTAGCATGTAATCTCCAGAAATTCTGGTCTCTTGTGATGCTACTATATCTACATTTAGTCTTCCCAACTCAGAATCAGTGATAGCTGCTTTCCTGCAGTCTTCAATCTGTTCCAGGGTGTCAGAGAGACCTGGATGCATAAGCTTCACGTTCCAAGTAGCCAGCCATAAGACTGGTAGTTTATTGTTCTTTTTTTGCTTGCCTGGTGCAAGTTTTACCATCTACTTGTCGAGTGGAATACTCTAATCTCCACGCACCCAGTGAAGAAGGCAGACGTTGGCGGGTCAGCACCTTATTGACTGGGGGCTGCCTAGTTTGAGTGGGTGGTAGCTGACCAGTGGGATGCAATGATCCTTCCCACTGTCGGAGGCAACCCATAGCACATGTATATTATTCCAATCATGTTGAACTTAGAACTTGTAACTGCTACCTCCCATGTTGGTTTAGCTGCTTATTCAGCAGCTCCAGAGTGCCCTCACCAGGGTGCAAAAACCTGAGCAAAGAGTATGGAGGTCTTGGTATGCCCAGGCTCCAAGACCTCCCTCTCGACCTCCCTGTTGTACTCTACAGGAATGCAGAACAGTACATTTGGCAACAGCTTGGCTGCAAGAGCTGCCAGAAGGTAAGACAGTGTGTTAGCCAACCGTCATAGGGGCTCCACTCCGGATTTGGATCAGGTTTAGTCCTTTAGCCTTCTCTTCTCCTAAAGAGGTTCTACAAAGCAGTGGAGTAGGTTTTACTCCAGAGTTTGCCATCTCTTAGCCTTTGCCTGAAGAGGCATAATCTGCAAGGCTGCAGGTGGGTTTGAGTCAGAGTGTCCTTCTCAGCCTTTGGCACAAAAGGCTCTACCCACAAGGCAGTGGGTGGTTGGTTGGTGAGTGCCAGGGCTTCTCCACATGCCAGTTGGCCTGCACACTGCACCTCTGGGGCCCAACCTGCTCTGAGATCCCTGACAAACTCTGACTGGGGCCACAGGGTACCCAGTTGCCTGTGATGTGATATATGAAAGTACAATTATTGGCAATGTATACCTGGTTTACCCCTTAAGAAATAATTGTGGCACACATGATTTGATGTAAAAGAATTACTAGGACCCTGATGTTAATACTTTGTACAACTGCCTTTGACCGACAAAACAACACCAAATCTTCTCCTATAATATCTCACAAGATAGGAGAATACATAAAGAAGGATCCTGGACCATTTCCTCTCTGCACAACCTTGCTAAAGCCTCCACCAACCTGGTCCTCTCCTCTGCAGCTCACTCCACAGAGTTTCAATGGGGTTAAGGTCTAGGGACTGGTGTGGCCATGGGAGGAGCTTGATTCTGTGTCTGGTGAACCATTTCTGTGTAGATTTGGACACATGTTTAGGATTAGTATCCTGCTGAAAGATCAAGTGACGACCTGTCTTCAGCTTTCGAGCAGAGGCCATCAGATTTTGATTTAAATTGTCCTGGTATCCAAAGTGTTCACGATGCCATGCACCCTAACAAGGTTCCCAGCTGCTCTGGAAGAGAAACAGGCCACAGCATCACCGATCCTCCCCCAAACTTCACAGTGGACATGATGTACATTTCTGTAATCTCATGTTTTGTGTTCTGCCAGACCCACAAGTGTGTTTGTGAACAGAAAGCTCTTAATCTAAATATACATGTAGATGGCTTCTAATAGTTGTTTTGGAGAATTTGTGATCCCAAGACACTCCCATTTGTTGTGATTCTTAAAATGTTCTTCAAAGCTCACTGTTAATTTCTCTTACCTTCCTCCCCACTGTGCATAGCAGAAAAATAACCCCGAGTCCTCATCTGGACTTGTTTTTAACTTCTTAATGATTCCTTTGATGGTAGATATGGGGGCAGGTGCAGGCGAGGGGCAATTTTCTTGTAGCCGTTACCTGACTTGTGAAAGTCGACACATGCCTGGTTACTTGAATGGTGTGTTCCTTTGTCTTTCCCATGTTGAAAAGTGGAGAAGAGAACCGGCCCCCTGTGTCACATCATATTTATACCCCATGGAAACAGGAAGTGATGAATTACTAACTAAATGTTCCTGCATACTTTGATCAACCTTGTAAACTTTTGTAGAAATGGCAGCAATGTGTACTTCAATTACAGTTATTTCCTAGGAATTGTTAGGGGTGGCAATAATTATGGAACAGGTGATTTTATGAAAAATTATGTATTTGTCTGGGATTTTTTTCCCCCTTAAACTTCACTTGAATCGAAGGTTACTTATTTTTTATTATCATTTATTTTATTTTATTTTTTTACAATTTTAAGTGTCAGAGAAGCTTCTGAAATGTAATGTTAAGGCTTTTAAGCCAATCATTATGGAGGGCTGTGTGTGTGTGTGTGTGTGTGTGTGTGTGTGTGTGTGTGTGCGTGTGTGTGTGTGTGTGCATGTTTTAAAATATAATAAAATAGGTCTATATCATACTCAAATGATTTTGTTAATATAATCACAGGTCATGCCAGCTCAAACCAATGGCTTTTCCTTTTGAGTGTGTCAGTCAAGTATATCCACAGCTACTTGCATGTCTGTCTGTCTGTCTGTCTTCCTTTCGGCTTTTTCCCTTTCACTCGGGAGTCGCCACAGCGAATCATCTGATTCGCACATTTTTTTGATTTTGGCAGAGGTTTTTACGTCGGATGCCCTTCCTGTCACAACCCTTTTAGCAAGGGACAGAAACACGCTGACGACTTTGCAGCCTACTCTTTACGAAAGTCAGCAATGGTTCTTTTACATGCTTCTCACCATAGACAGTGAGAGACATGGCCCGCCTTTGATAACCCAGTTAGCTGCACTGGGGGGGACAGTGACAACTTTGTGGAGAGTGGGACTCGAACCCCAACCTTTGGATCAGCGATCCAGCGCCCTATACCACTAGACCACCACTGCCCCCCACAGCTACTTGCATAATATATCTAAATAACTTTTGGGGATTTCTTTTTATTATTTGTTAATATCAACTTAAGGAAAATTGAGTAAGACACCGTCGATAAAAAGACAGTTTAGAACGTATCCAGTGAGATCGATAATCTTCCTTTAACTTCAAATTTAAGACCAGACATGAAGCACATGTACGTTATGGTTCAAACATTAAAGAGAAACTCATAACTCATAACTGAAGTGGTATTGTTATTATTCTGGGGTTAATTATTCTAATAGTATTGCACATGGTAGCATCATTACATATTTGGAATTTAAAATATTATTTATATATATATATATATATATATATATATATATATATATATATATATATATATATGTACACACACACACACACGTGAAAAAATTAGGACACACCCTTAAATAGCCAACTCTTTGATAAGAAATGTTCACATAATGTCTGATCTTGTTTTTATTTATTTCTGAAAAAGAAAGTGATTGAATTGTAATTTAACATTTTTACCCATCAAAGAAAAGATATTAACAACAATAAGTACAGTATTTAAATGGAGGGGGGGGATTGGGACAACCCCCACCTCCCAATAACTAGTTGCCGACACCCTTTGGCTAAAATAATTTCAGCGAGACACTTCTGGCAACCATGCACCACTCTCTTTCAGCTGTGAGATGTTTCAGGGGTTCCTCACATACACAATGGGATTAAGAGCCGGGCTTTGACTGGGCCATTCTAGGACTCTCCATTTCTTAATTTTCTGCCAATCCTTGGTGAATTTACTGGTATGTTTTGGGTCATTGTCATGTTTCAGCATTCCATTCCACTTCAGCTTCATTTATTTACAGATGGTTTCATATTTTCTTCAAGCAGCTTCTGATCCACACTAGAATTTATGGTGAATTCTATGATGGTTAGCTGGACCGGTCCTGCTGCAGCAAAGTACCACCAAGCCATGACACTTCTACAACCGTGCTTCACAGCTGATATGAGGTTCTTTTCCTGGAATGCTGCATTTGATTTCCACCAAACATGTCTTCTGTTCTGGTGTCCAAATAATTCAACTTTACACTCATCCGTCCAAAGAATATTATTCCAGAAGACCTGGACTTTGTCCATCATCTCTCTGGCAGACTTCAGTCTGTCCTTAATGTTCTTTAAGAGAGTGAAGGTTTTCTCCTTGCACACATCCCATGAGTGGGGCCAGTGGTGTAGTGGGTAGGGCGCTGGGCTCATGATCAGGAGGTTGTGTGGTCAAATCCCAGTTGGATCCCCACTGTCCTAAGACCCCTGGGCAAGGTCTGAACCACAAGTATGCCTCTGTTCACCCAGCAGTATAAATGGGTTCCAGTAAAAATATACTGAGAAGGTAACCTGCGATGGACTAGAGTCCCACCAAGGAGGAGTTGAACTCCTTGTTGCTTCATGCTATGGAAACCGGGGATAAGCGCCGGCCTGATGAGCCACTAGGCTTGGGTGTAAAAAGCCCAACAGACTTTACAAGTCCCATGAAGGTCAAACTCGTGTCGTCTCTTCCTGATAGTAAAGTCCTGCGCTTTTACATCGACAGTAGCGAGAACCTGCTGCAGCTCCTGTGATGATATTTTAGGACTTTTGATGGCTTCTTTTAGCATTTTACAGCTGTTCTGGGGTGAACTTGCTCGGACAGCCAGACCTGGGCATGGGGGCAGTTGTTTTGAAGGTCCTCCACATGTAAACATTTTTCCGGATGGTGGATTTAACTGATGTCACATTCTTTTCATATGTTTCTAAATCCTTGACCAGACTCATAACCAACGCAGTCTTCTTTCTGAGGGCCTCAAACAGCTCTGTGGATCTCACCATGGTGCTCCGCCTCACTTCAACAGACAGAGGCATCAAACTAAATGTCTGAGGTTTAAATAAGGTGAGATTCCTTCACAATGCTGGGTAACAATGTTATGAGCATGTGACCTGATCCAATACACCTGTGCGTTATTATAGACATTTTAAGTGGGAAAATATGTGGGCATGTCCGAATTTTTTTCTCCAATGAAATACACATTGTTGTTCATATCTTTTGTATAATGAGTAAAAATATGATAATTTATGTTGTTTAATTACAATTAAATCACTTTCTTTTCCAGATATAAATAAAAACAAGACTGAATATTGTTATGTCAACATTTCTCAAGAGTTGACTATTGGACTCCTTTTTTCACATGAACACATACAGTGATACCTCTGCTCACGAACATAATTGGTTCCCAGAAAGTGTGTGTAAGGCGAAAAGTTCGTCTTCCGAACATTTATTTCCCATAAGAAACCATTAAAATGAGAATAATCCGTTCCCAGATCCCCATAAAACATAATTTTCTACTAAATAAGCCTTAAAACTACACAAAAATATACCTTATTTTATGTATAATAAATGTGCTATTGTATTGTAATTAAAGAAATAAACTGTACTGTATAATAAAGTGGTTTTATTTACCTTTGTGATGGTAGTTGATGGCTTGATGGAATGGAGTGGGAGGAGGAGGGAGGGAGGGACTTACTGTTTGGAAGGAGAGTTTGGAAACGCCTACTGTTTGGAAACACCCTTAGCCACACACGCACCCTTAATAGCTTCTTTGTTCTTAAGGATGGGAGCAATGGTAGACTTAGCGTACTGGTACTGGGACGCTCAGTCACACAAACGCACACCTCGTTCGTGTTTTTCAATGATCTCCGCCTGTGGTGGGGTCTTTTTCGGTCCCATAATAGCAAAAGTACACTCAATATGGTCCAAAATGTCTAGCAAACACAAACCACTTCCGCATTCAAAGAAAGGGGGTGACGAACTGGGACGCCGTGAGCGCGCGTCAGCTTCTCGTGGCCGCCACCGTGGCACTGTTCGACCGCGTGGTTTGGTTCGTCCGCCAAAAACTAGTTCGTCGGCAGAGACTATATGCTCGCAAATTTAATGTTCTTGAGGCGAAAAGTTCGTGAGCTTAAGCGTTCGTCAGCGGAGGTTTTACTGTGTGTATATATATATATATATATATATATATATATATATATATATACATACACACATACACACACACAAACACGTAATCAGAGAATTTTTGTTACTTGATTTCTCCAGTTCAGCCTTTTTTACTAACTGGGCTACAATCCAATTACTGTTATTTGCCATATTTGGTCCGAAAAGTCAGTTATTACATATTTTTTAGTTTTTATAAAAATTGTTTAAAAAAAAATACAAAATAAAATAAAAAGTGACATCACACTCACATGATGTCGTAGTGTATATCAGCGTGGGTGCGATTGCCGGCGGCCTCATGCTTACAGCCATGTCACAGTCACATATATAGTTAGTACAACAGTTTCCTTATTCATGCAAGATTTTAATTATTTATCTCAAATTTAAACCATATGTACATGTTTGTTAAAACAGGTTCCCTGATTTTAATGAAACATTTCCATTACCTTCTTTTTAAAGCCTTGCTCCTCCCATATTTGGTTGCTCATCGATGCTACTTCCTGCACAACTTCCTGTTTCTTGTTCATCCTGTTCTTCCAATCCTCCTCCCCACTCTTTTTTAACAAGGCTAACCTGGAAAAAAGAGAAAAAAATGTCACCACAGTGGTAAGACCTTATTCTGCTTAACACTGGGTGCATTTCTTTCAGACACGCCAAATATTCTGTCTCCGTCTCATAACTATGACTTTATAGTAAATATTCTCCTTTTCTTTGTCTTCCTCCAACCTTCTTTTATTCTAACTTTCAGTTTATCTTCTCCATAAATAAGGGCAGCCAGCGAAACAGCACATTCGAAAATAGCAATCTCAACATGGCTCAGTGAAGGAAACGAGCAGTGACCCATATTCATTCATCAAACAGGACACAAAGGGGACATAACCGGTGCCATTTACACATGCAGCAGTCATTTCGTTGGCTCTACATTTTAACAACATGAACAAACCTCTGTTTATTTTCTCTCTCTCTCGGTTTCATGTTCCCCAATCCAACTGCTCCAATTACTGAATTATAGAAAGGTTCAGTGACAGGTAATATTAGTTGTTTTTTATATATATGACACACACACACACACACACACACACAGAGGTGATGTCAGCTTAGCACATCTGTCTCCCAGCAAGAAGGTCCCGGGTATGGGTCCAGGGCTCAGCGAGGACAGTCCGGAATGGAGTTATACATTACCCTGCACTTGATTGGCTTTCCTCCAGGTGCTCCAGTTTCCTCCGACTCTTCAAACTGACTAGCTGTACCAAATTGCCTCTGGGCATGAGTAGATATGGTTGTATGTTTTGGACTGGTGTGAGCTGTTCAGGATTTCCCAGCTCTCACCCAGAACTCCACTAAGATACGCTCCAGCCTCCTTGCTGGAGTAGGTGGGATCGAATGGTTCAGCAAATGCATGAATACATAGCTAAAATGAGATTTTATGGATGGCCAATTAGACGTCTTAAAAGAGTAATGTCTAACACAAGCAGGATCACAAGTATATATTTTTATATGCATATATATATATATATGTATATATATATATATATATATATATATATATATATATATATATATATATATATATATATATATATATATATGCATCAGGATGATATTTTATGATAAATAGCGTACATAAGGCCACTAATCACACACCCACCTTTCCTTAATGGACATTGACGTCATGGTCTCTGGTTCTTCAGGGGCGACTGGAGAAGACTGGCACTGGTTTGGTATGATGTACTGCGGCTTAGGTTGCGTCTGAGGCGGGATCTTAATCTGTGAAGGAGTGCAGGAATAGTACTGACTAGTGTTAGGGTTGATTGTCTGAGGGGATACTTTGGTTTGTGGTTGCTCGGTGGATTTTGGGTAGATTGGTGGTTCTGGTGGTGGAGGAGGCTGAAAGTATAGCTGGGGTTTGGGATGAGTCTGTGGTGAGGTTTGAGGGGAATTGTGAGAAGAGCTTGGGAAGTGTGGCTGAATTGTCTTCGGCGGGGGTCTCGGCGGAGTGCAGGGAGGACTGTGCTGTAGGTATGTGAGTGCGTGTGATGCAGCAGTCGAAGTGCGTGAAGAACTTTGGAAGGGAAGAACTGATGTACTCACAGTACACACTGAGGGACCAGGCTCAGGAGCATCTATGTAACACAAAAAGTGGAAAAGTACAAATGAAATGTGTCACAGTAACTCACACACACACACACACACACACACACACACACACATCTGCACTCAGATACATTACACTTTAATATAGGCCAGTCTATAAAGTCGTTCCCTTCTTTTCTTTTATTGTTTATTAATTTATACTATTTATGTATCTATTTATTTATTTACTTATATAATATATATGTATGTGTGTATGTTTGTATATGTATCTATTTTTGCACACCCTACTGATGGTACCTCAAGAGCCTGTAACAGTGAATTTCTCCATTGTGAGATTAATAAAGCTGTATCTTATCTTATCACACACACACACAACACACACAGAAAAATTAAATAAAAAAATTAATAAAAACTTACAGACTTATGTATGTCTTTGCACATCAAAGCTTATTTATGGACACACTTCATGAAGAAAAATAAAAAGCATAATTTATCCCTGCATGGGACACCATTGTACTGTGAAATGTTGCATGTGACTCACTGTAAACACGAAAGTGTTTTATAAAAAAAAAAAAAAAAAAAAAAAAAACTCTATCTTCCATTCATTCATCTAAATGAGAGGACACTTGTCTGATATGTACATCAGTTCATCAGTTCATTTTCTGTAACCGCTTCATCCTAATTAGGGTCACGGGGAGGCTGGCGCCCATCCCAGCCAACTTCGGGCGAGGGCAGAGTACACCCTAGACAGCTCGCCAGGCCATCACAGGGTGGAAACACGCCGACGGCTTTGCAGCCTACTCTTTTTACGAAAGTCAGCCATGGTTATTTTACATGAACCTCTCACCATAGACAGTGAGAGACATGGCCGGCCTTTTGATAACCCAGTTAGCTGCACTGGGGGGGGGGGGGGACAGGGACAACCTTGTGGAGAGTGGGAATCGAACCCCCAACCTTTGGATCAGCGATCCAGCGCCCTATACCACTAGACCACCACTGCCCCCTGATATGTACATGTCTTGTATATAAAGTAAAATTAGGCACATCTACATATAAACCACTGAACTTGTATTGATTGAACAAATCTAGCAAGAATCTACCGAGCAACCACAAATAAAAGTATCCCGTCAGACAATAAACCCTAACCCTAGTCAGTACTATTCCTGCACTCCTCCACAGATTAAGATCTTGCCTTGTGTAACCTAAGCCACAGTACATCATACAAAACCAGTGCCAGTCCCAACCCACTCCCAAACTCATATAACCTGACACATATTTGACCTAATATATGAAAGGTAAACATGTAAAAACAATCAATATTTATTATTATTATTATTATTATTATTATTATTATTATTATTATTATTATTATTAATGTTAATAATAATAATAATAATAATAATAATAATAAATAAATAATAATAAAACAAGAATAAACAACGAATGAGTCAACGAACCGATCTGATCATCGAATGCGGCAAAGATGTCAAGTGGGCAGACAGGAGGTGGTGCATATGACTTTGGGGAACATGCTATTTGCCATACTGTACTAGAATTAAGTGTAATTGTGCATCCTCTACATTAGGTGGCAGTGGTGCTCTCACTGTGCTCCCTATGGTGCAGGGAAAACTCACCGAGCAAACAATATGAAGTGCAGAAAACACTATTTAGAGTAACACTCAGGGCGCTGTGGGGAGTGTGAAATGTTCTTTTTTTTTATTCCTATAGGGGGCATCACAGAAAATAATTGAGAAGCACTGCACAAGGTGTTCTCGGAGCGCAGAGGAATGAATGCGGAAGAATACAAGGCTAATTGGCTTGGAAAAGCGTTCCCCAGCAGAGCTCATAAATCAAAATTTTGCTCGTTGGATGAGGCAAATTTTTGAGCTCATATCATGAAAAATTATTTTCTTTAAATATATATATATATTTTTTTTAAATTAAGCTTGTATTTTTTCTATTTTTCCAATGTGGTTTATTCAAACTTCCGGTTGAAAAGAGTGCAATACTAATGGCACTGAAAATGGGTGAAAGGGGGAAAAAAGAAAAGAATATGTTCTGCTTGTTGTTGCTGAACAGATAACACATTTGTCTCTTGGTCTGGGAAACTCATGATGTGTTGCTGTGGACAAGGTCTTCCAAATTTGTCGCCCCCCCAAAATTAATTTATTTGTGAAGCACTCTACCGAATGTAGGCGCTTGTCTCAAGTGACGTATGGTGCTTGTGAGACAAATCGCGACTTATCTGGACCTCCGATCTTTCAAGTGAGCAAGTGCGCGTTGAATAATTCTTTAGTACTCAACCTTCACTTGCTCACTTCAAAAATGGAAGTCCGGATAAGCCACACTTTGTCTCACGAGCATCATACGTCACTTGCGACAAGCGCGTACATTCGGTGATGTGCCTTACATTATGCCCTTAAACTGAAAATGGGGCAGTAGTGGCCTGGTGGTAAAGGTGCTGGATTGCTGAGTTGGGGGTTCGAGTCCCACTCTCCACAGGGTTGTCACTGTCCCCCCATTGCAGCTAACTGAGTTATCAAAAACCGGCCATGTCTCTCACTGTCTATGGTGAGAGGTTCAGCTAAAGGAACCATTACTGACTTTCGTAGGAGTTTCGAAAGGAGCTGCATAGCCATCAACATGTTTCTGCCCTGTGATGGCCTGGTGATCTGCCCAGGGTGTACTCTGCCCTCGCCCAAAGTCGGCTGGGATGGGCACCAGCCTCCCCGCGACCCTAATTGGGGTTAAGCGGTTATGGAAAATAAACAGAACTGAAAACGGATGATTGTAAATAGAGTTTTAACATCAGAAGAAAAAAAAAAAAAAAGAACTAATTGCACAAGTTGAAATTTATTTGTTTTGTTTTGGGGGTTTTTATGAAACCAATACATCCGGGATATTTTTTTTATTTATCATTAAAAAATTCCAAAATGTCTTCAATTGTCCAGACTGATGCCTCCTTAGTGATCATGACAGACTACATCTCGCTCTCTGTCCCAACCTACAGAGTCCATTTCACTGTATTCATTGAATTCATTGAACACGTACAGAAAGTCCAGAGAGAGAAAGTCGTCAACGCGCAGTTTAATTGTAGGCTTTCGACCATGACCTTCGGAGTGTAACAAATGCATTCCATTAATATTTGAGGAATTCAACATGTTTACACACTTCCTCTTTTCAGAGGCTTAAAAGTAATTGGACTATTGACCGGCAAACAGACTCATGGTTTATTTCTTTACCATTTCATGATAAATTCTAAAATGTGAAATTGCATTTGGCAGCTGTTATGAGAACTCTCAAAGTGTGCTCCAAAGATTACTTTCTCAGGCGAAAAAAAAAACTCCTACCGAAAGAGACAGTAAAAATTATGCTCGCCCAGTCAAACAAATGATAGTGACAAGCTTAACACCTCTAAAAACTTGGGAAAGCACCAAAGACACAGGATTTACAGAATGATGATCATACATCATTTCCTATATGAAGAAAATTCCTTTGTTTTGCTATACTGTATTAATCCCGCAATAGAAATGATTTCCTCTGCATTAAACCCATCCAAAATGAGTGCACACAGACACATACTTGGAGCAGTGGGCTGCAACACCCATTGGGGTGCTCGGAGAGCAGTTGGGGTTTCGGTGCTTTTCTCAAGAATACTTCAGCCAGGACGGTGGAGCTCACCACCTGCCACCACACATTTTTCCTGCTGGTCCTGAAATAGAACCAGTGACCTTTTGGTTCCACAGCCTTACCATTAGCTGCCCCATTTATTTATTTATTTATTTAATTTTATTTTATTTATTTTTTTTTAACAACATATTACACATAGTGATTTTTTTTAGTCTATTTATTTACAACATCCAGGAAAGTGAGGGACACTCTGAAGAGGTAGGCTGAAGGTTATCACAGTCCCCAATAATGAGACACCTTCATGAATGTAAATACAGATGGTTTACCTCAAGATCCAAATAACTGGCAACACTCAAGAACAAAAAGGACAGATTAGACCACACAAGAAAGCCTACAGCGTTCTAGAACAAGATATCTCCATCAGATGAATCCAAAATTAACGTGTACCAAAATGATGGGAAGAGGCGATTATAGAGAAGGAAAGAAAGAGTTTGTGGTCCAGTGCATACCCCGCTTCATCTGCCTAACATGGGAAACATGAACATGTAGGGCTGCTAATGTAATTGGACCACTGGTGTTTATTACTGACAGGAGTAAAAGGATGAATTCTGCTGTGTATGGAGATATACTTTCTGCGCCGATTCGGTCAAATGCTACAAAACCGATATTGATGCGACAGTACAGTTAGAATAGACGAGGTCCAATGCATACAGTGAAAGCAGCTCAACTGTCTTTTAAGCTAAAGAAACACAATGTTGTTAAATAGCAAGTCAGAGAACTCAACTGAGTATAGTTCTCACTTAGTAAAGACAAAGCTGAAGGCACAAAGCCTCACAAACAAGTAGCAACTAAAGGAGGATACAGTAAACGATTAGCAAAACATCCCAGGAAAGGAAACTCAACATCTGGTGACATCCATAGTCTCCAGACTCCAAACGGTCACCTTAAAGATTATGTTAACATTTATAATTACTGTATGTTAGCTTGTCCAATTACTTCTGAGCCTGTGACATGTCCATATACTGTACTTACACTTCTAACTGTGTATTAAATTATATTCCGCTGCCCTGTCAAAATAAAACATTTTAGGTTCATATTACCTGTAATTAAACAAAATAAAACAAACAAACAAAAAAACCACACACACAAATCAAAATTCTATTCACCATTGGGTTCTTTTTTTTACCCTTCATGACTTTAGCATTGATTACAGCACAAAATTATCATGGCATTGTTTGATCAAACCTAAACATCGCAACGTTTATTTCTATAGAGTTCAGTTCAACGATGTAAAAACTAAACCCTTCCATAAAGTGTTCTCCAGCGCATTCTCCAACTTTCAATAGGGTTAAGGTTAGGACTCTGGGGGGCCAATACTTATGTAAAAATGGCTCCTCACGCTCCTGGAACCACTCATTATTTGAATCTCCATTTTATATCCGAGCCATCAGTGAAGAAAAAGTCCATTGATGTGATAACCTGCACGTTCAGTTCATTCAGATCATCAGCTGCTTCATTCTATTACCACATTAATGTTGCTGAGCCTCGACCGGAACAGATGAATCAACAATGCCATGGTAATTATGCTCAGTAATTAAGACAAAGGGTGTTAAAATATTAATTGGAAATATGCTTTTTTTTCTTGGGTCTTGGGTAATGTATTCTTTATTTAATAAATGTATTCATTAATGCTCCAAGTTGATCGAGAATTTGTACAATTCCTAAGTAGCTAAAATGATGCCTACAGCTGGCGAGTGAACAGTTACCTGTGTTCAGAGTATTTGCTTTTTTATTTCAAATTGGGAGGGAGGGTGTTTGACACACTTAGTTCAGTTCAGTTCATTTTCTTGAACAGCTTAATCCTAATTAGGGTCACGGGGGGGGGGGGGGGTCTGGTGCCTATCCCAGCCAATTTCAGGCGAGGGCAGAGTACACCCTGAACAGCTCACCAGGCCATTGCAGGGTGGAAACACGCTGACGGCTTTACAGCCGACTCTTATTGAAAGACAGCTATGGTTCTTTTACATGCCTCACACCATAGACAGTGAGAGACACGGCCGGCCTTTGATAACCCAGTTAGCTGCACTGGGGGGGGCAGTGACAACCTTGTGGAGAGTGGGACTCAAACCCCCAAACTTTGAATCAGTGATCCATCACCCTATACCACTAGACCACCACTGCCTGATACGCGTAGTTTTCTTTTCAATTATCTCATCGAGTGTTTATGATACATGACATTTTTGGTTCACCTTTCTACTAGCAGGAGTTAGCAAGAGTACCAGATCGCGCGTGGGTACCCATCTTTACCTCGTGGCTCAGCATCAAGATGTGGAATTAAAGTCGCACCGAACCATAAAAAAAAAAAAAAAATGTATACAGCATTATAATGCATGCTAATACGGAGTGCTCATATTGTAGATGATGTTTTACAAAATTATAATCAGCACAAGTACATGAGTACTGACCATTACAGACTATTACATAATAGGAGCAAGTGAAGACCAGATAAAATGTACATTATTGTTGAATGTAAGCAGTTTAGCTCATCCAACCAATGGCCCATGAATGTGATTCGAATTAATGGGAACAGTAAATGTTTTATGTTGGACCACCTTGTAATGCTAGTGGAATGCAGGCAAGCACTTGGGGCACATCCCATATTCAACAGTAGGCTAATACACCACTCACGTTTGCATCCTTAAATTAGGGTTGTGCACTGAGATTAATCAGAGCAAAGCACAACACAAGCCACACTATAGAATGTGCAAAATGTTAATAATTAATCCGCTACCACACTACTTACATTAATCCAATGTGACCGCTCCCATAAAATATCTGCTCATTTATCTTGAGTTTGTAAATAAAAACTGCCATTCAGTGCAGGAAAACCTACAAGCTATTACAAATTAAACAAGCACTACAACTGTCATGCATGCTGTATTTTATAAGGTACAAACACAGTAGGTAGAGGATAATCGGATCGAACCCCGACTGAGCAAACATCCAACACATACACACTGAAAATCTATAACAAACACAAAGATCACTGACAAGGGTGTTCTTCCTCCAGATTTAATGTACAGTAATTATTCTAGATTTCCTTTACACCTCTAGTGTGATATTATGTGTATTCATCACTGACATTAGCTCTAATGTTGAACCTTTCATAAAATTATTCACTCTTTTTTTTTTTTTTTTTTTTTTTTTTTTTTTAAGCAAACCTGCAATTTACTGCTGCATTTTACTCACATAGCTCCAGGAGCACTCTGCTGTCTGAAGATAGTAACACTCCACTAAATCCTCCCATCTCCTTCTCAACAGAATTATTAGTTTGTGATTCTCGCACGGAGACAAAGAAAGCTGTGTGGGTTACATGGATGTGAAATTATGCTAATGAGATTCAGCCCGGTATGGCAGAGCTCACTTAACCCAATCAGAAATGGGTTTAACACATGGACAGGCAATCAGGCATGACAGAGAGTGCAGCATGTGCATCAGTTACAATAATGATACAGCCTACTTAATCACACACACACACACACACACACACACACACACACACACACTGGAGATTTATTTATACAGCCCCCCTGATGTCTTACCGAAGCCAACAACTCTACCATGCTCAGTCTGGACCACGTCTGGCGAGAGGTAACCTTGTGAGACGAAGATCTTGTCTGTCCCTCTCTCCCAGTCTTGCTGCCTCACTCCGTCATGCTCCCTTTCCTGTTCTCGCTCCCTCTGGTTGGTCAGCCCCACCTCCCTCACTCCATGACTGTGTGAGTGCGTGTGTGTAAAAGTGTGTGCATGTGTATGCTGATCATACACACAAGAGAGCTTGGGTTCCCCTCTTTCTGCCAAGCCAAGTCTACACCCATGGTCCTCCTCCTGTCTCAGCTCATTGGCTGATACTCTAGCAACCGAGCAATTGCCTTGTGCTGATTGGATCTGTCTCTCTGGCGGGGATGGAGGGCATGTCTCCGGGGGACAGTTGTCCCCACTGTCGGTCAGGCTGAAATATCGAACACATCTTTCATAGGGTGGGGCCTTATCATGTGGTGACTGATTGGACAAAAGCAGATGATTGGGTGGTGTTGCTGGAGTGGGAGTGCGTGTGAGGGCTGGGCTGGGCTCTGTGTGAACATCTGCAGGGATTGCCATGGATAGGCTTGTCACCATGGCAACAGAAGCCTGGGCGGTGACCGCAGTAACAGAATGGACCAACGATGCAGACAGAGCCTCTAACTTCTGCCCGCCATTCTGCAGCTATAAAAAAGAGAGAAAGAAATAAAAGCAAGGCAAAAAATAAATAAATAAAAATGTTACACAATGTGGACTTTCAACCAAATATACGGAGATTGGCTCACTGCAGAAGCATAAACAGTTCAGCTGAGAATGCATATTATATGTTACAGCTCCAGATAACTTATCATTTCAGAACGGCATTATATACAACATATTTACATCACCAAGAGGCGACGTCAATCACCTGAGATACACAGATGACTCAAGCATGGTATACAGAACAGGCTCGACAGCAGAGAATTTTATTTTCAATATACTACAAGATGCATGCCATATGGGTCTGATCATGAAAAAGGCACATTTTCCAGGTACCCAACTTCAAACTTGAATAAATAATTCAATCTCCAAGTTTGTGAAGAAATGCATCAAAATCTTTAGCACATGCCTGGGACATAATATCGTATTAGAATATGTACTTATGGTTCACACAGTTGTTGAAATAATCCAAGCACTCCTTAGTTTAGACCCTTTTCATGCTCAATTTTGTGAAGCTAAAGACCTCATTATTTTCACGTCCCGCTGACTCATTGCTAAAGTCTCTACAGGTCCAATATAACCATTAATAGGAGCACAGGTGTGGCACAATGAACCAGGGAATCTGCATATGTGCGGCAAAATTGGTAAATAAGCACCATCCTTAAAACGGTGATACAGTGAACGATGCCATATATATATATATATATATATATATACACACACACACACACACACACACACACACACACACACACACACACACACACACACACACACACACACACACACATACACAGTGCTACCTTGACTTAAGAGTTTCTCTTATAACAAATTTTCCATGATATGAGCTTCAGTCCCACCAAAAATCTGCCCCATCCAATGAGCAAAATTTTGATTTACGAGCTCTGTTGAGGAAATGGCTTTTCAGGGCCGATTAGCTTTGTATTCTTCAGCATGTATTCCTCCACACTCCGAGAATGCCTTGTGCAGTGTTTCTCAATTATTTTCTGTGATGTCCCCTCGAGGAAGAAAAAAAAGCGCCACCCCCCCTATACACACACACACACACACACACACACACACACACACACACACACACACACACCATGCACAACTATAAATAGTGTTCACTGCACTTCATATCATTTGCTCGGTGCTTTTTCCCGACACTATAAGGAACACAGTAAGAGTGCCACTGCCACCTGGTGTAGACAATGTGTAATCACACTTAAGGCTGGCCCAGTATGTTAAAATAGCATGTTCCCCAGGGTCATACGTGCCAATTAGCCTCGTTAAAACAGTTTAAAAAAATCCAAAAAATGAAATAAATAAATAAATAAATATAAAGAAAAAAAATAGAAGTGTAAGTGTTAAGTGCTAATCTTAAGTTCAGACGCACTTACTGTATTGTTTATTAACTTATTGTTTATTCTTGTTTTATGATTATTTATTGTTAATTACAGTATTATTAATGTTACTGTACATGTGTTATTATTGTGAAATGTTTATTGGTACATGTTTATCTTAAATGCATTATGTCAAATATACGTGTTTGTGTCAGGTTATATCAGTGCTTCTCAATTATTTTCTGTTGCGCCCCCCCTAGGAAGAGGAAAATATTCCGTGTCCCCCAATATAAATAGTGTTATTTGTGTAAAAATTGTTAGAAATAATCCTCTGCATAACACTGTATCCTTATTAGCATAATAAACCCTTATTATCATTATGGAATAAAAAAAAAAAACGAAGAAATGTAGATCAACTTCCAACAAAGAATAATTTCATTAACAATTTTTTAGTTTTTAAACAAAAAGATTTAAAGTGCATCAATTTGCCTGAAATAAAAAAGTATCCTTATTTAAACTGTCAACATTTTCTGACCAACAATTTGAACCATTTTATGCTGGAAAATAAAATGAAATAAAATCAATAAATCATAATAAATTCAAATTGATCAGCAATATTAACTCAGGAGCACAATATATAAAACACTTTAACCTACGAAACAAAATGAATATTAATTTATTATTATTATTATTATTATTATTATTATTATTATTATTATTATTATTATTATTATTATTATTATCAAAATGATTAAGTCCAGATTAATGGCTATAATGAGCACAGTTCTCAGTGCACAGCTTTTCGAAGCCGGGTTTAAAGCACGATACTGAACTCTCAGCTCCTGCTCAATGCTGAACTGGGACCTGGACTTATTTTTGCAGCAGTGATGTCATCCAGCATGACAGATACTATGTGTGCTGCAGGTAGGATCAGTTCCTCTGCTCTGCTCTGCTGCAGGGAGTTTCTCACTGAGAAGTTTGGTACTCCACCTTCTCTGATGCTAACAGAGCTCGGTTTGCTGGAGTAGCGTAGCATTCACAAAGCGGGATGGTTGTTGGAAATACTCAGCACATTTTCACTGAAAAAAATCACATGGCTCATCATGTGATCAGGGTGTGATGTCTTTAAGAGACGCCTGAATTTATTTGGGTTCGTGCTGTCCACTGCCAATGTTTTCGGACAAAGTAAACACAGCAGCCTTTCCTTATTTCTCACCGCAGCACAGTGAAGCCGAGTACTACATCCGCTTCATCATACCTCCTCCACTTAGCTTCCGGGAGACTTTCGTTTCTCTCACTGTCTCCGGCTCTCTCTGCCTCTCTTTCCATCCCTGTTAAAAATTTCCATGGTGGGTTTATTAACTTCACTTCTCATGTTACCTCTGGGCACACTGAAGTCACTGCCACGTGCTGTAGTGGATGTAGAATTACACTTTATCCTAATACGGCAAAAGATAATTAATTCATCTCTGTGTATGAGACTTGCACCCATGCTAGTAGGCTTACACTTCTTGACCAACCAGATTTGCTTAGGATTACAAAAGTCCGCAAAACAGTGTAAACACAAAGATCACAGAGACGACGTCTTAACACAAGGGTAACATGCTATATAACTGATATATATATATATATATATATATATATACACACACACACACACACACACACACACACACACACACACACACACACACACACACTCAATCTGTAGTTTGTAAACAATGAATGCAGCGTCATTGCATCATTACGTCAACGTACTATGTAGGTACATCTATACTCAAATTTTGACTTTTTTTTGGAAAAAAAAAATGTAAAACGGATGAACGTAAGTCGGGGAGCGCCTGTGTGTGTGTGTGTGTGTGTGTGTGTGTGTGTGTGTGTGTGTGTGTGTGTGTGTGTGTGTGTGTGTGTGTGTGTATTTTCTAAATCTGCATAAAATGTAAAAAGTCAGTGTCACGTTTCAGTACCAGTTTCATGGTCAGACCCATATATTGTTCCTTGGCATGCCAAGGAGAGCAATCAAGGGATATAGGAGACATTTATTTTAAACCTATTAATGGTAAGAGAAGTAAGAGCATAAACAACCACAACAAATTTACAACAGTACTAGCCTTTGGAAGCGTAGCAGTGGCTGTAGAAGTGCCGGCAATAATAGTAATAAGATGTGACAATAGTAGTAGAAATATTAGTAGAATATTGCATGTTCTTCCCATGCTTGCACAGGTTTCCTCCGAGTACTCCAGTTTACTTCCATAGGCCAAAAGCATGCACAGTTTTTGCTGCTTGGCGATTCCAAATTGCCCATAGATGTGAGTGTAAATGGTTGTATGTATGTTGCCCTGCAATGGTCTGGTGTGCTGTCCATGGTGTACTCCACCCTCACCTGGAGTTGGCTGAGATGGGTGTAACCCTCCCCACAACTCTAATTAGGATGAAGCAAAAGGAATGAATGAATGAGTTAGCAGTAGCCATATCAGCAGTATTAGTAGTGCTGGTGATGGTGTAGGTAACAGAAGTAATAACAGTATTACTAACAGCAACAGTATTATTGATCTCAGCATTAGTAGTAATAGTGTTGTATGGATATACACTTATATAGATAGATAATATAAAATAAGACAGATGGATATCTCATTATATTTATGTTGGATCGTTGTTAGTGTTGATTATAGGAATATAATCTACACTAAATTATTATTCTAGTAAAGGCTCAGAAACACTACTAGTATATAATAAATTAAGTTATCTGATGTCCTCGATGTGCAGGATATCACATCACTACACTTTTTCTTCACTGATGGCACAGATAAAAAATGGGGAACTCAAATAATGAGAGTGGTTCAGGGAGCATGAGGAATCATTTTCACATATGTATTGGCCCCCCAGAGTCCTGACATTAACTCCAATGAAACCTTTCCGGATATATTGGAGAAAACTTTATGGAGGGGTTCAGGAAATCAATACGTATTATTGCATTCGAAGTAATAAGCGCCCTGCTCCAATAAGCGCCCCAGTGTTTTTATATTATATATATATATATATATATATATATATATATATATATATATATATATATATATATATATATATATATATATATATATATATATATATATATATATATATATATATATAATATCTATATCTGGGGCAGTGGTGGTCTAGTGGTATAGGGCGCTGGATCGCTGATCCAAAGGTTGGGGGTTCGAGTCCCACTCTCCACAAGGTTGTCACTGTCCCCCCCAGTGCAGCTAACTGGGTTATCAAAGGCGGGCCATGTCTGTCACTGTCTATGGTGAGAGGCATGTAAAAGAACCATTGCTGACTTTCGTAAAGAGTAGGCTGCAAAGTCAGCGTGTTTCTGTCCCTTGCTAAAAGGGTTGTGACAGGAAGGGCAGCCGACATAAAAACCTCTGCCAACTCAAAACATGCGAATCAGATGATTCGCTGTGGCGACTCCCGAGTGAAAGGGAAAAAGCCAAAAGGAAGACAGAATATATAATATCAATATCTATAATGTTGAATATCTAAAATGAATATGGGAATATCTATAATGTTAATCAGGAAGAACACATTTGATTGTTCTGCAGTGTTTTAAAAAACAGGAAAATATTTTGCTGTGTTCTCTTGGTAAATGCCCAACAAGATGAACCATTAGAAACTGCTACAGCAAAACTATGGGATGCTCTGAATGAATGGAGTGATGAGCCAGATATGGACCTATCAGAAAGTGATGAGTATTTTTTTTAAAGTGCCATGTGCTAAAGTTGACCTTTGTGCTGATTGGTTCAACATGCCATGTGCTAAAGTTGACATTCATGTTGATTGGCTCGATTTTACATGGGGGGGGGGTATTTAAAGGAAAGCACCAGGAGGGAAAATTAAAGGGTCTTTTTTTATATATATAATTATGCTGTTTTCTGTTTATTTTCAGCTTTTATGTAAGTAATTTGGTTGATACCGGAAATGAATAACACAAATACCAGTAAAAATATTTTTTTGTTCGGTTATTATTCATGTTTTCCACCTCTGTGGTAATAAGCACTTACTGTTCCACTCCACTGGTAATCATTTTAATAAGCACTCACCCACTCCAACTTTTAAGCACCCTGGGCGCTTATCAGGTCGAATAGGGTATATTGATCAAGTTGATTACAGATTATGAGCTATAATAAATTATTACACATTAGATATGAGCCTTTTTTATTTTTACATTTACAGCATTTGGCAAATGCAGATATGAGGTGGGGGGGGGGGGGCACACTAACCAGTGTCTCTCCCCCTCATGCCGGTCCCAAGCCCGGAGAAATGCAGAGGGTTGTGTCAGGAAGGCCATCTGACGTAAAACCAATGCCAAACTTTTATGATGCAAATCAGAAGTATTACCCCCATACCGGATCGGTCGAGGCCCGGGTTAACAATGACCACCATCAGTGCTGTCAATCAACAGGGTGCTGATGGAAATTGGACTACTGTTGGTCGAAGAAGGAGAGGTGGGAGGCGTGTCCGTAGGCAGAGAGAGAAGAGGAAAGGCATGAGTCTAGGACTGAGAGTGGGGACTTTGAATGTTGGAACTATGCAAAGAAAAGGTAGAGAGCTGGCTGACATGATGCAGAGGAGGAAGGTGGACATACTGTGTGTTCAGGAGACCAGGTGGAAAGGTAGCAAAGCTAAAAGCTTAGGAGCAGGGTTTAAGCTATTTTATCATGGTGTAGATGGGAAGAGAAATGGAGTAGGAGTCATCTTGAAGGAGGGGTTTGTCAGGAATGTTCTAAAAGTGAAAAGAGTGTCAGACAGAGTGATTAGTCTCAAGTTAGAAATTGAAGGTGTAATGCTCAATGTTGTTAGTGCTTATGCCCCACAGGCAGGATGTGAGCTAGAAGACAAGGAGAGATTCTGGAGTGACTTAGATGAAGTGATGCAGAGTACCCCCAGAGGTGAAAGAGTGGTCATTGGTGCAGACTTCAATGGGCATGTTGGTGCAGGCAACAGAGGTGACGAGGAAGTGATGGGCAGGTTTGGTATCCAGGAGAGGAACGCAGAAGGACAGATGTTGATAGTTTTTGCAAAAAGGATGGAAATGGCTGTGGTGAATACTTTCTTCCAGAAGAAACAGGAGCATAGGGTGACTTATAAAAGCGGAGGTAGGAGCACACAGGTAGACTACATCTTGTGTAGGTGATGTAATTTGAAGGAAGTCAGTGACTGCAAAGTAGTAGTGGGTGAGAGTGTTGCCAAACAGCATAGGATGGTGGTATGCAGGATGACGCTGATGGTGAAGAAGGTGAAGAAGGCAAAGGCAGAGCAGAAGACAAAGTGGTGGAAGTTGAAAAAGGAAGAGTGTCGTGTTGTCTTCAAAGAGGAGTTGAAACAGGCTTTGGGTGGCCAGGAAGTGCTTCCAAATGACTGGACAACCACAGCAAATGTGATCAGGGGGGACACAGGTAGGAGAGCACTTGGTGTGTCCTCTGGAAGGAAAGTAGATAAGGAGACTTGGTGGTGGAATGAGGAAGTGCAGGAGTGTGTACAAAGGAAGAGGTTAGCAAAGAAAAAGTGGGACAGAGAGAGGACCGAAGAGAGTAAACAGGAGTACAGGGAGACACAGCGTAAGGCGAAAGTAGCAGAGGTTAAGGCCAAACAGAGGGTGTATGATGACTTGTATGATAGGTTGGACAGTAAAGAGGGAGAAAATGATCTATACAGGTTGGCACAGCAGATAAATAGAGATGGGAAGGATGTGCAGCAAGTTAGATTGATAAAAGACAGAGAGGGAAATGTATTGACTGATGACAGAAGTGTGCTGGGAAGATGGAAAGAGTGCTTTGAAGAGCTGATGAATGAGGAAAATGAGAGAGAAAAAAGAGTAGAAGAGGTGACCATTGAGGAGCAGGATGTAGCAAAGATCAGTAAGGGTGAAGTGAAAAGGGCATTGAAGAGGATGAAGAATGGAAAGGCAGTTGGTCCTGATGACATACCTGTGGAGGTATGGAAGTGTCTAGGAGAGGTAGCAGTAGATTTTCTTACAAGAACATTCAACAAGGTCCTAGAGAGTGAGCAGATGCCGGAGGAGTGGAGGAGAAGTGTGCTGGTGCCCATTTTTAAGAACAAGGGAGACGTGCAGTGTTGCGGCAACTACAGAGGGATAAAGTTGATGAGTCATATGATGAAGTTATGGGAAAGAATAGTGGAAGCTAGACTAAGAGCAGAGGTCAGCATTTGTGAACAACAGTTTGGTTTTATGCCAAGAGAGAGCACCACAGATGCAATGTTTGCTTTGAGGATGTTAATAGAGAAGTACAGAGAAGGTCAGAGGGAGCTACATTGTGCCTTTGTGGATCTGGAAAACGCATATGACAGGGTGCCAAGAGAGGAACTGTGGTATTGCATGAGGAAGTCTGGAGTGGCAGAGAAGTATGTTCGAGTGGTGCAGGACATGTATGAGAGATGTAAGACAGTGGTGAGGTGTGCTGTCGGTGTGAGAGAAGAGTTCAAGGTGGAGGTGGGACTGCATCAAGGGTCAGCTTTGAGCCCCTTCTTGTTTGCTATGGTGATGGACAGGCTGACAGACGAGGTGAGACAAGAATCTCCATGGACTATGATGTTTGCACATGACATTGTGATCTGTAGTGAGAGCAGAGAACAAGTTCAGGAAAATCTAGAGAGGTGGAGGTATGCCCTGGAAAGGAGAGGAATGAAGGTTAGCCTCAGAAAATCAGAATACATGTGTGTGAATGAGAAGGACCCAGGAGGAACGGTGATGTTACAGGGAGCAGAGATAAAGAAGGTGGAGGATTTTAAGTATGTCAGCTTAACCATCCAGAGCAATGGGACAGCCCATGTAAGATGTTTTGGAGACAAAGTCAGAGAGGCTAGATTGAGATGGTTTGGACATGTACAGAGGAGGGATAGTGAGTATATTGGTAGTAGGATGCTGAGGTTGGAACTACCAGGCAGAAGGCCTCGAGGAAGACCAAAGAAGAGATTTATGGATGTGGTGAAGGAAGACATGAAAGTCGTTGGAGTCAGAAAAGAAGATGCAGAGGACAGGGTGAGATGGAGGCGGATGACTTGCTGTGGCGACCCCTGAAGGGAGCAGCCGAAAGTAAAAGAAGAAGATTTACAGCATTTGGCAGATGATTTTATCCAGAGTGACTTACAATTATCTTTTTTCTATAAAACTCAGCAATTGAGGGTGAAGGGACTTGCTCAAGGGCCCAAAAGTGGTCATTCATTTCTGTAACCGCTTTATCCTAATTCGGGTCGCGGGGATGCTGGTGCCCATCCCAGCCGACTCCGAGCAAGGACAGAGTAGGCCCTGGACAGCTCGCTAGGCCATTGCAGGGCAGAAACACACTGATGGCTATGCAGTTCTTGACATGATTTAGGAATGGTTCTTTTACATTAACCTCACACCACAGACAGTGAGAGACATGGCCAGCCTTTGATAACCAAGCTCGCTGCACTGGGGGGGGGGGGACGACGACAGTGACAACCCGTTGAGAGTGGGGCCTGAAACCCCAACTTTCGGTTTAGTGATCCAGTACCTTTACCACTAGGCCGACACTACCCCCCAACAGTGGTGATAATGGTTAAGGCAATGCGTTACTGATCTAAAGGTCATCAGTTCAATCCCCACTGAGCAACCACCGCCCTATTTTAAATCTTATATGTACCTTTACTTTTATCTTTGATGAGGGCAGTGGTGGTCTAGTGGTATAGGGCAATGGATCGCTGATCCAAAGGTTGGGGGTTTGAGTCCCACTCTCCACAAGGTTGTCACTGTCCCCCCAGTGCAGCTAACTGGGTTATCAAAGGCGGGCCATGTCTCTCACTGTCTATGGTGTGAGGCATGTAAAAGAACCATTGCTGACTTTCGTAAAGAGTAGCTGCAAAGTCGTCAGCGTGTTTCTGTCCCTTGCTAAAAACGGTTGTGACAGGAAGGGCATCCGACGTAAAAACCTCTGCCAAAATAAAAACTGTGGCGACTCCCGAGTATAAGGGAAAAAGCCGAAAGGAAGACAGACAGACTTTTATCTTTGATGGGATCAAGACTTAGTTTTCCTCTTCTGATTGTCACTACTGTTACTTTTATTATTATCATCAATAGTATTATTAGTGAGGTTACATGGTGGTCAGCACATCCATGTCGGAGCAGGAAAGTCCTGGGTTCCAGTTCCAAGCTTGCGTTGGTTTCCTCCCAGAGTCCAAAGACATGGACATTACCCCAGGTGTGCTTGTGAATTGTATGTGTTGGTCCTATGACAGAATGCTGAGCTGTTCAGGGTGTACGTGACCTTCGCCCCGAGTTGGTAGAGATAGGCTCCAGCCTCCCTACAACCCTATTGGTATTATTAAGCCATACATAAAATCACTTAATTAGTAATATTAGCAGTGCTAGCGTGAGTTGTAGTAGAATTAGCAACGTCATAGGTTGTAGCAGCAGCAGTAACTATAGTGGTGTTATTTCATAAATTACCGCTGGGTGGAAGAGAACACACACAGGGGTCATGATGCACCTTCTACACTTTTCTGAAATACACTCCAATAAAATACAATAAGGCCACAGATGAATAACCAAACAAAATACAGCACACGTCCTGATAAAGCCGGACAGTCATTCAGCAACAAATCAGAAGCACTTTTCCAGTGTGAGGATGCAAAACTGCCGGTCCAAAGCTGTAATTGCACCATGACTAACAAATTATCCACAAGGTGCTTCATGTTATCTTACTTGATTGCTCTGGGATGGTACTACAAACCCATCAGGCATGGGAACAGGACCAGGCTGATCTGATGGCTCTACTGCCTGCATTATATCCTGCGAAAGGGACAGCGTTCTGATGCTCGACATTGTGAATAGCGCAAGATCTCATTCTCCCAATTTATCAAAAGATCCAAACATTAGAACGAAACATCCCACATCACTGTACTGCACTGCTATATGCTCCTTTAAATTATAATTTCACCATTAAAATTTTCCTCAAAGCTGATGTGAAATGCAAAAAGTATTAAATGGTATTGGAGAATTAAAAAAAAATCTTCTGAAAATCATAACCATGTATCATAAAAAGGTAAATTTACCTGATTTACTTCCCCTTGGGTGATGGGCTGAGTTTGGAACCGGGCATTTCGTCTGCGGTGGTGTGACTCTGTGCATGCACCCTCTGCATTTTGGGCAGGAGGATTGGAAAGGCGGTTAAACAGAGCCATTTTCTCTGCTAGGCTCAACGTTGACAGGTCAGGCTCCTCACTTCCCACCTCCTCTCGGGGCGGCACCTCCTTCTCTTGTAAAGCAGAGTCAGGGACTGAAGGAGCCTGCATGCTGGGAGGAAACAAACACACACACACACATTAAGGAACGAGATAAGAACATTCCAAGCTTAGAGCTGCACCAGGAAGATTTATAGAGTAGATGCTCCGAAAAGCACAGGGTTTGAAAGAAAATTAAAGAAAAAAAACATGAACAAATTTAAAAAAAATCAAAACAACCTCAGGCTGTGAAAATAAAAACACAACAAAATGCATTCCTCGACAAACATGACATTCACATAGTCAGTTGAGACCTTTTTTTTTTTTTTTAAGTTGAATAGTCATTTAAAAACACATGCACTGGAGCAATAGGTTTCAACCAATCAGCATGAACTCAGCAACCTTATTCGGCTTCCGGTAGGGCACACATGGACACCAGACAGACACAGGACAACACAATTCGTCAACCAGGGAGCTCCACTGAAAACACTCTAGAGGGCATTACAAATAAAACTTGATTTAAATCAGTATGTACATACTAAAATTCTGAAAGGGGTTTGGGCAGCGGTGGTCTGATGGTAAAGGTGCTGTATCACTGAGGTTGGGGGTTCAAGCCCCACTCTCAACAGGTTGTCACTGTCCCCCGAGTGCACTAACTGGGTTTTCAAAGGCCGGCCATGTCTCTCACTGTCTGTGGTGGGAGGTTTATGTAAAAGAACCATTGCTGAATTTCGACAAGAGTAATTGCAAAGCTGACAGCTTGTTTCCGCCCTGCGATGGCCTGCCAAGCCATCCAGGGTGCACTTTGCCCTTGCCCGGAGTCAGCTGAGATGGGCGCCAGCCTCCCCGTGACCCTAATTAGGATCAAGCAGTTACAGAAAATGAATGGATGAATGAAAGGGGTTTGAAGTCCACGGGGTATCAATAATAAATAATGCAGTAATTAATGTTCGTTTAAGGAACTTCTGAAAGAATACTCACTGCATGTGTGTTATGGAATTTTAGAGTCTCGGAGTTTTCACTTTTTCAAATGCAAGCTTTCTTCTTAAATAGATGAGTCTGAATATTTCAATTTTATGAGAAAATGCTACAGATGCTTTTCTTTCTGAGTGGGATCTGAAAACACAGTACACATTTACATTGCGATCCCTCACTTTCACATACACAACCATTACAGCTGCTGTACCACGTGCAAAACGGAAAAGTATAGTGATGGTAACTGCAGTGTTTCAGCAGTAGAGGGCGGTGTCCACAGCCTTTATGTCACTAGTGGAACCGGAACACACACACACACACACACATACACACTAGTTACTGTACATACACGATTTCAAGATGCAGAGACACTACAAGACCAACAGAGTGTTTGTCCAAAATTAAAATAATTCACCATGTTGCAGACCTGGAGACAAATAAGTGTTGCAGACACATAATTATTCAGCTTACTGGAAGCCTTAAAAGCTTCTACACATGCAGACAGGTACCTGAAGTTAGTCATTGTGGTGCTGACTACTGTGGGACTGGGAAACCTTTGAGTTGTGGTTCGAACAGTCGCAGATTGGGTGGAGGGACCAGGAGAACTTTAGAAAGGAATAAATGATGCCAAGGAAAATTGGTGAAAGATGAATCCATCCAATTCAGTACAAAGATGGGATACATAAACCAAACGAGTTATTAGAAGGGAAAGAAACACAATTTCTACCATGAAATCCTGCATATGGATGTAAAGCAACATATAAACAAAAATATCTGTCATTAGAGCCAAGACTTAAAGTGTGAAGGTGTGTTTAGCAGGATCATGATAGCTCCTTGAATTGAGAACTTTACACTGTTAAATTATTTGACAAACAAATGAAGAAATATCATGTGATTTCACACTACACCACATATTCAGAAGAGATCCAGGCCCTTAAGTGGCCCTGAGCAGCTCATTCAGCAGCAGTCTGATCCTCCCACCACGAGGCCACTTGGATTGCTGCCGTAACAACGCACTAGCTCAAAAACGCCATCGTAACTTATAATGGAACGCAAGGGCTGGGGAGTATTTCTCATTACTCCAGACACTTGTGCTTCCCGGGTTTGGGATTAATTGAGTTTAAAAAGTATGTTGTAATCTTACCTTGTATACCAAGAGAGCTACAGTATCTTGCACATGTTTCCACCCCGGGATGCACTTTTTTACATTTAGCTAAATATTTGTGTGGCTGAAAACTGCTATGATTACCAAAACCAAACACTTGTCACTATCATGAGAACACTACCGCAAAAGTGAAACATGGTAGGGGTAGCATCATACTGAGGAAACCCTTCAGCCCTTTAGTTTCTCTGCTAATGCCTTGATTATGTGACTACAGATACAGTGGTACCTTGACTTATGAAATTAATCCGTTCTGAGGGCGAGCTTGTAAGTCAAAATGTTCGTTAGATAAAACAATTATTCCAATCGGAAATAATAGAAAACCAATGAATCCATCCCCACCCTTTCCCAAACTCATATAACCTGACACAAACAAGTACATTTGACCTAATGTATTAAAGATAAACATGTAAAAACAATATATATTTAATAATAATAATAATAATAATAATAATAATAATAATAATAATAATAATAAAAACAAGAATAAACAACAAGTCAACTAACCCTTCTGATCAGTGACTGCGGCAAAGATGTCACGCGGGCAGGCAGGAGGTGGTGCTTAACAGAGAAGGAGGAGGAGGAAAATTTTCTGCAAGTGCAGACTACGAATGCCAGCAAAGAAAGGCTCGTGGTGACCTCCCACAAGGCCAGTGCTTCTGAAATATTGGTGCGTGTAAATAGTGTGGTGTGATGCCAGGAGGGCGCGTATGACCCTGGGGAACATGCTTTTTTGCCATACTGTACTTAGAATGAAGTGTAATTGTGCATCCTCTACAGTATGTGGCAGTGTCACTCTCACTGTGTTCCCTGTGGTGTAGGGAAAAGCACCAAGCAAACTATATGAAGTGCAGTAAACACTATTTATAGTTGTGCGCAGGACTCTGGGATGGGGGGGGGGTGAAATGTTTTTTTTCTTCCTATAGGGGGAATCACAGAAAAACCTCAGCAGAGATCATAAATCAAAATTTCGCTGGTTGGATAGGATAGATTTTTGATGGGATCAAAAGTCGTATAATGGAAAATTCGTTATAAGGGACACTCGTAAGTTGAGGTATCACTGTACTTGGGATTCAATGTCCTCCAAGTTAACAGTTTTTATTTTAAAGAATGTATTTCGTTATTTCCTTCAAATGGGTGGTCAAGGTTTGGGGTGAATTCTAAACAAAACCCTGATTGATATTGTTCCAGACTTGTACTTACAATAGAGTAAGAGCACAGAGGTACCCATCATTTAAAATCAATCATATAAATTTCTATAGCAACTTGTAACAGAAATATTATGATGGGCTGAAAGGCTCATGGGCTAGTCATGATACAATGGTCAAATGTGATTAATTTTGTAATGGTGCCCCTGTGGACATTTATTTTTCATTCTCCATTGGCGCTTAGATTAACTCGCAATAGATGTTCAAGTTTTACCACGCTGAAATTATTGTAATTATATTTGGTCAGCCTATGAACTTTTCAATTCAAACACATAACATAGAGTTTCAGATGTTTCTTATGTCTTTACATTGAAATTTAATTTGCTAACGATATACTTTGGAATATTTGGTGTAGCATTGTTAAAAGAAGTGGCTTACGTTGCAGCGATGACAACTTCCTCTGTCGTAACAGGCTGGGTTCTGTAGCGGTTCTGCGTGCGCCTGAACCTCCGCTCCACTGCTGAGTTTTGAGCTCGAGGTTTGGGAACACTACTTTCCGCAGTCTTCTCAAGCTCCTGAAAGATGATGGCATGAGATTATAATATTTTAAATATTATTATACACTGCACTGCCAAAAAAAGAGAAACTAAACAACAACAACTAACATAATAATTTAAAAAACACGCCCTTTAATATTGTGCTGGACTGTCTTTAGCCTTGTTCACCATTAATTCTCGCCATGGCACGGTTTTGTTTGACAAATGTTTATTTTCATCCATAGGATTAATTTGTCACTGATGTCTTCAACTGATGATGGTAAATTTAACAGCTTCATAAAGTCTTCTCCAGCACGTCTCAAATACTTTCAATAGGAGTTAAGGTCAGGACTCTGGGGGGCTAATACATATGTGAAAATGATTCCCTGTGCACCCTGAACCACTCATTATTTGAGTCCCCATTTTATGTCCGAGCCTTCAGTGAAGAAAAAGTACATTGATGTGATAACTACTCATTCGGTACATCATCAGCTGCTTCATGTTATTACCACATTAATGTTGCTGAGCCTCGACTGGAACAACTGGAGTAACAACGCCATGGAGCTTACATGCTGTAATGAAGGATAAAGGCAGTTCAACACAATTTTAATGTGTGCCAATGTTTATTTGTCCTGGTAGAGCATAGTCTTTGCCATTGGTTATAAAAATTATCAAAAGTCTCAGACCAGATGTCTCAAACTCATTTTCACTGAGGGCCACATCACTAAATTGAAAGGTGATCAAAGGCTCTTTCTTCCATCATGATTGATCAGCTGTTTACTTGAAAAAGGCAGTCGCCACCTAATGGAAGGATGATGAATTAGCTTTCAAGGTAATGGTCAGTGCAAAGAGTGCATGACAATGATATTCTTTGAAGGCTCTTGTGGGCTATATAAAAAGAGCTGGATCTGGACCGCGGGCCAGAGTTTGACACCTATGTCTCAGATTAGATCATTCTTAGACCAGGCTAGACAACTGAGCTGATGTAAGCACATACGGACTATTAAACTCTTTTACCCTGAAGAGAGATCTCTTGGCTGCTACACTCATCTTTGCTCGCTCATCCAACTTTTCTTCATCCACTAAAGAAACAAAGTCGGTGTTTTTCATGAGTTTTTCAGGGATAGTTATTTATCTGTTCTAATTAAAACCATAATCGATAAACAGAGATAAGCTTACCTTCTGTCTTATGTAGCTCCAGAGACCTAAAAAACAGCAAGCAAGATGTAAAATGACAAAGTGGCAACGATTGCAAAAGGAAGACTTGTTTTAACATGAAAGCAAAATTAGCTGATGGAGTGTTGGAGTGATCTGGGTTGGTGTCAACACACTCGCTTATCTTACCGCACCTATCAGACTGGAGCCTTTCAGCTGATGTGACTGGTTGTGTTCTGAACCTTTCAGAGGCCTTGCGATCATCGCCAGGCTGGATATATCGTCTTGGTCGGCGTTGCCCCTTTTCCTGGTCAACAACCTCTGCTGGTTCATTGTTCAACACAGCTGTGTCTGTCTTAGATTCTCTGGTTTGTATAGAGCAAGTTTGATATACAAAAATATGGGGGATTTAGAAAAAGCATAAAAACATTGGCTTTGCATTTTGCAGTTTAAAAGAAGCACCTTACCTTAAACAATTTTTAAAGTTAAATATACAAGTCAAGTAAACTTCAAGAAATAACAATTATTCGCCAAAAGGTGGGGTTGATGTCACAATGGGCCGCAGGGGTGACAACCATCAAACCTGATGTAATTAATTGTTTTAGTACACACAGTAGGCTATTGCCCATTCGCGGTTCAGCACTTGCGCCCCCGCATACTCATGGATTGGTAACAAACCCAGAAGTAACTGACATGTGATTCAAATTTAGCCAATGGCTGAGAGCTTTTGTTTCTCCCTGATACTGATTGGTTGCAGATGTTGTGTACACCTCTTTTTTTCTCCTTCACGCAGATGTCATCAACGTGATTGCCTGAATTGCGAAGTAAATTTTGTCATGTGCTTTTAATTAATATTTAAACCCTATGATGCCACTCAAATGCCCTGCATCTTCTCTTGCTTCTGTTAATAAGCCTAAGCGCCTTATTATTCATAAATATTATCACAGTACAAAATTAAAAAGTTTTTACTTAATCATTACTACAGTTTACTGCATTATTACTGGATTAATGAGCAAGGCTGTCTATAAAATGTGTTTGACAAGCATATTTTATCTCAGGTAATATCATACATAGGGTTTTAAAACCGCGTCAATAACTTTTTTTTTTCCACACAATTTACATGATCCCCGGGAAGAGCCAGAACTGAACCATTACGAAAAACGGGGGCCTACTGTACTACATGGGAACATCAGCTTAAAAACACACTGAACTCAGAATCTGATTCTTACTTTTATTTATGGTTCATTTCTTACTTTTTAAATCCGAGAAGACCTTGCTAACAGTAATGCTGCCTGCTCCATGTGACCACGGCATACCAAGGGGGTCGGTTGTGCAGGTTTAAGTATTATCCCCAAAAAATGATGTTGTTGCCTGAATCTTCTGATTGTACCATTCCCATGTAGTACTGTATATGTTAATAAACATTATCTAGGCAATTAGTTTGCTTAGTTACAAAAATACAAAAATACCTGCTTAGTGACAGCAATGCAACCAACTATAGACAAACATTTAAGCACGCCTCACACGGGCTGGCTCTAATGACGCTGTGAAAGAGTTTAACCGCCAGGCAAAACAGTCTCATACAGCTGCAAGTGTGTGGTACAGTGCTGTTTAAACTTCGTGGTTTTGCAAAACAATAGTGAGCAGCAGCTAAAAATATGGTTTGAGCGAAGTTCAAAAAAGTCATGAATTGACAACAAGGAAGCTACATGGAGATGCTGCATGGCTTCAAAAACCGCTGTTGAGTTTCTAATGGTTTGAAAACCTGAAGGTTTATGGCGGTTCATGCAGTTCACCAGCAAACATCACAGGTCAACTGCAGTCAGGATCATCCTTGAGTGAGGCCTGCCTTGAACTAATGAGTCATTCCATGTCAACTCGAAGAGACTTGGTCAGGTCAACTGCTTGACCACCTCAGAATCTCTTGAAACATTGTAGAACACGACTTGAAACACAACCTTTGGTATCTGAAATTGACACCTGCCAATTATTTTTAGCAGAAATCCCAATATTTTCATAATTTTGCACCAAAATGAACTTTTATGAAAAAAAAAAAAATACTCGCATGTTGGAAATTGAACGAGTTATCATTTTCAGATGTCTACAGCCCATGAAATATTATCTTATTGTCTTCAAATGTTCAGCAGATGGACAAATACAGATGCTCCTCGAGTTACGTTCATTTGTTTTACGTTTTTTCGATTTTACATGGTTTTTTTTGTTTGTTTGTTTTTTTTTTTAAAGTTGTCAAATTTTGAGTTTAGACGTACCTATGTAATACACTGAGGTAATGATGCAATGACGTAATGACGCTGCATCCATTGTTTACCAATGACAGACTGAGCGTGCTCCTCCTTCTTCCCAGTTCACCAGTTCAATGTTTTACAGACTTTTGTAACCCTAAGCAAAAATGGTTGGTCAGAAGCGTAAGACTACTAGCATGGGTGCAAGTCTCATACACAGAGATGAATTAACTATCTGCTCAGATTGGAGCAATCTACCATGCATACTCAGTTAAGCAAAGAGAGTTGTAAAATGAATGGAAACCCGAATCCAGAAAAGAAAGAGAACTCTCCGCTCTGCTGGTGATTCACATCAGGGCTGAGAACTAAACCGGTATTCAACGGCGCCCTTGCTCACTTAAAAGACTGGAAGTCCGTATAACCCGTGCTTTGTGTCAAACACAACCAAGTGAACTACTTTCAGTGTTGAGCACCTCACATATTGTAAGTGTTGATTGGCTGTTTTAAGCTTCATGTAAAGTGACTCGGCTCAGCTTCATGTAATGTGATTCGGCTCAGTAAAGTGACCCATCCATCGACCATCGGAACCATTTACAAGCAGAAAGATTGCAGCTAATGTTAAAGGTTATATTTGATACTGTATTTGATATTTGATGAGTGAATTTGATTAAAATGTTTCTATTTGAAATTATTTTGCTTGAATTTAATTTATTTGAAATTAATGTTGATATTGTTTGATATATTTGATATCATTTTACAATGTTACGTTTATAATAATTAATGTAGGGATGTTTTACAGTACAGTTACAGTAATGGTATTTATTGATGTATAGTACAGTATGAACGTCATATGTCACTGGAACATTCAGTAACAACTTACGTTCATTTTCAATTTATGTCGGCCGTCCGGAACCAAACAAAAAGGTAAGTCGGGGAGTGTCTGTATTTCTAGGAAATTAAGAAAATTTAGCAAATGCTGTCAAACAAACCTTTTCCTTAAGACATATCAAATTCAAGATTTGATAAAAAATAAAGCTGATTTTGAAAAAAATCTATAAAAATATATCTCCCATACAAGCAGTGATGGCCCAGTGGTAAGGTGCTGGATTATTAATCCCAAGGACGGAGGTTCAAGCCCAATGGTCAACAGTTGTCACTGCGGTCCCCAGTGCAGCTGTTATCAAAGTTATCAAAGGCTGGCCATGTCTCTTACTGTCTATGGTGTGAGATTCATGTAAAAGAAACATTGCTGACTTTCGATAAGCGTAGCTGATTAGCCAGCATCGTGTTCCTGCCCTGCAATGGTCTGGCGAGCTGTCTGGGTTGTATTCTGCCCTCACCCAGAGTCAGCTGAGATGGATGCCAGCCTCCCCATGACCCTAATAAGGATTAAGTGGTTACAGAAAATTAATGAATATCTATAAGACATAGGATCTTTCGGATTTGCAATTTTATTGTAAGAATGATTTCTATATGACATGCTTAAAAATAATGGTAGTACTGGTGTACAAATTGCCAAAGTTTTATATATATAACAGACTGCATGTGTTGTTTTTGAGGAAAGAGATACATTTTTGATCAGGTCATTTGCACGAAGCCAAGCACAGCTGGCAAGAAAACACAATAGGACAGACATGGAAAAACTTTAACCCGCAGACCAGCTGATTGCCAAAACTTGGGATGCGCTTCCTGTCACAAACACTGCAGCGTGTGAGTCCAATAAAATTAGAGTTTCAAGGTATCGGACCCACCCGCACACAGAAAGGATTGGCTGTCTACTTCGCGCCACAGTGACATGGCATTGAAAGTAGATGAATAGATTTGCTCTGAGCTCTGAGCAGTGAGAAAGTGAAGCTGCATCATCTCCTGTTTGGCCTTTTAAAATGCTGGCGCTAACAACTGTCATATGCAACACTCGCACTGTACTGCCATGAATCATGCTTCACGACTTTTGCGGACGTAAAGTCGATCAAACGTACCTCGCATAGGTCGTAAGTCGACAACTCACATGTATATATATATATATAAATATATATATAAATTCTGCTCCTGACCCATCATATGTGTCCATTTATTGTTGGAGCATAGGGCCAGTTTTAAAAATATTTGTTTAGTATCACAAAAACAAAAATAAATATATTGCAAAATATACATAAGTGTTGGAAGTGTGATACAAGTAGGTCCAGACAATTACAAGCAAAAGAGATAACCACTCTTTCAGACCAGATGGAGGATGGTTTAGCTCAACATCAGCAGAATGTCTGGCCAAGCTGAAGTATTCTTCTCCACAAGTGCAGTGCCAGCTGCATCCAGGCCAGAATATCTCCTGCATATATGATGGAAAGTGGTGGCTAAGGTTGACATCTGAAACTGTTCAGGACGTGAAGACATAAAAATCACGTTCATACATCCCGGTTGTCCATTGCCATCATTCAAGTTGCTTCATCCTGAGGACATTTGTTGGGTTCAAAACATTCATGTACTGGGTTGCACTGACCCATCTAGAAAAGCTTGCACAAGTGGGCCATACACACTGAATCTCACAATGATTAAAGTGATTCTTCTGCCTCGTAACAAATGAACTTCCCACCTTCTTTTTTTTAATCTGTCCCACGTTTATTGTACGCGAGTTAATAATGCCTTATGACTTTCAAATCTTTCTCAATAAAAAGGTCTCACGTTTCTTTGTCTTCAATGAGTGAGTTGATTTATTTGGTCAAATAGATTAAATATTTTAACATGAAACCATTATGGAAGGATATTGAAACTTACCATACCATCTCCTACTACTATTTCATCAACCTACCTATGATTCAACTTGTCCATCTGGCTATTTGAAAACTTTATTTATTTATTTTTATGCGTGTCAACTTTGGCCATAACTCACATTTATACTCCAGAGCTACGACTTTTTAATGCATTGGTGACGTTATTCAGATATTATTCTCACAAGAAGGGAAAACACACACACACACACACACACACACAAACAGCTGCTGTGTATTAGAGATAATTTCCCAATTTTTGGAAATCCACATTTGCTGCATCTGAATAGCTGAACACATTAGGACATAGATTTCAAAAGATTTGCTATCTGAAAGTTGGCCATCATTAAATTTCCAACATGCAAGAGATTTATTGATAATTGCCATTTGTAGGAAAAATCATGAAAAATTATGGACTTTCTGAAAAAATAAAATAAAATAAAATAAAATAAATAAATAAAGCAGAGGTCCATTTCAGATGCCAAAAGATCTTTCCTTCATTCCTTTCAAGGGATTCGGATATGTTTGAGAAACCACCTTCACCAAGTTGACATGGAATACAATAGTCCCTCACCTTACGATAGTTCCAGCAAATGAAAAATCCAGATTACGAAAAAACATTTTCCAAAAATTTTTGTCTCTTTATACGAAACAAGTTCTCCTTACGAAATGCGACAAATGCGCCATTCAAACATTCAAACGCGCCATTCAAACATTAATATGCCCCATTCAAACATTCAAACAATGTATGAGCTGCTTTCCAATTGACTATTTTCCAACATCCCGCCCCGCTGGCCTCCCATTGGCTAGGAGTGATGACATAGCTCCATTCCATTGGCTTTTATGGAGCTGCATCTCTTATAATGCTTTTTTGTGTAAAGGACAGAGTTACTGTTGTTTCATGAGTTTTTTGACTCAGGCTTTTAACCTTCCATAAACATTTGTAAGATTATAAGTCTGCTAAGAAGATATGGTCAACACACACACACACACACACACACACACACACACACACGCACGCACACACACATGCACACACACATGCACATACACATGCACACACACATGCACACACACATGCACACACACCCACACACGCGTGTGATTTCCGGTGTGAGTGAAAAGAAGAAGTGGGCTTGTGGCATGCGGTTGAGTGAAATCGCAAAGGAATATGGCCAAACCCGTCTACCATCGGTACGATATTGAAGCAGAACGAGGTCTCAAAAGGTATGCTTTTATAGTGTGTAATGGGTTTAGGGGATAGTAGTGCGAGCCTTGGAACAAGTCCCGCGTTTTACATGTAAAATGGGGTTCAATTTACGAAAAATCCAGGTTAAGAAAAAGGCTCTGGAACGGATTAATTTCGTAAGGTGAGGTACCACTGTAGCCTGAATACACTCTAATTCTGGCAAGAAAATTATATCCATTTAATAATTCTAGTAATTTATTGAGTTTAGTCATTTTTTTGTATTGACACAAAACTCTAAAATACTTTTGAATCGTGCATTGGTCGATGCATCAGATCAATGTAAGATTCCACAGCAAGGTTAGTCCAAGGCATGTTAAAATGCACACCAGTTCAAAGGCTCTACAAATGAATGCTTTCAAGTTTGTCACTTGATGACAAAATAAAAAAAGATACTAAAGCCAGAGCCACAAAAACATTGCTATCATGCTAAATGAATTAATGTTTGCATCTATTTCAAAACTCAAGTGCAGTTTACGCACACTTCAGGTCTGCGTCCTGAGGCATTCTCCAGATAAGAATGCCTGAGCTTTGCCACAGAAACTCTTGTATCCAAGGCTCCAACTTCACCATTGGTGACTCCTGAGTCCCTGGTATTCTGCCCCACTCCTGTTGCCATAATGGATTCTCGACTTGCTGCTCGCTCTAAACAACGAACTGCTGCAGACCGCTGAGCCACTCCAATATCTGACATAGAGCGAGTCCTGATTTTTGGCTTGAGTTCATCCCTGCTTCTTCTATGGCGAGCCTGAGGGAGGGAAGACCCACTCTGTAAGTAACAGTCCGCTTCATCCAGTCTGCAGTGAAAATATGGGTCTTTTCGATCCTGTGGTGTGGTATCCATAGCTTCTGCTTTGTCCCAATTTAACTTGTGTCCATCTCCTTCCATTTGTCCAGCTGCTTGACCAATTTGATTTTGGCCTCCCCAATTACTTGACTGACTGAGCCTACACACCCTACGTCCTTCATCATCATCATCTTCAGATAGGCTTAGCCTTCTGTGTCGGATAGGTATCTCACCTTCTGGCTGACTTATTCCCCTCCTTCTACATTGCGATTCTAATGACCTTTTCTGGACCAGATCTTTACCTCCATCAACCACCTTTACATTTGTATTTTCATTGCATGCCACCTTATCAAACACAGCAATGCCTCTTCTTTGTCTTTCTTTTATTTCAAATTCACCAAGCCTGTTGTCAAGGCATTGTGCTACATCTGGTTTGCTAATCCTTGATGGATCTTCAATGTGTTTAAAGTTCTGCTCCTCTGACATCCTGATAATTTCACCAAACGTTCCTTTAACAGGATGTTGAACATGAACTGACCTGGTCATATGACCATCTTCCCACCTCTCTTTGCCTTCTGTCTTTTCACACCCAACACTTTCTTGCTTCATTCTCTTTTCGCTGCTTTGTCCTTCCCTGTCTTGAAGCTGGCTAACTTTCCTTTCACCTTGGCCTGCCCTGGTCTGCATGTGATTTGTCCTGTTTTCTACTTTACTTCCTTCCTCGCCTAATGGACTTACTCTTCTTTCATCATGCCCTGCCCTCATCTCGAAGATGCCACCTATGTGCCTACCTTTATCTGCCTTCTCATCTAACTTAACACCTACTTCACATCCTTGCTCAATCTCATCTGACTGGTTGATTCTCCTGCTTCCCGTTGCCTCTAAAACTTCCTCTGTGCCTCTCTGCATGGAGTCATCTACACTTCTCTCCCGGCGACGAATTTCTGAAGGCAGCACAGCTTTTTTGCTCCTGAGCAAGCATTCTGATGCTGGATCTGTCCGAGAAGCGGATCTGCCCTCCCTCTGGAAAAGTGGAATATGACCAGCACTGCCCCTCCGTCTGGTTTCTCCACCTTCCCTACCAATTGGTGCCAACCGAGGTAAGTCTGCATGGCTCTGAAGCTCTGGAGGCCCATGTGTTTTACTAGACCTGAGTGAAGAGCATGCAGTGTTCCCATTCAAAGGAGCAGGTGGTTGTCTAGGCCAGTAAGAGGGATCATGATGTGGAGTTTGGCCATAATCAGGATGCTTATCTTCAATAGGAGTATGAGGTGGAGGCTGACCATGACTGTATCCAGAAATAATTTGCTGAGTCTGTCCAAACAGTTGAGGCAAATTCCCAGCCTTATACAGCAGAGGCTGGTGGTGAGAAGAATTTCCCACAAGCATCGAGTGATGGGTGGGAATATGTTTAGGTTCAACATACAGGGCAGTTGTAGTCTCAGGATATGATGTTTGAAAGTCTTGGTATCGAGGATCATCCTGTCGGGGAATACTACGCATTGGAGTTGGCTGTTGAACATTCCTATAATACAGGGAATGCTGCATTCTGTCCGTTTGGCAACCTGTGGTGATTGGATGCCCCTGAAGTCTCTGACCATAGTTTAGATGTTCTATATTTGGAACACATTGAGGTTCATCAGAGAGCAAGCCATGATGTCGGGTTGATTCTGTACTCAGTGCAGATTGGTACCGTGGTGGTTCGGCACTACGTGCTCGATAGCAGTAGGAAGGTTCGGTTTTAAAATTTTGATGTTGGGAGTGAGGTTCTGCATTCCAGGCTTGTAAGTGGACCGTAGGGTCAGAGTGAGGGGATGAATGTGAAGCAGTATCAGGAGGGAGACGTTGAACCAAGGATGCATCTGATCCCGGATCGGATGTTCGTCCTAAGCTGTCTTCCTTTGTGCGCCTCTCTCTCCCTCGTATTCTTCATAAAGGGATTTTTTAAAAAAAAATTAACATTGTTCCAAAATTATAAATATGCTCAAAAACATTCATAATAAAGTAGCATTATTACTAAATATTTTATTTAACATTTTACTTGTTTTTTGCATTTGCATTGTGAGATTTGGAATTACTAATAAGGCCATATGATACTTTCCTGTTTATGAACCTTTCGCCTAGGTTTTTAGTGCCACTCTATTCAAAGCAGTACAGCATTCAAGGGGTTTCTCGTTGGGTACTCTGGTTTCCTCCCACAGTCCAAGGACATGGACATTAAGCTCTAATCTCATTTGGGCGTTAACGCCCACCATTCGATCATTTTTTTTGGTCAGAAAAGTGCATGAGGGTCTGCGACCAATATCACTGACTGGTAATGACTGGCAGTGAGGAATCTACCAGTTGTGGACAATCATCCCGTTATTTTAAAGCGTGTTTCCAAATTTTGTAAAATTTCACACGATTATCGACTAATCGGTGCCTGTTTCCATCTATCTGCGATTGTATTGCTGACCGTAGTAGTCGATCACATATAGCAGCATATAGTTGGGGACATAGGTGCAGACAGTCTCAGACCAAGTTGCTGACCAGAGCTTTTCATCTGAGTATTATTATATTTTGAGGTATTTAGACATCACATACACACTTGTGGTTGGTCTGAGACAGACAATCACCTCCAGTCGCCAAAGAATTGCCCAGATGAGATCAGGCCTTTCAGCTAATTGACTGTTCCAAATTGCCCCAGGTGTGAGGATGAGTGTGATTGATTGTGTGCATGTTAGTCCCCGTTATTGTCTGGCAAACTGTTTAAGGTGTACTCTGTCTTTGCCTGGTGTCGGCAGATATACTCTCCAGCCTTCCCGTGAGCCTTACAAGATTAAGCAATTTGGCATATGACTGAGTAAATGTGCACCAGTTATATGATGAAAGGAGTTAAAACACTGTTTACATCATCTGATAAAAAAATGAAGCATGTGTCACATAGTGCATTCAGTCACAGGGCTCTCCATTGATCAACACCGTATACACTGCACATACTTGTCATTAATGAAATGATAATATCTAATCAGGAGGCTATTTGAATTCGGAAAGTTGATGGACTCACCCCTGTCGGCTGAGGATGCTTTGCGCCTGCTGCTCAATGAACAGGTCTCCCGGGGAGATTCCTTGGCGTGTGGAGGGCAATGAGGCGCGGCGTGCTGCCCGGGGGGACCTAGGCACTGCATTAACACCTTTAGACTGGCCCATTTCCACAGTGGGCGGAACTTCTTGTGGATGTGGACAGGGGTTGGTGTCGGGTGTGCGCCGATATTTCTCCTGGTTGACCCTTTCTCTCTCTTGCTCTGTGTCCAATCTTTTCTCTTGAGAGCTGAAAGTGTTCCTTAATTCTCGTTGTATGCAAGGGGCAGAATCATTAGAGGGCATGGAAACTCGACCAATACCTGAGCTGCTGTATGTCGACCTGTTGAAACGACTTTCATGCCCTTTGTCTTTCTCCCGTGGCCACGGTTCCTGTTTCTGACCATGATCCCCATCAGGCAAAGGTTGTTTATCTAATGATTCTTTGTATCCATGTGTGTGATGTGGCGTGCAATCAACATCCTGCTCCTGGTCAAGGAGGATCCCGTAACGTTCCGATAACTGGCGTCGGCGCTCAGCTTTATAGCGAGCTATTCGTTCGGCTTTGGAGCTGAGGCTGCTCAGATCAGCGTTTTCAGGGTTGGAAGCCTGATTAGGCTGCACGGGGAATTGAGGATTGGGTCGCATTTGTGCGCTCAACTGTTTCTCTTTCTTATTTGGCTCATCACGACCGTAGCGCCTCACTGTGGCAAAATAAAAAAAATAACAGAAAATACACTTTGGCTGTTTTTTTCCTAGTTAACAGATGTCTGTAGTCATGTGACAAATTTTGAAGTAGGCTATTCACCAGGGGCCAGTTGTTCAAAACACAGTTATTTTAATCACCGGTTAATACCGAACGGCTGATTACATTTTTAAGTCTGTTGGGTTTTCACACCCGAGCCTCATGGCTCATCAGGCCGGTGCTTATCCCCGGTTTCCATAGCGTGAAGCGACCAGGAGTTCAACTCCCCCTGGATGGGACGCTAGTCCATCGCAGGTTACTTTCCCAGTATATTTTTACTGGTACCCATTTATACTGCTGGGTGACCAGAGGCACACTTGTGGTTGAGCCCTTGCCCAGGGGTCTTAGCACAGTGAGGGTCTCAGTGGGATTCGAACTCACAACCTTCCGATCATGAGCACAGCACCCTAACCACTACGCCACCGGCCACACAATTAAATTTTTAACCCGCCGTTAACTAACCGACCGTTAAATCTGTGTTGTTCAAAGCATGGTTAGTCACGTCGTTAGTTAACGTTGCCGCCAAAGTGAACAGTGTGGTTAACGTTACTGGTTAGCACTAAGGGGTCATTCAACATTTTCCTAAGCATACAAAACGTACGCTAGGGGGGGAGGGGGTAAGATGTCTGTGTACGCTTTTTAATATTATAAAAATGTCGATCAACGTGAATTAATTTTTTTTTTTTTTTTTTTTGTGCGTGTACATCTGAAACGCTCAATGTGCGATTAACCAACCACCTGCGGTGTTGCATATCTGCAAAGTCTGCAATGAATACAGTACAGTACAGTACAGTACTACACAACCCGGTATCAGCTGCTGAAACATCAGAAGGCAGCTGATCAAGGGCGTAGGCTCAGGTGCACAGGGTGCACATGCACTCCCCCCCACACACACACACACACACAGCAGGAGTTGAGTTCCGCTGGACAAGAAATGATGTGTATTCACAATCTTATAAATAAACTTAATGACTGTTATTGAAGAGAAAGTCGGAGATAAGTTCCACATGACTCGAGTCAGGAAGTAAACCGGAAGTTAACGTGTAACGGGCACTGCGCATGTGCACGCCCGAGCTGACCAATCAACAAACATAATATTATCAGTAAGCAATAATAGCTGAACACTGTCAATCAAACAAAGTGCGAGTGTGAGAATAAAGCACAGTTTGTTAGTCCCGCCTCCGGCTCCTGCACATGTGCTAGAACACAAACATTGACGCACAGAGAATGAATGGATAAAATAATCATAATCCATTTAGCCTGGATCTGCAGCCTCATGCTCAGTACTTTTATAAAATATATTTTAATAATATATATATAAAAAATATAATAAATAAACATCATAAAATATATTTAAAAATAGTATGTCTTTGTTCTGTAAATATGTATTAATATTTGTTTGTGCCTTTGAATAGAAAAATAACTTTATCTCAATTTGTAAATGTATTTAACACATGTACTTGCAGATGTAGTTTGAAATATATTTGGGAATGTTTTTGATTGAACTATAATATTAATAATATTCATACGAATCCACCCCCCGGTGATGCAGCATCATGAATGCAGCGTTAGCCATGAACGTCATCTTGCAAGTGAACCACACTGTTAAAAATTTAACGGCGGTCCTTAGGTGTGTTAACTGTAACGTCAAGTTAACACTCTGTTAATGTTAACCGAGTTTTGAACAACAAGATAACGGCAGCGTTAAAGTTAACGGTCGGTTAACTCTACTTAACCAGCTGTTAAAAAATAACCGTGTTTTGAACAACTGGTCCCAGGAAATTATTTCTAACAAGCGCAATAGAATACCTGGTTCATTAGTGTCCGAAGCGCGTGTATATCGTGGCATGTCCTCCTCCAATAGCCGATTGGTCACCAGCCCGGGTGTGTACTGCATGCTTGTAGCCAGGGCAGATGGCACATCTGTGTCGATCCCCTCCAGCCTTCGTGCAATCCTTTCTTTTCTAGATGAGAAAAATAGGACCTTATTAGATTCATTTTGTTTGTTTTGTTTATCTGGTATTAGATCGTCAGTCAGTATGCACCGTATTTGCTCTAAAACGGGACATCTTCAACTTTTTAACCCAAAGTTTAGTTTAATTACCTCTGCCGGTTGTTATGGGAGATCCACGTATTCACCAGCATTTGTTTGTTCTTTCAGAAGGAGTGAGTGAATAAAGTTTAACGGCACTTTGAACACACTGTGCGTCATATCGTGTCAATACAGTTATGAGGACTAGATTTAAATAATAAAATGTTTATAACAAATATAAACGTTTCATTGACTAGGAATGTCTGCCTGTCAAGGGTTCTGTGCAGGTTTCAGAAGAATTTCGCAAAAACTACTCAACCAACTTTCAGCAAACTTGGTGCAGGGATGGGCCAGGCAAGAACAGGTAACACTTCGGGGGAGATAGGGAACACCCTGCAGCTTCAGGAATTCATTAAAGGCTTATTCTGTATGTATTCGATCTTTATTTCTGTTAGGATTGCTAAATATTGGAAGTTATTTCTGCATGGGATCATATGGGGGATCACTATTTTTAATTAACATGAGGCAAAAACGTTAATTCTATACTCACCAAGGGGAGACATTTCATCAATCGACAATATACAAGGTCTATTTGAAAATTTATGATATAATCATCCATTTTTGCCTGAGAAGGCTTCCTTCCAGTGGAGAGTGGAACTTGAATTCCCTTCCTTGGGATCAGTGATCCAGCCCTTTACCACCAGACCAGCACCAGTTCCCTCTCATTTTAATGTGTACTGTACAGAAGATTTGGTTTTGTTGCAATGTGATGTTTGTTATTTCAGGCAATGGTATGCACTGAAGCACAGACATGACAAGATTGATTCACACAGAATCACTGATTTGTAGCAAGGTTTTTGGTCCCTTTTTTTTCTATAAGAATTTCACCTGAGTTGCTATCATAATAATGTTCATGCATTTAAGCAAATACAGTCATCTTTGATAAGTTTTTTTAATCCATGGGAGCATGTTGACAGCATCATGGGCGGTACAACTCCCAGGTCAAGAACCGCCGCTCTAGTAATGCAGGAATTAGCCGATATACTCACCTTTTCATTTTATCACCACTTGTGTTATCCGTTTCAAAAGTCTTCCGCAACTCTGAAACTATAAAGAGAGAGTCTGTGAGGTTCTCAAAAATCTCTCAAAACCGCTCCAGGTGAAGATTAGCAGCTTTGCATAACTCACCTTTGGGCAGTGCGGCAAGGATTTTGTCGTGGATATCTGTAGCCAGGTGTGTGTTTCTGTATTCAGTGGAAAACTTTTCTGTAAAGCTGTGATGCACAGAGAAGTGAAAAATATTTCAAATTCTCATTTCTGAAAAAAACATAATCAAAACAGGAATATTAGCACCTCCTTAAAATCTGAAAACCTGTACTCCAGGTCTGTGACTGCAGGCTTCATTTTTAGGGTTTTTTTAGTTGATGAAAATTTTTTTCTGAAGAACACTAATAACTCCGCCTTTCTATTTATAAACCATTGTATTATTATTATTATTAGTAGTAGTAGTAGTAGTAGTAGTACTAGTAGTAGTAATAATTCAGGGAGGGGTATATTATTATTATTATTATTATGATTATTATTATTATTATTATTATTGTGTGTAGTGGGGTAGTGGTGTTCTACCCTACCAATTAGAATGCAAGTAAGGCAGCTCCTTCCCTCCATAGCCTACGAGCCACCCTCGGGCAAGGTGCAGAACTCGTTCAGCCCCCCTTGTCAGGGTTAAGACTCGGAGGAGGTTTAGCCCCCAGACATGAGGCAAAAATACCCCACGGGTGAGTGGACACGCTCTCTGCCAATGAACTAAACCCCCAGCTTCTGGGTCAAATAGCACCACTGCCTTGTGGTGAGCCACTAGACTGGCAAAGGCTACGGGAGACAACCCAGACAGAAAATCCTGCCTTCTTCAAGACAAAACATCGTCACTGATAAAGCCTTGGCTGGAACTCCCGAAGGACACACAAGAATAGAGCTTGATGTCTTACCAACACCCGGAGAGCTTAAAACGGCAATCAACTCACTTTCCAGCGGGAAAGCACCAGGAAGTTATGCAATCTCCCCAGAAGTCATCAAGGCAGGAATAAAAAGCGAGCTCTTCCACCACCTCCATCAACTCCTGATGAAGTGTTGGGAAGAAGGCACTGTCCCGCAGGACATGTGTGATGCCAAGCTTGTGACCCTCTACCAAAACAAAGGCGAACGCAGAGACTGCAATAACTACCGGAGGATATTTCTGCTCAGCATTGTTGGAAAATGTTCGCTTGTGTTGCCCTCAACCGGCTACAAGCTCTCGCTGAGTCTGTGTATCCTGAATCTCAGTGTGGGTTTCGATCAAAGCGTTCGACAATAGACATGGTGTTCTCCCTCAGACAGCTACAGGAGAAATGCAAGGAACAGAGAAGTTCACTATACCATACCACACCTCATTGATCTCACCAAGACCTTCGACCTTGTCAGTCGTCCTGGTCTTTTCAACCTCCTGCACAAAATTGGTTGCCCTCCCAAACTCCTTAAACTGATCATTACCTTCCACGACAACATGACAGGCACTGTGCACTTCGATAGATCATCATGCAAACCATTTCCAGTCAAGAGCGGGGTAAAGCAAGGGTGTGTACTGGCCCCCACACTCTTCGGAGTGTTCTTCTCCCTCATCCTAAACTACGCCTTTCACAACTCCGAAGATGGCATCTTCCTCCACGGCAGCCTTTTTAACATCAACTGCTTTAAAGCCAAATCAAAAATTCGCAAAGTACGAATAAGGGACCTGCTGTTTGCCAATGATGCTGCTATTGCCACCCACTCTGAAAATTCCCTTCAACGCCTCATCACAAAGTTTGCAAAAGCATGCTCTGAATTTGGCCTAACGATCAGCCTAAAGAAAACTATTATCATGGGTCAAAACGTTAGTGCTATCCCCTCCATCTCTATTGGCGATCACACCCTTGAAGTGGTGGAAACCTTCAAGTACCTTGGCTCAACAATATCTAGCAATATGTCACTGCAACATGGGATGGAGTCCAGACTCAGCAAAGCCACGAGCTCCTTGGGTCACCTCTCCAGAAGGGTATGGAACAACCAAAAACTGACCAGAAACACAAAGATCCATGTGTATGAAGCTCGTGTTCTCAGCACCTTGCGGTATGGAAGTGAAACGTGGGCATTGCACTCGAAAGAAGAGCAGAGACTGAATGCTTTCCACATGCGCTGCCTCAGACGACTCCTTGGAATCTCTTGGAAAGCTCACATCACAAACACAGAAGTGATCAGTCAAGCAGGTCTCCCAAGTATGTTTGCATTGCTCACTCAGAGACATCTATGCTGGCTAGGCCATGTTTGCAGGATGAAAGATGGACGTATACCCAAAGACATCCTGTATGGTGAACTCTCAGAGAGCTCCAGACCTATAGGTCGACCACTCCTCCGATTCAAGGATGTGTGCAAACGTGACCTCAAAGCTTGTAACATCACACCTTCTCACCTCGAACAAGTCACTGCGGATAGAAATCTCTGGCGATCAACTGTGAAATCTGGAATCAACCAGGCAGAGGAGAAGAGAGAGTTCTCTCGTCTAGAAAAGAAGACTCATCGTAGTGAGAATCCTGTGTCGACAACAACTGTGCCACCCACAAACTTTATGTGCCCAAAGTGTTCAAGAGCTTGCCTGTCTCGTATTGGACTATATAGCCACAGCAGGCGTTGTAACCCCCAACCTCATTAGATGTAGACTCTATTGTCTCACGAGACATACAGATACCATCATCATCATCATCATCATTATTACTAATACCCCTCCCTGAATCACCATCTTATTATGGTGGCAGGGTTTGCGCTACTGACTGATCCCAGGAGCTATGTTGTCAGGGGCATAATGCCCCTGGTAGGGTCACCTAATGCAAACAGGTCCTGGGTGAGGGTCCAGATGAAGTGTGGTTCAGAAGACCTCGATGATGGAAAAAGCAAGGACGCAGTTTCCCTCGCCTGGACGCGGGTCACCAGGGTCCCCCCCTGGAGCCAGGCCTGGGGGAAGGACTCGAAGGCGAGCGCCTGGTGGTCTGGCTTCTGCCCATGGAGCCTGGCCGGGACCAGCCCGAAAAGGAAACATGGATCCACACTTCCATGAACCCACCACCTTTGAGAGGGGCCATGGGGGCCAGGTGCGATGTGAGTTGGGTGGCAGCCAAAGGTATGACTTCTGTCGGACCAATTCTTGGTTACTGACTCTGACTCTTGGGAAATGGAATGTCACCTCTTTAGCAGGGAAGGAACATGAGCTGGTGTGTGAGGTGGAGAGATACCGACTAGATATAGTCGGGCTCACCTCAACACATAGCTTGGGCTCCGAAACCACTCCTCTTGAGAGAGGCTGGACCTTATGCCATTCTGGAGTTGCTCATGGGGAGAGGCGGCGAGCCGGTGTGGGCATCCTTGTTGTGTCCCCCCCCCATCTCGGTGCCCAAATGCTGGGGTTCTCCCCTGTCGACGAAAGGGTAGCTTCCGTCCTCTTTCGGGTGGGGGGATGGGTCCTGACTGTTATTTGTGCTTATGCAAATATCCAAATGACAGTTCAGAGTACTCACCCTTTTTGGAGTCTTTATGGGGTGTGTTGGAGAACGATTCCCCGGGAGACTCACTTATTGTCTTGGGAGACTTCAATGCCCATGTGGGCAACAATAGTGTGACCTGGAGAGGTGTGATTGGTAGGTACGGCCTCTCCAGTCTGAGCACTAATGGTGCTTCGTTGTTGGACTTCTGTGCTCGTCAGTTTGTCTATCACGAACACAATGTTCGAACATAAGGGTGCCCATAAGTGCACTTGGCACCAGGACACCCTAGGTCGCAGTTTGATGATCGACTTTGTAGTCGTGTCACCGGACTTGTGGCGCCATGTTCTGGACACTCGGGTGAAGAGGGGAGCTGAGCAGTCTACCAATCACCACCTGGTGGTGAGCTGGCTTCAATGGTAGGGGAGGCTGCCTTCCAGACCTGGCAGGCCCAAGCATGTAATTAGGGTCTGCCGGGAACGTTTGGCAAAGTCTCCTGACCGAGAGGCATTTAACTCCCACCTCCAGCAGAGCTACAACCATGTCCCAGAGGAGGTGGCTGACATGGAACCCGAATGAACCATGTTTTGTGCCTCCATTGCTGAGGCTGCAGCCCAGCTGTGGCCGCAAGGTTGTTGGTGCTTGTCGTGGCGGTAACCCCGGAACCCGGTGGTGTACACCTGTGGTGAAGGGGGCCGTCCAGCTGAAAAAGGAGGCCTAATGGGTTTTATTAGCCCGTGGGACTTCTGAGGCAGCAGACAGGTCCCAGCAAGCCAAACTTGCTCCAGCCGAGGCTGTTGTAGATGCAAAATCTCAGGCGTGGGAGGAGTTCAGTGAGGGCCTGAAGAGTGATAGTCGGTTGGCCTCAAAAAGGTTCTGGACCACCATCCGACGCCTGGGGGGGGGGGGGGAGCAGTTCTCTACAAACACTGTTTACAGTGGAGGTGGGGAGCTGCTCACCTCGACTGGGGATGCTGTCAAGAGGTGGAGGGAATAGAGGTGGAGGGAATACTTTGAGGACCTCCTCAATCCCAGCAACATGCCCTCCATGGAGGAAGAAGACCCTGGGGGTTTGTATGGGGTCTGCCCATCACTGGAGTGGAGGTCACTGAGGTAGTCAAAAAGATCCTCGGTGGTCGAACTCCGGGGTTGGATGAGATCAGTCCTGAATATCTCAGGGCTCTGGATGATGTAGGACTGTCTTATTTGACATGTCTCTTCAACATCGCGTGGTCATTGGAGGCAGTACCTCTGGATTGGCAAACCGGGTGCTACTCCCCAGTTTTAAAAAGGGGACCGGAGGGTGTGTTCCAATTATCGGGGAATCACACTCCTCAGCCTCCCCAAGAAAGTCGATGCAGGGGTACTGGAGAGGAGGATCCATAGTCGAACCTCGGATCCAGGAGGAACAATGTGGTTTTCATCCAGGCTGTAGCACTCTTGACCAACTCTATACGCTCCACAGGATCTTGGAGGGGGCATGGAAGTTTGCCCAATCTGTTCACATGTGTTTTGTGGATTTGGAGAAGGCTTTAGACCATGTCCCTCGGACTAACTTGTGGGCCATGCTCCGGGAGTATGGCGTTCCGGACCCGTTGCTACGAGCCATTCAATCACTATCACCAGAGCCAGCGTTTGGTCCGTATTGGTAACAACAGGTCAAATTCGTTTCCGGTGAGGGTTGGAGTCTGCCAAGGCTGTACTTTGTCACCAATTCTGTTCATAATTTTTATGGACAGTTTTCTATGCGCAGCCGAGGCGTTGAGGGCTTCTGGTTTGGTGGCAATCAGCTCTCATCTCTGCTTTTTGTAGATGATGTTATCCTTTTGGCTTTATCAAGCCGGGACCTCCAGCTCTCATTGGAGTTATTTGCAGTTGAGTGCGAAGCAGCCGGAATGAGAATCAGCACCTCCAAATCTGAGGCCATGGTTCTCAGTCGGACAAGGGTGGAATGCACCCTACAGGTCAGGAATAAGGTCCTGCCCCAAGTGGAGGCGTTTAAGTATGGTTCACAAATGAGGGAAGGATGGAGCGGGAGAACGGATCGCTGCAGCCTCTGCAGTTAAACGGAGCCTGTACCGGTCTGTTGTGGTGAAGAAAGAGCTGAGCCACAAGGCAAAGCTCTCAATTTACCAGTCGATCTATGTTCTTACCCTCACTTATGGTTACGAGATTTAGGTAGTGCCCGAAAGAACAGGATCATGGATACAAGCAGCTGAAATGAGCTTCCTTCATCGGGTGGCGGGGCTCTCCCTTAGAGATAAGGTGAGAAGCTCTACCATCCGGGGAGAGTTCGGAGTAGAGCTCCTCCGCATTGAGCGGGGCCAGTTGAGGTGGCTCGGGCATCTAGTCAGAATGCCTCCCAAACACCTCCCTGGAGTGGTGTTTCGGGCATGTCCAACCGGGAAGAGACCTCGGGGTCGTCCTAGAACACACTGAAGGAACTATGTCTCTCAGCGTGTCTGGGAATGCCTCGGTGTCCCCCAGGAAGAGCTGAAGGAAGTGGCGGAGGAGAGTGATGTCTGCACCGTTTTGCTTAGGTTGCTGCCCCCGCGACCCAATTCTGCATCAAGCGGATGATGATGATGATGATGATGATGATGATGATAATAATAATTTATTCACGCAGTCGCAGAACCATTTATTCTTACTACTGGGATCGCAGGAAGCTGGACCCCATCTTATCCGACTCTGAGTGCAGGCACGATCCACTCTGAACAGCATCACACAACCATTTACAGTAACACCAAGGGTCAATTTGGAATAAGCAATTAATGTAAAGTGCATGTCTTTGGTCTGTGGGAGGAAACTAACACACATGGGGAGAACATGAAATGTTCCACACAGAAAGAGCCAGTATTCAAACCCATGGCCTTTTTTCATTCTATGCATTACACCACTGAACCAGCCCATGATGACTTACAGTAGGGGTCCCAACCCCCAATCATTCGATAACGGTCCGCAAACAAAATCTTTCATGGTACAAATTATAGGTTTTTTTATTCGAGCTTCCAGAACTTTTTTTTTTTTTTTTAATGACTGAACGACTGTTTTTGACATTGCCAGAAGCACCGAAAGCTCTTCTTCCATTTCCAACCACTTGTCCTTGTGAGGCAGGGTTTTGACAGTCACCAAAACGAGACTACGGAGTGAACTCTACTCGGTCCGCGGAAACGTTTCCATACATAAAACTGGTCCCTGGTTCAAAAAAGGTTGGAGACCACTGAATAAGAGGATCGTGATGAACCTTCTATTGTTCCGTAATAATATACAGTACGTTTCAATGTAATTTAAAAAGAGGAAAGAAATTTCATGTCCAATAACAGAACACATTTTAAGCAATCTGAAAGTGCAGTACTAATTTCTAAACACAGAATAATTTAGAACCGCCCATGATTTCTCCGTGGTACAACAGCCCGAGACATTTTTAATAAATAAGGGCATTATGGAAGCCAGACAGTTTGTGTGTGACATTTGAAGATCGGTTAGTAAATTGTGTCAGGACTCGGGTTTTTCTTGTGGTCCACTTACTTTACAGAAATAGATTAGGAGCTATGCTATTAATAAATGCCTTGAGTTCTACCATCTCATGTCACTGTGCGCGCCCAGTCTAAACACAGCACTCCAGTTACCAACGTCTGACTGAACACACAGCAATGCCCGAACCAACCCTTCCTTCCTTTTTTAGTGGTGAAATACAGAACTTTCTGAGCTCTATGTTCAGTTTAAACACGTGATACAAGCTATAAAGACACAAAATATGCTATATACTGTGACGAAGGCTGCAATAAACATCTGTAAAAGGTTTTTATACACACACACACACTGGGAATAAAATAATGATTTAACCCGCTGACAAAGAGAGAGGCACAAGAATAATGATTCACCACAACAGAGAACGGCTTGATCCCCTATAACCAATAAGAATTCTTCCTCACACAGACTGGTTCCATGCCTGTGAAGAACATGGATGACTCCTACCACTGTAGGAAAGTTCTAATCTCAAAACATGATGGGGACAAAAAGACAGCTGTCCAAGAGTCTGTCTCTTCCATTCCAATCCAAAGTGCTGTCAAAGAACATCAGAGACAAGACTGCAGACCCGCCCAAGCCTGGAATGGGCGACAGGTCCGTCAGCAGAACCTTGGTGTGAAAGGGACAGCCGTGATTTTTCAAAAATGTAGGAAACACAAAAATCAATCAACCTTAAATTGGAGCTCCATGATGATCATGAGAAAGGTGAGGATCAGTCCAGTGCTCCATCGGGAGGGGCTTGTTATTAATATTCATGTAGTTTGAAGTCATCAAGGAAGCCACTGGTAACATTTACAACATTTGGCAGACACCCTTGTCAAGAGCGACTGACAGAAGTGCTTTAACGTTGATATCCGTGAACATATTCTGATACTGGTTCACAAAGTCAGTCAAAACTCAGTGGGTAGGGCTAACAAGTGGCGCCTCGACAAGGTCTGAAACGAGTAATCCAGAGATCACAAGTTTGAATCCAGGTTAATGCCCTAGCCATTAGTGACTCGGAGTCCATGGGAGCTAACTGGCTGAGCTCTCATGGGTGGGAGGCAGGGCATATGCTCACTTCCTTGTCACTCAAAGCAATAGCCAGCCAATCACGGCCATATGGAAGCTTATTCTTTTGACGGGGCAGAATCCAGGCGTGTTAGACGTGTTCAAATACACAAGTGCAACAGATCAAAAAGAAGAGAGTGGCTACAGGCGGTGTGTACATGCTTCTGCCCCTCCGTGGTTGGTGGTGGTCGTGTGATGGGGGGGGCAATACCTGGTGGGGATTGGGAATTGGATATGGAGAAAATGGGGGGTGTCCAAAAAAAAAAAAAAAAAGCACACTCCGTGGTATGCATTTTGTGTGTGTGTGAGAGAGAGAGAGAGAGAGTAACAGTGCTAATCCAAGTACTTCCATAAAAGGTAGGCTTTTTTGGTCATCATGAGACCTAGAGGAAGATCATTCCGCCACCTTGGTGCGAGAGCTGAAAAGAGTTTAGACATACGTTCCCCTTGTCCTTGGCAGAAGAAGGGCCCAGCATGGCAGTGTTAGTGGATCAGAGGAACACAGTGCAGAACAGGGTACTCTGGTTTCCTTCCACAATCCACAGTTAGGCAAATTGTTCCAGCCTTCCCCTAGAAGTGTTATTTGTTGTGTGTGAGTGTTGGCCCTGTGATGGTTTTGGCAAGCTGGTCAGGGTGTACTCCATCTGTGTCCAGAGTTCTGCAGGTTGTTAAGTTCAAGCCCACCCTAAACGTAATCAGAGGTTGAGCAAAGACGTGAGAGTGTTTTAAAAGTTTAAACTAAGCACCTTGTAAAAAGCAGCATGCTGTTTCGGGATGAGGGCGGGGCACTGTCTCGGTATAGATTCTCAGATGTCAGCACGTGTCAAGTTCTTACCACGGCAAACAGCCAATCGGCACAATCAGCATCACAATGCATACAGACACTTGGCAAGCATACAAATCATGCAAGATCAAGTCAGTAGTTTCCCTTTGCAATATTACCTTTAGCTTTCACTCAATATAAATAAATGTAGGTAAAATTAAAAGCATCGTGTCTCCCATATCATTCTTATGAGGTTCAATAATTCAAGAGCTGATGGTGTTTGCTTTTCAGCCACCTTCCCCTAATTTAACCATATCCAATTTCCTCCCATGGATTATTACCACTTTATCCATTAACAAGGAAGTGCCTAAGCAAGCATGCGTCCCGTCAATAACACCTGATTCTGCCAGCCGCATCTTTATGAACTGCTGCACCTGTTGATTCAGGATCAGATTCGGAGGGAAATTGATATCCACCCCTTTTTGTATACGTAAGCCAACAGCGGTCCATGATTGGCTGGTGATCAAACATAAGTGAAATGGAGGTGAGAGTATGTCATCCCTTTTGGCTCCTGTGGACTGTGGATGACTGAAACATCAACCTTTCGAAGCTGCGATTTCCAAATTGAGACAAAAGAGCCAATGTGTTTGCTTTAAAGGAAAATTAATCATTCATTCATTTTCTGAACCGTTTAATCCTAGTTATGGTGATGGGGAGGCTGGCACCCATCCCATCCAACTCTGGGTGAGGGCAGAGTACACCCTGACCAGCTCACCTGACCATTGCAGGGCAGAAACATGTCAACGGCTTTGCAGCTCCTCTTGACAAAATACAGCAATGGTTCTTTCACATCAACATCACTCCAGACAGTGAGACAAGGCCAGCCTTTGATAACCCAGTTAACTCTACTGGGGGGACATTAATTAAAACTTCAGAAAAAAGTAGAGTCTGGAAGATGGACAGTTTTGTCCTGAAAACTTTGCAAACCCAGAGGCGAATAATTAAGAATGAAACACTCACACATTCGCAACATAACGGTTCAACCAAATATCACAAATGGAGTGTGCGGTGATGTAGTGCTTAGCACGTCGGCATCACAGAAAGAACATCCTGGGTTCGATTCCCAGCTCTGACGTTTCTGTGTGGGGTTTGCATGTTCTCCCCATGGGTTTCCTCCCACAAGTCCAAAAACATGCACAATAGGTTAATTGGCTGTTCCACATCACCCCTAGCTGTGAATATAAATGTTCGTGTGAGCTGTCCAGGGTGAACCCTGCCCTCACCCGGAGCTGGCTGAGATGGGTGCCAGTCTCCCCATGACCCTACTTAGGATTAAGCGGATCAGAAAATAAAATGAATGAGCTGTGCTACTGAAAGGCTCCATCACACCAGAAAACCATTTCCACCTTCATTCTGCTCTCTGGAGCACGTTGATGCCCACAGTGACCCCTCCCAGACGTAACATCTGTTTGAGTACCTACTGAACCAAACACGGGGGGTTTATAACATATGTTTGCTGAAAAGTCTGGTTCATGGTGTATAACATCACACAAATCAGAAGGAGCAGAGACAGGGAAAGAAGCCACCACCCGACATCACCGAGATCACCTGATCTGGAAATATTTCCCTCAGCACTTCCAACTGTGTGTGTCAGAGCCAAAAGTAACTTAAAACAAAAAAGTAAACGATAATTAAAATTATTATTCACACACATGAACCTCAGTGGTGCAGGGGAGGCGATGCTGAGGTCTGTTGGAGGCCCAACTCCACCTTGAACACCTTGATGTTGAAGAAATGGATGAGTGGTTTCAGTAAGATGGAGCTCCGCACACACAGTTGGAAGATCTTTGAAAGCGCTGAGGGAAATGTTTCCGGATCAGGTGATCTTGTCACGTGGTAATGTCGGGCGGTGGCCTCTTCCCCTGTCCCCGCCCCTTGTGATTTCTATGATGCTACCTTAAATCACGAGTGTATATTCATCCACCCCAAACACCTGAAGGCCTGAAGGTTATTATTCGATATTAGATCGGTGCTGCTCCACCCGTTGAGCCATACCAACCTTCAGAAATCTCCTCGGAGATTGTGCAGACGATGACGGCCACCGTGTGGAGGATCATCTTTAAATCAGGAGGAATAAAAACTCGACTGAATGAAGTTTCATGTGTGAAATTATAATTGGATTATCCTGACTGATTTTTCTGTTCCTTTGAAATGTGGTTTTCAGGTCACCATGTGTATACGTATATAAAAAAAAACGTGGGGTGGGATTAAATTGATGAATGAAATAAATAAAAATGCATGCTGGGTGCACTGAAGGATCCTCCATCACCAGCACGATTATTACTTGCTGCTACAAAATTGTCCACTTTACATATATAAACAAGAATGAGGGTGCAGGTCAGTGTGGGGGTTGGTCAGGGTCAGGGTCACACTTCACCTAGAATAAAAAACACACACCTTGGCACCACTTCCTGCAGTAGTGTAGCGTTGTGGACTTGATCCGCTGGTTCCACACCAATCCCTGTGAAAGGAAAGAAAAAGCAGTTTTCCTTGGATGAGAAACCAAATTCCTCACACCACAGAGAAACATATAAAGCCCTTATTAAGGTCTTATTATATGGTCAAGGCACCAATCTGCCAAAACATTAACACCACCTAATTGCTCAGGTTCCACCAAATTGCAAAGCACTGCATTCTTGAATCCTTTCTATTCTGTTTGTGCTACAGTAGACCAGATAAACGCACACACACACACACACACACACACACACACACACACACACACACGTGTGTGTGTGTGAACCTTGGGTGCTGATAACACTCTTGCCAGTATACTGGTTGTCCTTCCTTGATCCACATTTGGTAGATACTTACCACTGCAGGAACATCCCACACATCTGCTCTTATGGTGATGAATAGATCTAGTCGCTTATTGATCACAATGTGGCTCTCAGAGTCGCTGAGATTTTTACTCTTGTTCTTTTTTTCATGCTTCCAACACACCAACATCAAGAACCGACTGTTCTCTTTCTGTGTAATACACCACATCACACTCTGCAACTGACAGGGATGCTAGTCATTAAAATTATTTTCTCATTTCTGATTGGTTGAAAGCCATCAACTAATTCTCACCATTCTTCTACAAGCTGATGGATTCCAGTGAGTGTAGAAAAACATCCCATGCACGCTCATCCTCCCAGAGACCGCAACCCAGAAAATTATTTGGTTTGCTCCTCGGAACATGAGGACACATTTGCATTTGGTGAAAAATGTATACATTAAAAAAAGCTTATCATCAAATATTTAAATTTTATAGTTTGTTGCTTTTTATTTAATTCGCCTACAATGAACCACGTTTTCAGAATAGCATTCAGCTGACTCAAAGTCTACAACGTGCTTTCCTCCAGACACCCTCATTAAGCCATACCGCACTGACAGCTCACTCACCGCGAATATAACTAACTAACCAGATGGCGGTTCCTCACAACAAGCTGATAAAGTCTCGTTCGGTGAGAAAAAGTTCTAATTCTTCAAAATAAAAATAAATTAATAAAAATCACCGTTGTCAACGGTTGTCAATGCTGTCCTCCAGTGAAGCTAACTGGGTTATGTAAAGCAAGTGATGGAACCATTGCTGACTTCTCTAAAGAGGAGCTGCATTGCCATCAGTGTGTTTGCGCCCTGTGCGCCCATACAGGGTGTACTCTGCCCTTGCCTTGAGATGGCTGAGATCGGCGGCAGCCTCCCCTCGAGTAACTGAGATTAAGCGGTTCAGAAAATAAACAATTAAACACTTTATCTCCACAGTGTAATCATTTTCCCAGCTGGACACACCTGAGACATCACACCACAGAGGCGTACGAGACACATTATGGTGAGATGCCCAAGCCACCTCAACTGGTTCTCTCAACACTGAGGAGCAGGCGGTTCAGAGCTCAGAGAACGTTCCAGATGGCCAAGCTTCTTGACTCGTTGCCCCCACTAGAAGAGCTGGAGAAAGTGACAGTGGGAGGGATGTCTGGACCTCACCGTTTTAGGCTTCTGCTCTCCAACCCAACCATATACCAAATGGAAGATGTTCAAGAATGTTTATGGAATTTGTCCCAAAACAATCAGAAATAATGTTGGTCGAATAGCATCCTACAGCGACACCAGCAATAATGCCATTTCCTTCAGACGCCATTCTGCACTGAAAACTCATTCATCACTAGCATAGCAACACAATTTTAAAAATATTATGAATAAATATTAAAATAATCAGTGAATTCCACTGTGTATGCAAGGAAGCCTTATATGGATCTCAGGGTGTGTTATCCACCTAAACCTCTCTATATTATTATTCCTCAGATCACTTCACCTCATTCAGCACGTTCTTCATCTCCACTTCAGCCATCAGTACTCAATGTTTTTAATGTTATGGCTGATTGGTGTTCTTCACCTTTAAATGATTAAATGTAGGTCAGACTGAATTGGCAGCAAATAAAAAATCTCCATCTTGAACATAGCTGTGAAGCTATTCCAGGACAGGCATTTTAACCCTGACATGTGCAGTCTGGGATATTTAGAGTCTTCTGCTGCCCCTCAGGCAAGTTTCCATAAAGCACTCACTCACCGAACCACTTAATATTATTGCGATCCCAGAAGAGTTGAAGCCTATCTCAGCCAAAACTGAGTGAAGGTAGGTTACACGTTGTACAGTAGGCCCGTTCATCACAGAGCAACATACAATCATTTACACCCATACGCTCACCTTGGGGCAATTTGGAACGGCCAACTACACTAATGTGCACACCTTTGGAACGTCAACAAAAACCAGACTACCTGAATAAAACCCCTCCCACACAGAAATGCCACCACCGGGCCCAGGATCGTTTTGCTGTGAAGTAGACATACTAAACACTGTGGCATCACGCTGCCTGTCATTACTGCTATCACTCTTTTCCTGGTTATGTACTTTTCAGACAAGGAGAGGAAAAAAAAAAAAGGGCACAGCTTCAATGGCAAAGCAGCTCCTGAGAACGAGACCGGACACAATGTTAAACATTAAGATATTTTAACAAGGTCAAAGTTCAAACGGAGAAACTGACTATTCACCTACAATGGATGTAGACACCGATGCAGACACTGATCATGACAATACCCAGACAGCTTGATGGTTGAGGGGTTTTAAAAAAAACCCTTACAAATAATTTTCAAGAAATGACAAAAAACCTCTTTAAGTACAAAAGGTCTCGTAATTATCAAAATGTTATCAACCAAACGCACCCATTTAATTCTCTCCTCAGCCACCCAAACCCTTTAGGTCTGGAGTTGACAACAATATAACTGAACAGTTAAGCACCGAGCAGGTCTGTGCTTTGTTCCAGTGCCAGAGTGAAGCCCTCGGACGCACAGCCACAACCACCACCAAGACAAGGGTGGAGTGCGGGACTGCCTAAAAATACAGAATTGGGTGGACAAAGTGAAAATTGACCTCTCTCTTCAAAAAAACCTCTCCCCTGCCTTTCGAGGCACACAGAGCAACTGCAACAGGGTATCAACAGAAATAATGTTTGAGAGAAACTCTTTGATATTTAAGACCACAAAGGTGCCAACACATGACAAATAAAGATGAAGTAAATAATTTACGGCAGTAGATTAAATAAGAGTCATGGACCCGTGTCAGAAGTTCTTGATCTCAAAACACTCTATTGCTTTCTGCCCCAAAAGTTTCCAGTGATGACTGAACCGTCATCTTTAAAATCTGATATGAGCAAAATCCGACTTTTATGCTCACTGAAGCCACGCAGTTTAATCAGTTTCAGACTCGTTCCTTTCTGTAGACAAACATCAAGCAGTACAACAATCCCACATCTCATCTACAACCCAATATCCAGGCAAAGGGGACCAGGATCTTACCTTGGTTGCAGTGGGCAACATGACTGAGGTAGTTACTAATCCATGGGTCCCGAAACATGGTGCAGCATAAAATTAAAGAAAAGAGATCAGACCAGACGCTGATTGAGACAGACAGAGAGTGAGACAGACAGCGAGAGAGAGAGAGAGAGCGAGAGAGAGAGAGAGAGACAGGGGTAAGATCTCGATATGTTGGAAATTCAGACACATGCATAGACTAGGGAGGGGATCACTAACACTTTGGGAAGGGAGGGGTGGAGAGTGCTGATATTTCAGTTTGCAAATTGTAATCTGACTGCAGGCAAAACTTAGCCTGGATGATATGAGTGGATTACAGGCACATGGTGGATTCCCAGACTTCTGGTATCTCAATCAACACACACACACACACACACACACACACACACACACACACACACACACACACACACACACACACACACACACACACACACACACACACACATGCCCCAGTTTAATACATTACTAGACTTGCAGGATTAGAGCTGGTAAATGTGGTAATGGCTAAAGTGACCCATCATTGGTTTGTGTCCAATTATTCAATCATTAAACAATAGCAAAAATATATTAGTTCAAATATGTGTGTGTGTGTGTGTGTGTGTGTGTGTGTGTGTGTGTGTGTGTGTGTGTGTGAGGGCATTAGTAAAGCGAGAGCAATAATCCAGGATACAGTTAAAGATTCGCACTTAAGCAGAAATACAAAAATACTGAAATATGTTGGGGTCTAGTAGGAAAACGTGACTAGTTTAACTCCACCTGTACTACTGTATAACTCCTCCCAGGATTTTACATGGTACCGTTTTCAACTGCTGGGGGACAGATTAACATTTGTGTTTGAGATCTATTTGAGAACTATTACACCACCGGCCCCACCATCTCAAAGAGTACAGTGGTACCTTGACTTACGAAATTAATCCATTCTGAGGGCAAGCTCATGAGTCAAAATGTTTGTTAGATAAAACAAAAATTCCCATCAGAAATAATAGAAAACCAATTAATCTGTTGCAGCAACCCCCTCCCAAACTCATGTAACCTGACACAAACATGTATATTTGACCTAATATATAAAAGATAAATATGTAAAAACAATCAATATTTCATAATAACAATAATACATATACATTAACATTAATAATAATTAATCATAAATAAAAATAAAGTAAGAATAAACAATAAGATAACTAACCCTTCCGATCATCGACTGTGGCAAAGATGTCACATGAGCACGAAGATGTCACATGGGCAGACATGAGGTGGTGCATAACAGAGGAGGAGGAGGAGAATTTTGTGCATGTGCATGCTATGAATGCCATTGAGGAAAGGCTCATGGTGAGCTCCCACAAGGCCAATGCTTCTCAAATATTGGGGCCAGGGGGACCCATATGACCCTGGGGAACATGCTTTTTTTGCCATACTGTACTAGAATTAAGTGTAATTGTGCACCCACTACAGTAGGTGGCAGTGTCACTCTCACTGTGTTCCCTATGGTGTAGGAGGAAAAAAGCACAGAGCAAAAAATATGAAGTGCAGTAAACACTATTCATAGATGCGCGTGGGGCGTGAAATGTTTTTTTCTTCCTATAGGGGTGCGGCAGAAAATAATTGAGAAGAATTGAGAATTTAAAATTTTGCTCATTGGATGGGACAGATTTTGGGTGGGATCAAAGCTCGTATCATGGAAAATTTGTTATAAGGGACACTCGTAAGTCAAGGTACCACTGTTTGTGTCTGTTCAAAATTTGAAGTTGGTCGGAGTTTGGATAGTTTGTAAAAAAGGACATTCACACACACACACACACACACACACACACACACACACACACACACACTGACTCAAAATTTAAATGAGCCATTATGGAAAGGTGGAGTCTGATTTGAACCCAATTTAGATGCTGTGGAGACATTTCTAAAGAGCAGGAGATGCAAGAAAACCCGAAAATGCCTTCAAACTGAAGGAAGGGTCGAAATTTTCAGCAAGTTGCTGTCCGTCACTAAAGCACAATACTCACTTTATACGCTTCATCCTGTACTTTAACCAGTGCACCCAAAGTAAACCTCCACATTTTAAGATTGAATTAAAAAAAGCTAAAAGAGAATTAAGTTATTCACACTCGTCAATCTTAATGAGGCAGGAGAGGCAGTGCTGAGGTCTGATGGAGGGAAACTTCACCTTGAACCCCTTGATCATTAGGTTGGGAGTGCTGAGAGAAATGTTTCCGGAGTGGGTGATTTCTTTCGCGTGGTGATCTGTACCCCTGACCCCGCCCTTCATGATTTTTTTTTTCCTGTGGTGCTACCTTAAATCACGAGTGTATATTCATCCACCCCAATCTCCTGAAGGCCTTAAAGTTGCCATTCAACAGGAGATCGCTGCTGTTCTACCCGACATGACCTGTCGAGCAATGACAGCTTCCAAGAGCATATAGACCAAGGATCACCAACGTGGTGCCCGTGGGCACCAGGTAGCCTGCAAGGACAATTTAAGTTGTCGCAGACCTGTTCACTACTATTTTTAGGACAGGCCCAAGGCTCCATAGCGCCACTCTCTATTGAGCTGCTCTATTTTTTTTTTATATATTTTTAAATCAAATCAATATCTTCACATAGATGAATATCATTAATTATTAATAATCACATATATTTAAAGGTAAATTGAACAAATTTGTAATTTCAGAGGTGTGTATCGACCTGGTATCCCTTCGCATTAATTGGTACCCAAGAAGTAGCTCTCAGTTTCAAAAAGGTTGGCGACCCCTGCTATAGACGATGCCTATGTGGAGGCACCATGTGGAGGATCATCTTTAAAACATGATGAATAAAACTGTGAATAATAATTTAATCATCATTTACAATGTTCCATTTTAATGTGTCAGTTTTATTTGTGTATCTTTATCAGTAGCCACTGTATTGCAGAACGGGAAATGTTGACTTGTTTCAACTTCACACACATACACACACACACACACACACACACACACACACACACACATTAAAATATTTGTGACTGAAAGAGTTCACTAGAAGGCACGAGAGTGTATGAAGACAGCAGGAGAACAACACCCTGATTAATATATCGAAGATTATATTCATACGAACAAGGTAATGATAAGAAATAAAGTATGAGGAAAGGGGGAAAAAATCTGATCTACAGGAGAACTTGGATAATTTATTAATTTTAAAGATATATTTAAAAAATATAATTTTGCTGAATGGAGACAAACTATGAATTTAAGAAATACAGTATAAACAAATGTTTGTTGACATGAAAGAAAACACATATTAGCACGTTGCTTATCCTGAAGATCCGCTTAATAAGGTCATGTGTACTCTGATTGGTCAGAAGGCCACTAAGAGGGTGGGGAAAGTTTGTTTATGCTGCAGCTCTGCCCATGTGCTCTCCTGCCCACTTTCATTTCTTCTTCTGCTCTTCGAAATCAGCAGTCAGAGTAAATCTTGGCACTTTGATACCTTTGTGTGTTTTAGCAATTTCTTTCTTTTCCATTTTTTTCTCTTCCACCCACCTTACTGAAATGACTCAAACATTGCTCAATCAGTCACACAATCCCACCACGCTCAACTCCAGATGCAAATAAAACTTATTCTGGCACGCTCGCTGCTCACATGAACACTATTTTTAAATTGCACTCAAATGATGTCCCTTAAATTACATAAACAGAGACACATGTAGATACTGCTACTCAGACCATTAGTACTGGTGGTAGGATCCAGAGCTTCTGCTCTCTATATGTTGCTCTATATCCAAGACTAAAAAATAAAAATAAATCACTTTATAACAAACTAAAGCTTCTAAAAATAAATTCTGAGCTTAATCAGAAATGAATATCTGTGACTGGATCATCTACATAATCTGAATTCTACATGAAAATGCAAAGATTTCAACCAACAAAATCCAAACATACACACCGCTCTGTTCACTTAATAGTTTAATTTAATACCATAATGTTTTTCTATATAATTCATCATCATCATCATCATCATCATCATCATCATCATCATCATCATCATCATCATCATCATCTTCTTCCACTTAATTCAGGATTGGGTCGCAGGGGCAGCAGCCTAAGCAGTGAGGTCTAGACAGCCCTCTCCCCAGCCACTTCTTCCAGGTCTTCCGGGGAAATACCGAGACTAGCCGCGAGAGATTACCAATCCTTCAGGGTCTCTTCCTGGTCAGACATGCCCGAAACACCACACGAGGGAGGAGTTTGGGAGGCATTCTTACCAGATGCCCGAGCCACCTCAACTGACTCCTCTCAACACGGAGGATCAATGGTTCTACTCCAAGTTCCTCCCGGATAGCTGAACTTCTCACCTTATCTTTAAAGGAGAGCCCCGCCACCCGATGAAGGAAGCTCATTTCAGCCACTTGTATCCGTGATCTTGTTCTTTCGGTCACTACCCAAATCTCGTGACCATAGGTAAGGGTTGGAACGAAGATCGACTGGTAACATCTACACGCCCAAGGAAACCTGCATGCGAACTTCAGAATGATCTGATCAGGAGTTGTTGCAAAAGAGCCCAAACAAAATGGTGAGCCAGTCAGCAACAGTCTGTTATGCTCGTCACATCAACAACTCACTACTACAAAACTGAATGCTACAGCTGTGTATTATATATATATATACATACATATACACACACACACACACACACGCACACAGTGGTACCTCACCTTAAAAAATTAATCCGTTCCAGAGCCTTTGTCTTAACCTGGATTTTTCATAAATTGAACCACATTTTAAAACGCGTGATTCGTTCCAAGGCCCCCAATACGACCCCCTAAACACTTTAAAAATGATAAAAGTATACCTTTTATATAAGTATACCTATAATAGCCAATGGGAGGGAGCTGTGTCATCCTTCATAGCCAATGGGAGGCCAGCGGGGTGAGATGTTGGGAGATAGCCAATGGGAAAGCAGCTCGTGCATTGTTTGAATGTTTGAATGGCGCAGCTCCCTCCGATTGGCTATCCCAACATCCCGCCCCACTGGCCTCCCATTGGCTAGGAGGGATGATGCAGCTCCCTCCCACTGGCTATTATGGAGCTGCATCTCTCATAATGCGTTTCATGTAAAGGACAGAGTTACTGTTGTTTTATGAGTGTGCTCATTGCTTTATTTTTTGACTCAGGCTTTTAACCGTCCATGAACATTTGCAAGATTATAACTCTGCTAAGAAGACATGGTCAATACACGCGTGCACACACACATGTGCATGTGATTTCCGGTGCAAGTGAAAAGAAGAAGCGGGCTCGTGGCATGCGGTTGAGTGATATCACAAAGGAATATGTCCAAACCCGTCTTCCATCAATATGATACTGAACCAGAAGGAGGCCTTAAAAGGTATACTTTTATAATTTTTAAAGGGTTTAGGGGGTAGTATTGGGAGCCTTGGAACAAATCACACGTTTTACATGTAAAATGCGGTTCAATTTACGAAAAATCCAGGTTAAGAAAAAGGCTCTGGAACAGATTAATTTTGTAAGGTGAAGTACCACTGCATACATCCATTTATATATATATATATATATATATATGCACAGAATTCATGTCATTCAACCAGTACTGATATTGTTTGTTCTAAAGCCCTGCTCAGCTGGAGGAGTTGAGCTGGGCAATCCTTTCTCCTCTCTTGCTCCTCTGCCTTTATTAGGAGATGGAGTGCAAGCAACACAGTACAGTGTTTTGATCGAGCCGCTGGACTGAAAGTGACTGTGAGACAAACCAGTCACTTTGCAAATGTTCTTTCAAATCCAATCCCAGAACCACAGGCTTTCAGAGCCTTCTGGCTGAACGAGGCTCAAATACACTGCTAGTTCCCCGGAGTGCAGTGCTGAGGTGTGTACTGCAAGTGTGTACTAACCCGGGTTTAAGATTTGAGAGTCGCCTTATCCTGGGGGGACTTAATGGGGTCGCAATGATCCTGACAAAATTTTTGACAGGCCAATTTTGCCACAATTATCACAAATTGGTGCCAGTAGAGCCGAACAGGCCTTAACAGAGCATGACAGACCTTGATATGCCATTAAGGAGACCTTGAATTTGGAAACCTGATTCGTTCAAATTTCATCTCTCATACGCTGCTTGCTTCCTTTTTTACACCCCAGTCGTTCTCCAAGCACAATTATAAATCCTGGATCTCTGTGTTTTTGTGAATTTTTGTGATTGTGGGCCAGTGTAAACCCAGGTTTATACTAGTTAAAGTGCTTTAGAATTGCTGACATAAGCAACATTTCAAGGTAAAAACATTACATCATCACAAGACCATTTCGGTGTCAACAACTCCAATCCTAGAATGGTTTCTTGAAATCTGATAAAATTAAATTGGTTGAGAAATTAAGCCTCTTTCACTTCGCTTCCAAGTAGAACTGTTCCAGATCTGGTAGATCTAACCTCATCTTCAAAACATGAACTGCTATGCATAATTGAATTGGAGCCAAGAAATCACCCGATTCATACTGTGCGGCGTTTCTGCTTCATTATCCTGTTTTCTCAAGATTCTGTAGTAGCAGCAGCTACACACAGACAGGGTGAAGCTGCTGCTACTACGGAATCTTGAGAAAATCTTCATTTACAGCAGCTGAAGCTTCAAGTTCAATTAGGTCTTCAAATACATATTAAGAGATACTCGCCTAAAATTAAAATAAAAAAGCCATGTAAGCCTGCTTCCTAGACTAAGTATCTACCACAAGGCAACGTATTGGGAACATAATAATTCTTATTTGTCTTATTCCATAAGCCTGCAGATAGGAGATTAGATAAACATCTGGGAAATAAAACCAGACCAGTTACACCGTTTGGAGTAATTCAACTTATTATAAACCAGTTTTAAGACCACAAACTGAAGTACAGGACTACTTCCTTTCATTTGATTTTCTGAACCACTTTATTAGAGTCACAAGGATGCCGGAGCCTATCCCAGCCGACAGCGGGGTACACCCTGATCAGTCTGCCAGAGTATCGCCGGGTCACACAACCATTTATACTCACACACAGGGGGGCAACTGAGAATATCCAATTCACCTAATGTATTTGAATTATGGGAAGAAAATACACACACAAACATCTTTCTCTCTCTGTATATCTGTATCATACAGGGAAGGGAATGCCATATACGGACTCACTCACACCTACTGGCAATTTGAACAGCCAATTAACCTGCTGTGCATGTTTTTGGACTGTGGGAGGAAACCCGCACAAGCATAGGGAGAACATGCAAACTCCACACAGAAACGCCCAAGCCGGGAATCGAACCCAGGCCTTCTTGCTGTGAGGCCGAGGTGCTAACCACTACGCCACTGTGGCACTCATATTACATATGATATACTAGTACATATATTCTCTCTCTCTCTCTCTCTCTCACACACATGAATACAAACAGAACAATAAAAGAGTTTTAATGGTATTTGTGTTATTCATTTTGTAGTATCAACCAAATTAATTACATGAAAGCTGAAAATAAACAGAAAACAGTATAAATAATAAACAAAGATCCCTTACTTTTCCCTCCTTTTAAACATTTCCTTTAAACGTTTTCTTGGAAGTAAAATCGAGCTAATCAACACTGTCAACTTTAGCACATGGCAAGCATGTGGAATGTTGAACCAATCAACAGGAACATAAACAAAGCACATGGCCAGGAACATCATTAAATTTATGAAGTTAGTGAGCAGGAGAATCGGGTGGAAAATACTCGACATCACTTTCTGATAGGTCCATATCTGGCTCATCGCTCCATTCATTCAGAGCATCCCATAGTTTTGCTGTAGCAGTTTCTAATGGTTCATCGGTTGTTGGACACTTACCAAGAGGACACAGCAAAATATTTTCCTGTTTTTTTAAAGCACAGCGGAACAATGAAATAAGTTGTTCTTGATGGATATTATAGACATTCCCCAGTGGCAGGGGGTCTTGAAATGCCGTGTAAACTCACTTTTACAGGCAGTGAATGCCACATTTTATCGTCACAGAGACTGATCGAATAAAATTGGCATGTTTGATGTACGATTTTGCTCCCAGTACACACGGGCGGTGATGAGATGGAAGATCAAAAACATGGTGGGGGGGGGGGCTCTTATTGGAGCAGGATGCTTATTACGTCAAATTTCTGCAAAAGGATTCCCAACCAAGTATTGAGTGCATAACTGAACATAATTATTTGAAGGTTGACTTTTTTTGGATTTAAAACACTTTTTTTGTTGGTCGGATGAAATATGCTAATTTTTTGAGATAGGAATTTTGGGTTTTCTTGAGCTGTATGCCAAAATCATCAGTATTAAAACAATAAAAGACCTGAAATAATTCAGTTGGTGTGCAATATATGTAAAATATAAGAAAGTTTAATTTTTATCAGTACATGACAGAAAATAATGAACTTTATCACAATATGCTAATTTTTTGAGAAGGACTAGTATATATATACACACACACACACACACACATATATATACATATATATATATATATATATATATATATATATATATATATATATATATAAATTAAACAACACTTACTTTGATGAAGCTGACAGGTGTAACTAACTCAACCGATGTATTACTGGTATTTGGCTAATGGCCACCACAAAATAAGATGTTCACACAGACACACGGGAAGATAAATATATGTATATTGGCAAGTCTGTCAATATGTATATTGGCAGACTGTGACATTTCAAATGAGATTATGTAATGATTCCATGTTTTCCATTATCTGTGTATAATTCAGCAGTTCATGTCCCTGATGTAATGGATCTTTGAAATTTGTGTTACTTTATATTGAATAATTTTCTTAGCTGCTTATTCTTAATTAGAGTTGAAGGGAGGCTGGCGCCTATGTCAGCCAACTCTAAATGAGGGCGGGGTACACTCTGAACAGCTTTGGAGGGTCAGCGACTTAAATGGTCATCAATATGTAATTGAAATAGATCCATTTCTGGCAGTTATGTGATTTGATATCTGATCATTGCGCTGCTTTCTTTTTTCCAAGGAAAAATGTTTTGAAACATTTGTTGTGGTCAACACTATACAACTTCATTCATTCACGTTCTGAACCATTTACTCCTAATTAGGGTCATGGGGAGCCGGTGCCCAATCTCAGCTGACTCCAGGTGAAATCAGAGTACACCCTAGATGGCTCACCAGGCCATCACAGGGCAGAAACATGCTGAGGCTATAAAAAATAAAAAGGTAGTCTGCATAGCACATGTCTCTTGTTCAATCCATCACGGAGGGAAAATCATGAATCTTCTTTTACTTTCGGCTGCTCCCTTCAGGGGTCGCCACAGCAAATCATCCGCCTCCATCTCACCCTGTCCTCTGCATCTTCTTTTCCGACTCCAACGACCTTCATGTCTTCCTTCACCACATCCATAAATCTCTTCTTTGGTCTTCCTCGAGGCCTTCTGCCTGGTAGTTCCAACCTCAGTATCCTACTGCCAATATACTCACTATCCCTCCTCTGTACATGTCCAAACCATCTCAATCTAGCCTCTCTGACTTTGTCTCCAAAACATCTGACATGGGCTGTCCCTCTGATAGACTCATTTCTGATCCTATCCATCCTCGTTACTCCCAGAGAGAACCTCAACATTTTCATCTCCGCTACCTCCAGCTCTGCCTCCTGCCTTTTCCTCAGCGCCACTGTTTCTAAGCCATACAACACCGTCTTGTACACTTTTCCCTTCATTCTTGCTGACACTCTCCTATCGCACATCACACCGGACACTTTTCTCCAACCATTCCAGCCTGCCTGCACACGCTTCTTCACCTCTTTTCCACACTCTCCATTGCTCTGGATTGTTGAGCCTAACTACTTAAAATCCTCCACCTTCGTTATCTCTGCTCCCTGTAATATCACCGTTCCTCCTGGGTCTTTCTCATTCACACACATGTATTCTGATTTTCTGAGGCTAAAATTCATTCCTCTCCTTTCCAGGGCATACCTCCACCTCTCTAGATTTTCCTGCACTTGTTCTCTGCTCTCACTACAGATCACAATGTCATCTGCAAACATCATAGTCCATGGAGATTCTTGTCTCACCTCGTCTGTCAGCCCCATAGCAAACAAGAAGGGGCTCAGAGCTGACCCTTGATGCAGTCCCACCTCCACCTTGAATTCGTCGGTCACACCGACAGCACACCTCACCACTGTCTTACATCTCTCATACATGTCCTGCACCACTCTAACATACTTCTCTGCCCCTCCAGACTTCCTCATGCAATACCACAGTTCTTCTCTTGGCACCCTGTCATATGCTTTTTCCAGATCCACAAAGGCACAATGTAGCTCCCTCTGACCTTCTCTGTACTTCTCTATTAGCATCCTCGAAGCAAACATTGCATCTGTGGTGCTCTTTCTTGGCATGAAACCAAACTGTTGTTCACAAATGCTGACCTCTGCCCTTAGTCTAGCTTCCTCTATTCTTTCCCATAACTTCATTGTATGGCTCATCAACTTTATCCCTCTGTAGTTGCCGCAACTCTGCACGTCTCCCTTGTTCTTAAAAATGGGCACCAGCACACTTCTCCTCCACTCCTCCGGCATCTACTCACTCTCTAGGACCATGTTGAATGTTCTTTTCAGAAAATCTACTGCTACCTCTCCTAGACACTTCCATACCTCCACAGGTATGTCATCAGGACCAACTGCCTTTCCATTCTTCATCCTCTTCAATGCCCTTCTCACTTCACCCTTATTGATCTTTGCTACATCCTGCTCCTCAATGGTCACCTCTTCTACTCTTTTTTCTCTCTCATTTTCCTCATTCATCAGCTCTTCAAAGTACTCTTGCCATCTTCCCAGCACACTTCTGTTATCAGTCAATACATTTCCCTCTCTGTCCTTTATCAATCTAACTTGCTGCACGTCCTTCCCATCTCTATTTATCTGCTGTGCCAACCTGTATAGATCATTTTCTCCCTCTTTGCTGTCCAACCTATCATACAAGTCATCATACGCCCTCTGTTTGGCCTTAGCCACTGCTACTTTCGCCTTACGCTGCTTCTCCCTGTACTCCTGTTTACTCACTTCGGTCCTCTCTGTGTCCCACTTCTTCTTAGCTAACCTCTTCCTTTGTACACACTCCTGCACTTCCTCATTCCACCACCAAGTCTCCTTATCTACTTTCCTTCCAGAGGACACACCAAGTACTCTCTTACCAGTCTCCCTGATCACATTTGCTGTGGTTGTCCAGTCATTTGGAAGCACTTCCTGGACACCCAAAGCCTGTTTCAACTCCTCCTTGAAGACAACACAATACTCCTCCTTTTTCAGCTTCCACCACTTTGTCTTCTGCTCTGCCTTTGCCTTCTTCACCTTCCTCACCATCAGCGTCATCCTGCATACCACCATCCTATGCTGTTTGGCAACACTCACCCACTACTACTTTGCAGTCACTGACTTCCTTCAAATTACATCGCCTGCACAAGATGTAGTCTACCTGTGTGCTCCTACCTCCGCTTTTATAAGTCACCCTATGCTCTTGTTTCTTCTGGAAGAAAGTATTCACCACAGCCATTTCCATCCTTTTTGCAAAATCTATCAACATCTGTCCTTCTGCGTTCCTGTCCTGGATAACAAACCTGCCCATCACTTCCTCGTCCCCTCTGTTACCTGCACCAACATGTCCATTGAAGTCTGCACCAATGACCACTCTTTCACCTCTGGCAGTACTCTGCATCACTTCATCTAAGTCACTCCAGAATCTCTCCATCTATTCTAGCTCACATCCTGCCTGTGGGGCATAAGCACTAACAACATTGAGCATTACACCTTCAATTTCTAACTTGAGACTCATCACTCTGTCTGACACTCTTTTCACTTTTAGAACATTCCTGACAAACTCCTCCTTCAAGATGACTCCTACTCCATTTCTTTTCCCATCCACACCGTGATAAAATAGCTTAAACCCTGCTCCTAAGCTTTTAGCTTTGCTACCTTTCCACCTGGTCTCCTGAACACACAGTATGTCCACCTTCCTCCTCTGCATCATGTCAGCCAGCTCTCTACCTTTTCTTTGCATAGTTCCAACATTCAAAGTCCCCACTCTCAGTCCTACACTCATGCAGCGATATACTGGGAGAGAGGGAGCACATGACCATCGAACTCAGATGGGGTATACCTGCTCTTGCTTCAACCTCAAGTAATAACACTAAAATCTGATCTCCATCGTAGTACCACCACAGCCACGGTCCTTGACCACTGGACTGAACAGAGTCATCCAGTACTGAAATCTGAAATCTCGGGTAATTTGAATGTTTCTTTATATTTTTCCTGAATATAGCATAGAATGCCAGGGTGGAAAATTCTTTAAACCTGTACAGTACATGCATCAAAACTTGAGTTTACTGAGGGACTGCACGACCGAGTGTCTCAGAAATATCCTGGAAATACCACACACAAAAAAATCAGGGTCGCGGGGAGGCTGGTGCCCATCTCAGCCAACTCTAGGCAAGGGCAGTTTACACCCTGGACATCTTGCAGCACCATCACAGGGCTACTATTAAATCATTTGATTTTAAAAAACACCGCCCACATTAAAACAATGTAGAATGAACAACTTTCGACTGATGTCTTTCGTATAAAGAATCTGCATGGACCTCATGGGAAGTGCGCACAGGAGCCGGTCCCTTTACTCAGTGTGTACGTCTCACAAATCAGAGAAGGTTGAAGAGAGTCTGAGGATGATGAGATGGTTAGAGGATGAACCTGATCCTACTGAACCCCTTTGGAATCGGTGATGATAAAAATGAAAGTTTTGCTTCTCTTCCCGTTTGTCCTGTACAAGTTGGCACGATATTAACCGGTAAGAGAAGCAGATCCAGAGCTGTGATGCCCTTCAAGCTGAATTTCTTTACTTTAATGCTACCAGTGGTTTGTGTCTTGAGGTAAATCCTCAGTATTCACTATCATGGCGGTGTCTGAATGGAATTCTTTATTTGTAAAAGAAATGTGATCCAGTTCAGCCATCTTCCGCAGCCCTCCGAGCCTTTTTGTGTTACTGAGCTTCCTGCTGATATTCCTCCTTTTTAAAACTCTAAAAGACTGCTGATTTAGCAACCGGATAATCTCTGCAATCCCTCTGATGCTTGGAATCAATTGCAGAGATTGGCTTTGCTTTTTTTTTTTTTTTGTCACGTGATAATGAAACAGGCCAGGAACTTGTTTACTGTTTGATTGTATTGTTTACAAAACAGGGAACTGTGTAAAAATAATAAAGTTCATGATAAAGTTGAAGTAATAATTTTACAGCCTATACTAGCCGAACCCAGCATGGTCACTTTGTGCTTTCTACTTTACGATGTTTACAGGTAGGTTTTTGTAAACTGAGTCTCAGAATGATGATGTCATCAGGGCACAGGTTAACATGTACAACTCATGATTTTGAATCCAATCAGCGCATCAATACCACAGTCCAATCAGGATCTTACCATCTTAAAATATGTAAAGAATACACAGCTATCCCTGGCGAGAGTACATGGGAGCTGATTGGCTGAGCTCTCACAGTAGGGAGGGACAGCATATGCTAACTTCTTTATCACTAATAGTGATCGCAAACCAATCATGAGCATCTGTGTGAGGGGGGTGGTAGCCTTTTCCCTCCGAGTGTGTTCGACCATCACTCAAATACATGCATGTGGCACAGTCTGAAAAGAGGCGAGTGGCTAGCATTGCATGTCATGGAGTATACACAGTATACTTTTCGTTTCGACTGTTCCTCTCAGGGGTCGCTACAGCGAGTATATATATATATATATATATATATATATATATATATATATATATATATATATATATATATATATATATATATTCGCTGTAGCGACCCCTGGGGGAACAGTCGAAATGAAAAGCATACTGTGTGTGTGTGTGTATATATACATACATACATTATATATATATATATATATATATATATACACACATACATGGGGCAGTGGTGGTCTAGTGGTATAGGGCGCTGGATTGCTGATCCAAAGGTTGGGGTTCGAGTCCCACTCTCCACAAGGTTGTCACTGTCCCCCCCCAGTGCAGCTAACTGGGTTATCAAAGGCGGGCCATGTCTGTCACTGTCTATGGTGAGAGGCATGTAAAAGAACCATTGCTGACTTTCGTAAAGAGGAGCTGCAAAGTCGTCAGCTTGTTTCTGTCCCTTGCTAAAAAGGGTTGTGACAGGAAGGGCATCCGATGTAAAATCCTCTGCCAAATCAAACGTGCGAATCAGATGATTCACTGTGGCGACTCCCGAGTAAAAGGGAAAAAGCCGAAAGGAAGACAGACATATATATATATATACACACACACATATATATATGTATATATATATATATATATATATATATATATATATGTATATATAATGCAGCCATGAGGTGGGGGGGCACTAACCAGTGTCTCTCCCCCTCATGCCGGTCCCAAGCCCGGAGAAATGCAGAGGGTTGTGTCAGGAAGGGCATCCGACGTAAAACCAATGCCAATTACTTAAAATGCAAATCAAAAGTATTACCTCCATACCGGATCGGTCGAGGCCCGGTTAACAACGACCGCCATCAGTGCTGTCAATCAACAGGGTGCTGATGGAAATTGGACTACTGTTGGTCGAAGACGTCGAAGAAGGAGAGGTGGGAGGCGTGTCCGTAGGGCAGAGAGAGAAGAGGAAAGGCATGAGTCTAGGACTGAGAGTAGGGACTTTGAATGTTGGAACTATGCACAGAAAAGGTAGAGAGCTGGTTGACATGATGCAGAGGAGGAAGGTGGACATACTGTGTGTTCAGGAGACCAGGTGGAAAGGTAGCAAAGCTAAAAGCTTAGGAGCAGGGTTTAAGCTATTTTATCACGGTGTGGATGGGAAGAGAAATGGAGTCGGAGTCATCTTGAAGGAGGAGTTTGTCAGGAATGTTCTAAAAGTGAAAAGAGTGTCAGACAGAGTGATGAATCTCAAGTTAGAAATTGAAGGTGTAATGCTCAATGTTGTTAGTGCTTATGCCCCACAGGCAGGATGTGAGCTAGAAGAGAAGGAGAGATTCTGGAGTGACTTAGATGAAGTGATGCAGAGTACCCCCAGAGGTGAAAGAGTGGTCATAGGTGCAGACTTCAATGGACATGTTGGGGCAGGCAACAGAGGGGACGAGGAAGTGATGGGCAGGTTTGGTATCCAGGACAGGAACGCAGAAGGACAGATGTTGATAGATTTTGCAAAAAGGATGGAAATGGCTGTGGTGAATACTTTCTTTGAGAAGAAACAGGAGCATAGGGTGACTTATGAAAGCGGAGGTAGGCGCACACAGGTAGACTACATCTTGTGTAGGCGATGTAATTTGAAGGAAGTCAGTGACTGCAAAGTAGTAGTGGGTGAGAGTGTTGCCAAACAGCATAGGATGGTGGTGTGCAGGATGACTCTGATGGTGAGAAAGGTGAAAAGGCAAAGGCAGAGCAGAAGACAAGGTGGTGGAAGCTGAAAAGGAAGAGTGTCGTGTTGTCTTCAAAGAGGAGTTGAAACAGGCTTTGGGTGGCCAGGAAGGGCTTCCAAATGACTGGACAACCACAGCAAATGTGATCAGGGACACAGGTAGGAGAGTACTTGGTGTGTCCTCTGGAAGGAAAGTAGATAAGGAGACTTGGTGGTGGAATGAGGAAGTGCAGGAGTGTGTACAAAGGAAGAGGTTAGCCAAGAAGAAGCGGGACATTGAGAGGACCGAAGAGAGTAAACAGGAGTACAGGGAGACACAGCATAAGGCGAAAGTAGCAGTGGCTAAGGCCAAACAGAGGGCATATGATGACTTGTATGATAGGTTGGATAGTAAAGAGGGAGAAAATGATCTATACAGGTTGGCACAGCAGAGAAATAGAGATGGGAAGGACGTGCAGCAAGTTAGATTGATAAAGGACAGAGAGGGAACTCTATTGACTAATGACAGAAGTGTGCTGGGAAGATGGAAAGAGTACTTTGAAGAGCTGATGAATGAGGAAAATGAGAGAGAAAAAAGAGTAGAAGAGGTAACCATTGAGGAGCAGGATGTAGCAAAGATCAGTAAGGGTGAAGTGAGAAGGGCATTGAAGAGGATGAAGAATGGAAAGGCAGTTGGTCCTGATGATATACCTGTGGAGGTATGGAAGTGTCTAGGAGAGGTAGCAGTAGATTTTCTGACAAGAACATTCAACACGGTACTAGAGAGTGAGCAGATGCCGGAGGAGTGGAGGAGAAGTGTGCTGGTGCCCATTTTTAAGAACAAGGGAGACGTGCAGAGTTGCAACAACTACAGAGGGATAAAGTTGATGAGCCATACGATGAAGTTATGGGAAAGAATAGTGGAAGCTAGACTAAGGGCAGAGGTCAGCATTTGTGAACAACAGTTTGGTTTCATGCCAAGAAAGAGCACCACAGATGCAATGTTTGCCTTGAGGATGTTAATAGAGAAGTACAGAGAAGGTCAGAGGGAGCTACATTGTGCCTTTGTGGATCTGGAAAAGCATATGACAGGGTGCCAAGAGAAGAACTGTGGTATTGCATGAGGAAGTCTGGAGTGGCAGAGAAGTATGTTAGAGTGGTGCAGGACATGTATGAGAGATGTAAGACAGTGGTGAGGTGTGCTGTCGGTGTGACCGACGAATTCAAGGTTGAGGTGGGACTGCATCAAGGGTCAGCTCTGAGCCCCTTCTTGTTTGCTATGGTGATGGACAGGCTGACAGACGAGGTGAGACAAGAATCTCCATGGACTATGATGTTTGCAGATGACATCGTGATCTGTAGTGAGAGCAGAGAACAAGTGCAGGAAAATCTAGAGAGGTGGAGGTATGCCCTGGAAAGGAGAGGAATGAAGGTTAGCCTCAGAAAATCAGAATACATGTGTGTGAATGAGAAGGACCCAGGAGGAACGGTGATGTTACAGGGAGCAGAGATAACGAAGGTGGAGGATTTTAAGTACTTAGGCTCAACAATCCAGAGCAATGGAGAGTGTGGAAAAGAGGTGAAGAAGCGTGTGCAGGCAGGCTGGAATGGTTGGAGAAAAGTATCCGTGTGATGTGCTATAGGAGAGTGTCAGCAAGAATGAATGGAAAAGTGTACAAGATGGTGGTGAGGCCAGCGATGGTGTATGGCTTAGAAACAGTGGCGGTGAGGAAAGGGGAGGAGGCAGAGCTGGAGGTAGCAGAGATGAAAATGTTGAGGTTCTCCTGGGAGTAACGAGGATGGATAGGATCAGAAATGAGTATATCAGAGGGACAGCCCACGTAAGATGTTTTGGAGACAAAGTCAGAGAGGCTAGATTGAGATGGTTTGGACATGTACAGAGGAGGGATAGTAAGTATATTGGCAGTAGGATGCTGAGGTTGGAACTACCAGGCAGAAGGCCTCGAGGAAGACCGAAGAAGAGATTTATGGATGTGGTGAAGGAAGACATGAAGGTCGTTGGAGTCAGAAAAGAAGATGCGGAGGACAGGGTGAGGTGGAGGCGGATGATTTGCTGTGGCGACCCCTGAAGGGAGCAGCCGAAAGGAAAAGAAGAAGATATATATGTATATATGTGTGTGTGTGTGTGTGTATATATTCTCAAATAGTGGGGCGGTGGGTGTGATGCCGGGGGGGGGGGGACCCCAGGAAACATGTTTTGTTTTTCTTTCTTTTTGCCGTATTAGGAAAAAGTGTAATTCTACATCCACTACAGCAGGTGGCAGTGGCTTCCTCACTATCAGAGTGTGCCCAGAGGTAAAATAAGAAGTGAAGTTAATAAACCCACCATGGATATTTTTAACAGGGACAGAAAGAGAGGCGAAGAGAGTGAGAGAAAATGTGTAAAAGTGTGAAAGTGTGAAAGTGACAAAGAGTGAGTGTGTGTGTGTGTATATGTATTTCCTCCAGACTGTGAAGGTCATTTATGCCCTAATTTCATCTCGGCAAGGTCACAGAGATTCTTCATATTTGGATTCAAGCAGGTCCTCACAAGTCTTGCCCACAATGTGTTGAAAACGCTGCCGCTCGGCTTGTGATAAAAACAAAAATCCGAGCGCAGACGCCACCCGTTCCTTCCTCACTGCACGGACCTTCATTTCAGGACGGGATCCAGTTCATAGCACCGCTGATTGTCTTGAAGGTGTTAAATGTGTTTTGTCTTTCTGTACATTTGTGGTAACTGCACATCACTTCAAAACCACCTTGGTGACTTAAATGTATAAATAAAACATACAATTCTATAAATTAGAAAATAACCTGAGAAACTATCAGTGTACCAGAATTTTATTTATTATTTCACCACAAACACCTGAAATACTGAAGTGTTGAAATCCAAAGTTCAGCATGTTAACTTGAGCCTTAGCGACAGCTCGCAGTTAAAAAGATCGCACACAGACATCACAGTAACGTTCAGTTTTGATTGAAATTCGCTTTCAGCGCCTGCTGTCTTGTCCTTTATTCCATTTCCCACCAGTATTTATTCTTCTTCTGACTTGCAGTGACTCTCCAAACCACAGGCGTCAAACTCATGTCACAAAGGGCCGTGTGGCTGCAAGTTTTTGTTTTAGCCAATCAGCAGCACACCTGACTCGCTCGTTTAATCAACTGATCTGAATCTTCAGGCAGTTGATTGGTCAGTGTCTGTACAGAGCACACAGATTGACCAATTAACTGCCTGAAGACTCAAAATGTTTGTTGAAATGAGCGAGTCAGGTGTGCTGCTGATTGGTTGAATTGTGGCATGAGTTTGACACCCCTGCTCTAAACTGCAAGATATGCCAAATGTAAACAGACTGGGGATGCCAAGCGTGGACATGCCAACAAAACTGCAGCTCACGCCAACCAGATCCGGTTACACTGCTGCCCATGACAGCTGATTTCAGGGAAGATCACAAGTTCAAAAAGAACACCGAGTTCTAACCTCTGAATGTGTAAAACAGAAACGAGAGTAAACAGGTCATCGAGACGGCAGCACTGCAAGACCCACAATATTTGTTTGTTTGTTTGTTTGTTTGTTTGTTTGAAAGACACTTGCAGACTGTGCTACTGCATTACCATCACTAGTTGGGCTGGAGTTCTGCATTTGGATTTAGATACTACTTATTGGCTGTGCATGAATGCAAGAGAGAGAGAGAGAGAGAGAGAGAGAGACAGACAATCACACACACACACACACACACACACACACACACACACACACACACACACACACACACACACACACACAGAAAGAGACAAAGAGAAAGAGAGACATACACAGACAGAGACACAGAGAGAGACAGACATACAGACAGACACACACAGAAAGAGAGACAGAGAGAGAGAGAGAGAGAGAGAGAGAGAGAGAGAGAGAGAGAGAGAGATGCACACACAGGGAGGGAGACACACACGGGCGCACACACAGAGAGAGAGAGAGAGAGAAAGAGAGAGATAGAGAGACACACAAAGAGCGAGAGAGAGACACGCACACACAGAGAGAGAGAGAGAGAGAGACACACAGAGAGAGAGAAAGTGAGACAGAGAGAGAGAGAGAGGGAGGGACGCACACACAGGGGAGAGAGAGAGACAAAGAGCAAGAGAGAGACACACACACAAAGAGAGAGAGAGAGAGAGAGAGAGAGAGAGAGAGAGAGAGAGAGAGAGACACTTAGAGAGAGAGAGAGAGGGAGAGAATTCTAATTGTTTTAGTTGTAATAAATGATGACAAAAATGGACTCGGTCAGTTGAGTCGGTGAGTTTGTAGCCAACTTTTTCCCCGTTGTTGGAAATTGACCTTCCTACATTTAACTTTGTCCGAGCAATAAAAGTTAATTAATGAATTAAATAATAACATGAAAATTTGGTGCTGATGTCACATTAAAAGAGTTTAACAACCTAAATATGTTTGAGAGAGTTTAAAAGAATAAGAGGAAGAAGAGAACACTATGAAATGACTGAAGATGATACAGAATCCTGCGTAGAAGATTAAAGTCAGGTGACGTCTATGGGCTATTTTGATTTGTTATCGAATTTTATTGAGGAGCCAATCATTGTGTAAGTTTGTTAAAATTCTTGATGTTCAGCTTGACTTGTAGAAAAGTTGTTTTCGCTTTAGTTTGTTAAGAAGCCGAGGAGGCTAAAAGCGTTCGATATCTTTACGCCGGCCGTGACACGTGTCTGGAGAGAACATTTCCCACTTCGATCCATTTGACATGGACAGCTTCATGTAGAGCGTGAACCCAGCAGGAATAACGCTGAGTGAACGAGTCTGGAATGAAAGAAACTCGTACCTGTCGTGATGTGCGGCGTCAGGTGAAAGCTCCAAGGCAGCCACGATTCCTGTCCGTCCAGCGCACAAACACAGTGTCACATTGAAATAATTAGACGAGCGGTACACAGTCCGTGATAACTCGGAATGCTAAGAAGGTGTCAGTCAGAGAAAAAAGGCGTACGAGAAAGGATTATTCCAGGGAAATATTCCGGCACAAAGTTCTGTATATCATCATGAAGACGGGTGAGGAGATCCAGTCGAAGTGAGAAAAGCTGCGGGTGGGAAGGTTCTGAATTTCTATCTTGGTAAACAGCACTAAAGTTCCAGAATGGCAGAGACAGCTACTACCAAGAGACCGCGGTTGCAACAGGCAGGACTGAGAGGCAGGAGAGATGATCTAACCCAGCAGGCTCCATGTATGGGCGTAAGAGAGGGACACGGTGGGGGGGTGGGGGATCTACCATAAATAGCCAAAGGAGTTGAGGAGTAGGAGAGAGCGAATCAGCTTCTATCGGCCTGCACGCGCACTTCACGACAAACACATTTCCTCTTCCTGCTCCAATACAAGCATGATCCTTCACATGTTCTTAACATGATCCTGAACGTCCTCATCAATGAAGACATGCATTCGGTGGATTTAAAACGTATACCCTGGGGGTGGGGTCTGGTTGGTTTTAGGTTTGTCACATGACTCCCTAGAGGATGGGTCACAGTCAGTCCAGCTGAACTGGGCTCTCGGGCATGTTGAACATGACTCTGGGGTTTTTGTGGTATCTGTTGATCGCTCAGTCGCGCCTCACGAGACCGACTGTGGTTTATCTTACATCCCGCCACAGCCACGTGTCTCCACACTTTAACCTCCAGAGTAAACATCGAAGAAATCAAAATGTTTACACTTAAGTGCAGCGACAACAAGACATTTCAACAGAACACAGTCAAGCAGATCACAGAATCAACACCATGACTGAGATCTACCCTCATCAATATTTATATCCATACATCAATATAACGGGAAACTCTCGGAGGTTAACAGCTTCAATCTTATTATAGGAGCTTTTAAACATGGGCCCCCTTTCACACGCGTGCACACACACACACACACACACACACACACACACACACACACACACGCACAACACACACACACACACACACACACACACACACACACACACACACACACACACACACACACACACACACACACACACACGCACAACACACACACACACACACACACAACACACACACGCACACACACAACACACACACGCACAACACAC
>CM045743.1:4453939-4508939 GCA_024760905.1 Plotosus lineatus
TGTCTTTCCACAACTTTATCCTAAGATCTTTTGACAGTTCCTTGCTACTGATAGTTGATCGTTTACTTTCACTTACACTTCCAAGCAGTAAAATGTTCTGGAAATATAATTGAATGATCATAGCTGAGAACAGTTGGAAGCCAATTAGCTTGGTGTGCACAGGACAAGGTGATTAATTTCACCTGATTGATTTTAGAAGTGTTTTTGTTTCATCCGTTAATTATTTTAGAGAGAGTTTTAATCACTATTATATCTTACACTTAATGCAGCCATGAGGGGGTGGGGGGGCACAAGCCAGTGTTCACTCTCACGCCGGTTCCAAGCCCGGATAAATGCAGAGGGTTGCGACAGGAAGGGCATCCGGCGTAAAACTTCTGCCAAAATTGTTATGCAAATGATCAAAACAAATTTCATACTGGATCGGTCGAGGCCCGGGTTAACAACGACCACCATCAGTGCTGTTAACCAATAGGGTGCTGGTGAAAATTGGACTACTGTTGGTCGAAGAAGGAGAGGCGGGAGGCGTATCCGTAGGCAGAGAGAGGAGTAAAGGCGTAAGTCTAGGACTGAGAGTAGGGACTCTGAATGTTGGAACCATGACAGGAAACGGTAGAGAACTGACTGACATGATGAAGAGGAGGAATGTGGACATACTGTGTGTTCAGGAGACCAGGTGGAAAGGTAGCAAGGCGAGAAGCTTAGGAGCAGGTTTAAACTGTTTTTTTTATGGTGTAGATGGGAAGAGAAATGGAGTAGGAGTCATCTTGAAGGAGGGGTTTGTCAGGAATGTTCTAGAAGTTAAAAGAGTGTCAGACAGAGTCATGAGTCTCAAGTTAGAAATTGAATGCGTGATGTTCAATGTTGTTCGTGCTTATGCCCCACAGGCAGGATGTGAGCGAAAAGAGAAGGAGGGATTCTGGAGTGAGTTAGATGAAGTGATGCCGAGTACCCCCAGAGGTGAAAGAGTGGTCATTGGTGCAGACATCAATGGACATGTTGGTGCAGGCAACAGAGGGGACGAGGAAGTGATAGGCAGGTTTGGTTTGGGCAGAGGGCGCATGATGACTTGTATGATAGGTTGGACCGTAAGGAGGGAAAGAATGATTTATACAGGTTTGCATAGCAGAGAAATAGAGATGGGAAGGATGTGCAGCAAGTTAGAGTGATTAAGGACAGAGTGGGAAATGTATTGACTGATGACAGAAGTGTGCTGGAAAGATGGAAAGAGTACTTTGAAGAGCTGATGAATGAGGAAAATGAGAGAGAGAAAAGAGAAGAACATGTCACCACTGAGGACCAGGAAGTAGCAAAGATTAGTAAGGGTGATGTGAGGAGAGCACTGAAGAGGATGAAGAGTGGTAAGGCAGTTGGTCTTGATGACATACCGGTGGAGGTATGGAAGTGTCTAGTCAAGGTAGCAGTAGATTTTCTGAAAAGAACATTCAACAAGGTCTTACATAGTGAGAGGATGCCAGAGGAATTGAGGAGAAGTATGATGGTGCCCGTTTTTAAGAACAATGGAGACGTGCAGAGTTGTGGCAACTACAGAGGGATAAAGTTGATGAGTCATATGATGAAGTTATGGGAAAGAATAGTGGAAGCTAGACTAAGGGCAGAGGTCAGCATTTGTGAACAACAGTTTGGTTTTATGCCAAGAAAGAGCACCACAGATGCAATGTTTGCCTTGAGGATGTTAATAGAGAAGTACAGAGAGAAGTACAGAGAAGGTCAGAGGGAGCTGCATTGTGCTTTTGTAAATCTGGAGAAAGCATATGACAGGGTGCCGAGAGAGGAACTGTGGTATTACATGAAGAAGTCTGGAGTGGCAGAGAAGTATGTTAGACTGGTGCAGGACATGTATGAGAGATGTAAGACAGTGGTGAGGTGTGCTGTTGGTGTGACAGAAGAGTTCAAGGTGGAGGTAGGACTGCATCAAGGGTCAGCTCTGAGCCCCTTCTTGTTTGCTATGGTGATGGACAGGCTGACACACAAGGTGAGACAAGATTCCCATGGACTATGATGTTTGCAGATGACATTGTGATCTGTAGTGAGACCAGAGAACAAGTGCAAGAAAATCTAGAGAGGTGGAGGTATGCCCAGGAAAGGAGGGGAATGAAGAAGATTAGCCTCAGTAAGACAGAATCCATGTGTGTGAATGCCATAAACCCAAGAGGAACGGTGAGGTTACAGGGAGTAGAGATAAGGAAGCTGGAGAATTTTAAGTACTTCGGCTCAACAATCCAGGGCAGTGGAGAGTGTGGAAAAGAGGTGAAGAAGCGCGTGCAGGCAGGTTGGAATTGTTGGAGAAAAGTGTCCAGTGTGATGTGTGATAGGAAAGTATCGGCAAGAATGAAAGAAAAATGTACAAGACGGTGTTGAGGCCAGTGATGTTGTATGGTTTAGAAACAGTGGCACTGAGGAAAAGACAGGAGGCAGAGCTGGACGTAGCAGAGATGAAAATGTTGAGGTTCTATTTGGGAGTAACGAGGATGGATAGGATCAGGACTGAGTACATCAGAGGAACAACACATGTAAGAGGTTTTGGAGACAAAGTCAGAGAGGCTGGATTGAGATGGTTTGGACATGTACAGAGGAGGGATAGTGAATGTCTGTCTGTCTTCCTTTCGGCTTTTTCCCTTTGACTCGGGAGTCGCCACGGGCGAATCATCTGATTCGCATGTTTGATTTGGCAGAGGTTTTTACATCGGATGCCCTTCCTATCACAACCCTTTTTAGCAAGGGACAGAAACACGCTGACGACTTTGCAGCTACTCTTTACGAAAGTCAGCAATGGTTCTTTTACATGCCTCTCACCATAGACAGTGAGAGACATGGCCCCCCCTTTGATAACCCAGTTAGCTGCACTGGGGGGGACAGTGACAATCTTGTGGAGAGTGGGACTCGAACCCCCAACCTTTGGATCAGCGATCCAGTGCCCTATACCACTAGACCACCACTGCCCACATGTCAACTATATTAGCGATGGGGCTGTTTCTTTAACCAATCAGCTTTCAGATTCACCTCACAGGGCATCAGCATTTTTCCGTCCTCTGATTGGTTGGTTGGTTCAAAACTAGCTGAATATTCTGTAGTGATCGGCATAGCACACATTTAACTTAGAATTATTTACCCCTACAATGGTTCAGAAATTAACTTGGTGTCGGACTTAATTCTTAATAATGCATTTTCAAGAAGAACTGTTCCAGAAATGGAAAATAATGTAAGGAGAGAAGGTGAGGTGTACATGTGTTACTTTTGGCTGAACACCAATAATTTTCCCATGAACTTTAACCAGTGAAAACCGGTGAATGTGATATAATGCTCAAAATCACTAGTAGAAATGCATGAAATGCCCTTCTCTCTGCTATGTATTTAACCCCCCAACGTGAGCACACACACACACACACACACACCTTGCAGTGTGGACAGAGCAGTTGGGGGTTCGTGCTTTGCTCAAGAGTACTTTAGCCATGAATGTGGAGGAGGAGAAGGTGTGGCTCAATCTCGCACCGCCACACATTGCTCCTGCTGGTTTGGGAATCAAACCAGCAACCTTTTGTTCACCGACCCGCCTCTCTAACCACTTGACCACAGCTTCCCATCAGAAGTTCAAACTAGTGCTGTGATTGAAACATTTATCAGTTTTAATGCAGTAGCTGATGTAATGTTGAATCTTGTTTGAGTATCCGTACTGTATTCGCTCACTTGTTTCATGAAGCAAGAACCAGGGGTCAAAGAGAAAGCCGAGGAGCAGAGTCATGGGAAAAACAATCTTCTGATATCGGAGGGAAGCGCGCCGCTCCCATTTATAGCTGGCTGCTTGCTGATTGCAGATTGGGACCAGGTGCGCTCAGCTTGGAACTCACCTACCAGCAACCACCACGCCTCTCACCAGCGCCTGTAATGATTAAAGAAGAGTTAGTTCTGCCAGCCAGCACAGACCATAACAGTAACCTACTTAAGGGGCGTCACCTGGTGCCCGACCAGGCTTGTCAGGGAATTGGCGATAGAATTCGCAGTGATAATTTTACAATTCATACTCTGCAAGTCCATGGGACTCCCTTGTCAAAAAAGTGTGAGTCCCATGATGCATGCAATATGTCGTGAAACATAATCTGAAAAAATTCTTTATCAAAACTGAAAGTGCATATGACAACAATAACCATAATTTACATTTAACGCCTTTATTTCACAATTGACAAAGTGTACTCCATGCATGTTGACAGTTGTATGTATTAAATTGAAAAAATATATGAAAAGTTCATAGATACACATATAAAATATAAAGGTAAGTTAATCTTTGAGTTCATACAGTCTCCTCTGTTTGGTTTCCTTCCAAACATTCAGTGCTTTTTCAAAATCTACACTTGCTGCCAACTGCACAGTCATAAGTTTGTGTTGTGTTTGGACTTGCAGCCTGTTTCTTTTTTTTTTTGTGAGGATTTTGTTTTGTGTTGAGAATCCCCTCTCACATCCTGCTGTGTGCACTGCTGATGTCAAGGCAAGTTGTGCTAATCTGATCAGATTTGGAAACTCTGCCTTATGATACTGGTTGATCAGGCCCCATAGATGGCTCAGCTTGTCTCTTGGGTATCTTTCTGCAAGAACCACCTTCTTCAATAGTCTCCACTCTTTCTTTGTTGCTGCTGGTGAGATGATTGCTTCAGGTGTCTTTGACTTACTGCTGTCATCATCCTCCACCCATGATGAAGTCTTTGAAGAGCCAAAATGTGTGCACAGCATTTCAATTTCATCTTTGCCATACTCTTCATCATCTTTGGTTTGGAAGAAAGACAGTGGTCTCATCCCCAGAACAGAGAAGGCATGGAGGATACTATCTTGAGGGAAGCGCTTTTTAATGTTTCCAATCACTTCGTCAATAAAGTCATTGATGGTTTTGTTCAGTGTGAATGGTGATTTGGAGAGATTGTGATATTCTTCGAACACACCATCCACCATATCTTCTTTCAGCTTCATTAGGTGTGGACTTTCCATCTCCTTGATTTGTTCCAGGTCACTGATGCACTGTTCCAGTTTCACCCCAACTAGCGCTACATCTATGTTCTCTGTCTGGAAAAACTGAGAAAGAGCAGTAATGGGTGCCATAGCATCCATCATAACATAAGTCAGTGCAACAAATTTCTCTGTTGCAATTTTTCTTCTAAGTCCTTCAGCCTTTGGATCCTTTGTGTAGTCAATATCCCTGAAATAAATCAGCAAACTCTCAAGAGTCCTATAGACTGATGTGAGAGCATTCAAGTAGCTCAACCATCTAACAGAATGTACTTCCTTGATCTTGAGCACAGGATCATCAATGATCATTTGGATGACCTGCAAGGATGATTGTCTTTTACTGCTTCCTTTGAAATAGTAGAAGAGATCTGTCAGTGTTTCTTGGTGTTTTTTTAATGCCGGGATATTTTCAGCAGCTTGAGAGGTGCAGAGAGCAATTTTATGTGCGATGCAGTGTACGCGTTGATCATGTGGGGGCTATCTCTCTTCAGGATTGCAGCAACGCCATTTTTGTGGCCAGTCATGACTGATGCACCATCGCTCCCAAAGCTCATAACCTTATCCATTGGAACATTTCTTGCCTCAAGTTCTTTCTTTATGGATGTGGCAATTCCTTTTCCAGTTGAATCTGTACATTCCACATTTGAGATGTAGTGAGTGGAAGGTTGCATGGCATCGTCGAGGATTTGTGCATACAGAACGAGACGTTTGGTATTTGATGAGTCTGTAGATTCATCTGCTAGAATAGTCATCACAGGGGAATTTTGTAATAGCATTTGTTTTTCATCCTTGATTACTTTACCTATGCTATCCAACAAATCATGGGCAGTGAAATAAGAGTCGTAGTTCAGTTTGTATTTCTTCAAAATATCCAGGTCAGAAACACCAAGTTCATGCATTAAGTGAATCATGCTGCTGAATTTACTGAATGGCAAATCCTCCACAGACACCCAGTGAATAATTTTTAACAACGCAGTAACGACTTTATCTTTCGTTTCCGACGCCTTGTACTCGATTTTTCTCTTGTTATTGCGTAATGTAGGAATTTCCAGTGCGAGTTTATGTCCTGGGATCTGCACGTGTCTATCCAGGGTGCTTTTTTGGAAATTTGTGCATTTTGCTGCTTGAATCATACCATGAACTTGTTTGTTGTCCGTGCATGCCGAACAATACATAAAATCTCCTTCCTCGTCGTATCGCAACCACGCAAACAATCCCAGCCAATGCTTCTGAAATGTCCGAACTTTACTACGTTTCACTTCAGGTTCATCCCTTTTATCTGAAGCCTTTCACTTGTTATTTACACTGCTTTTGACAGAGAAAAAACTATCCAGGTTTTGTTGCTTTTTCTGAGACATAACTTTGGAATATTCGGCCTTATGATACTTATTAAATTTAATACTTTTTTTATACTTATTTAATTAATACTTATTAAATCGTCTGCTTACCACGAGGTGAAGGTCGCTCTCGTCTCGCGAGAAAAATTTCGTCTGCTATCAGCCGGTCTCGTCACGCGAGGTTTAGTCGCGAGATCAAAACAAAGATGGCGACGATTGTCAAGCGCAGCGAACGGCGATGTTTATGTTATTAATAATTTGTCTGCCGTGTAATTTTTTTTGCCATTGGGAGAAAATTGCTTGCGTCCCAAAAACGCACATTGTTTGAAACTGTGCGTCTGGAGGAAAAATCGTGCGTCTAGGACGCCGGACGCAAAGGTAACGAGATGACTGGAATTCGTCTAACAAGTCCGGGTCCAGGATTAGGGAGCGAGGAATCCATGAATGCTCTTCGGGACCATACCACTCCCAGTCCACTAAATACTGAAACCCTCGACCCCGCCTGCGTACATCAAGGATACGGTTGACTGTGTATGCGAGATGTCCATCAATCAGTCGGGGAGGAGTGGGTGGGGGTGTGGAGGGGACTTTCTACCACGGCTTAATTAGGGAAACATGAAATACTGGGTGTACCTTGAGTGAGGGTGGGAGTCTCAGTCGGACGACACTGGGGTTTATAATTTTCTCAATTAAATCGGGCCCAATGTATCTGGGAGATCAACTTGCAGGGGCAGGTCCCAGAAGGAGAGCCACACTTGTTGCCCGACCGTGTAGGGAGCTCTCGGGGTTCGGTGGCGATCGGCAATCCTCCGGTTTCGAGCCACTGTTCGTTCCAGGGCAGCCCGTGTTTCTTTCCAGACCTGGCATGCTCTGTGAAACTGTGCCTGGACCGATGGGATGGCCACCTCGACTTCCTGGCTGGGAAACAGGGGGGCTGGAACCCATTAATCACAATGAAGGGGGGGCATCCCAGTGGCGGTGCAGATCAGAGAATTGTGTGCGTATTTGACCATGTGTGTCCCAGGAGGCTGGGAGGTGGGAGGTGATGCAGCACAGGGAGGATCCTAGGCTTTGATTCATGCATTCCGCCTGCCCGTTCGACTGAGGATGGTAGCCAGAGATCAAGCTGCAGGAGACTCCCAAGGTGTCGCAGGACGCCTTCCAAACTCTGGATGCAAACTGGGGGTCCCGGTCTGAAACAACATCCTGGGGGATGCTAGATGCCATGGAGGTGAAAGACGTGTTGGATTAGGAGAGCTGCTTTTCCATTGTCGAGGGGAGTTTGGGTAGGGCAACGAAATGGACCGCCTTGGAGAAACGGTCCACTACTGTCAGGATAACAGTGTTGCCCTCAGACGGGGATAAACCTGTGACGAAATCCACCGCAATGTGCAACCAGGGGTGCTGGGGAACGGGTAAGAGTTGGAGGAGACCCGTGGGTGCACGATGAGAGGACTTGCTCTGGGTACAGGTGGCACAAGCTCCCACAAACTCCCTGGTGTCAGCTGCCATCGTTGGCCACCAGAAGCATTGTCGGAGCAGGAATAGAGTTCAATGGGCTCCGGGGTGGCAGGCTAACTTTGAGGAGTGAGCCCACTGGAGTGCTGGGGTTCTGCCCGGTGGGGGAACATATAGTCGACCTTGGGGGCACCTGACAGGCTCTGGTTCCCTCTGATGGGCATCCCGAGCTGGTCGCTCTACCTCCCATTGGGCTGCTCTGAGTATACAAGAGGAAGCCAGGATGGTCTCCATGGTAGAGTCTTCACCTGAGGAGAACTGCCTGGAGAGAGTATCTGGCTTTGTATTCTGGGAGCCAGGTCGGTATGTCAGTGTGAAGTTGAACCTCCCCAAGTAGAGTGACCATCGTGCCTGACGGGAGTTCAACCCCTTGGCTGTACGGAGGTAGGATAGGTTTTTATGGTCGGTCCAGGACCGCCCCCACCCCCGAGTCTGAGGCGTCAACTTCCACCACAAACTGCAGCGAGGGGTCCGGGTGGATCAGTACGGGCGCGTGGACAAATTTTGCCTTCAGCCTGTCAAACGCCACCTGCGCACTTGGGGACCACTAGAACTGGGTCTTGGGTGATGTCAACTGTGTGAAGGGGGCTGCTAAGTGGCTGTAGTCCCGCATGAACCGGCGATAAAATTCGCGAACCCCAGGATCCTCTGCAGCTGTTTCCGCGTCCCTGGAGTCGGCCACTCTGTCACTGCCTTCACCTTCGCCGGATCGGGTCCTATCTGCCCCTTCCCCATGATGAACCCCAGGAACGAGACTGAGAGGAGACGGAACTCGCATTTTTCTGCCTTAACGAACAATCTGTTCTCCAGGAGCCTCTTTAGTACCATTCTCACGTGGCAGAGATGTTCGTCTTGGTCTCTAGAGAAGATCAGAATGTTGTCCAGGTATATGAATACAAAGTGGTTCAGCATGACCCTAAGCACATCGTTGATCAGAGCTTGGAAAACTGCCGGGACATTGGTTAATCCGAAGGGCATGATCAGGTATTCAAAGTGCCCCAGGGGCGTGTTGAAAGTCCTCTTCCACTCGTCCCCATCCCGAATTCGGACTAAGTGGTAGGCATTTCTCAGGTCCAGCTTGGAAAAAACAGTAGCATTGTGGAGAAAGGTGAAGGTCAAATCGATTAGGGGGAGAGGGTACTTGTTTTCAGTGGTGATCTGGTTCAGGCCCGTGTAATCAATGCAAGGTCTCAGGGTCTTGTCTTTCTTTTTGACGAAGAAGAATCCTGCACCTACCAGGAAGATGAGGGCCGAATGAGAACTGCAGCTAGCGACTCGTTGATGTATGCCTCCATGGCGTCTTTCTCCAGCTTAGAGAGGTTGTATAGTCACTGGGAAGGGAGCGTGAAACCTGGGAGTAAGTCAATGGTGCAGTCATATGGTTGATGAGGAGGTCAGGAGCAAGCCCAGTCCTTGGTGAAAAGCTCTTGCAGGTCGTGATATTCTTTGGGCACGCCGGCTAAATCCAGATCCTTCAGATCGACCAGGGTTCGTGAAGCTTGGGAGGGCACGGCAGCCATTAGGCAGTGTTCCGGGCAGTAGTCGCTCCAGCCACGTATGGTGAGGGTGCGCCAGTTAATGTGGGGATTGTGAGTCTTCAACCATGGCCACCCCAACACTAGGGGAGAGAGAGAGAGAGAGAGAGAGGCAGGGAGAACAAACAGTTCCAAATATTCTTGGTGGTTACCTGAAAAACTGAGCTTCACTGTCTTGGTCTTGTGCGTGGCACGAGCGATGCGTCGGCCATCGATGGCTACTACCTCCTTGGGGGTCTCGAGTTCATACACGGGTAGGTCGAGGAGCTCAACCATCCCCGGATCGATAAAGTTGGCGCCTGAGTCAATAAATACGTCTACAGGATGAGAGTGTTGAGCGGATTGTAGCGTACCTTGAACTTGCAGGCACTCTCTGGGTGTTGTGGAGGATCCTCTAGTCACTGTCGGGCTTTGCCGCAGGGGGTACTGAGCGAGGTAATGGCCCTTCTCAGCACAGTAGATGCAGAGACCGTTGGCCAGCTGCCGGTGCCTCTCTTCAGCCGTCAGTCTGGTGCGGTTCACCGGCATGGGTTCTTGGCCATCATCCTTCATCAGAGTGGGAAATGGCAAGTGAGTTCGAGGTGGGGCCTCCTTCCAGGATCTATCCCTCTCTCTCAGCTGGTTGTCCAGTCTGGTGGACAAGGCGATTAACTCCTCCAGAGTAGTCATCTCGTTTCGGGCCGTGAGCTCGTCTTTCAGCCATTCATTGAGCCCCTGCAGGAAGGCCCCCCAAAGCGCGGGGTCATTCCAGCCGCTTTCGATGGCAAGAATCTGGAATCGGATGGCGTACTCCGCCACTGACTGTGAGCCTTGCCTCCTCCCCTTTCGCCGGACGATTGAAAACCTTCCTCATTTCTCGCATGAACGGTTCTAATTCCGGGGTATGGGTAGCGACCGCCAGCGCCCAGGACGTGGCTTGCTCTGTGAGTAAGCTCATGATGAAGGCGGTTTTTGCTTGATCAGTGGCGTATGTGAGCGGCTGATGGCTGAAGACGAGCGAGAACTGGTGAAGGAATTGTGCGCACAGGAGCCGATTGTGATACCTAAATACCTGGCTGGCGTGGGGATGAGTGGTTCTTGGTGCGCGGGGAGCATCACTGGTGCTGCTGCCGAAGCGGAAAGTGAAGGGTGAGGGGGCGGGGTTGCGGCAGCAAGGTGAGTGGCGACCATCCTTCCGCCGAGCTGCGCCAAGCTGGTGGTTATGTCCTGGAGATTGTCCATCATCTAATGCAGGGTGGAGTCGTGTCGTCCCAGCAGGGCGCCTTGGTTGGATAGTGCCGGCCGAAGCTGGGTCCATGTCAGACGATTCTATTATGCCTGGAGTGTATGCGTTGGACACAGAGATGCAGGAGACCAAAAGAAGGTGCAAACGATTTATTAAACACTAGGAACTGAAAATCACTGGAATACTAAGTCGAGGGAACTGGTCGAGCACGAAGCAAGAACCAGGGGTCAAAGAGAAAGCTGAGGAGCAGAGTCACAGGGAAAACAATCTTCTGACATTGGAGGGAAGCGGTCGCTCCCATTTATAGCTGGCTGCTTGCTGATTGCAGATTGGGACCAGGTGTGCTCAGCTTGGAACTCACTTACCGGCAACTGCCACACCCCTTGCCAGCGCCTGCAATGATTAAAGAAGAGTTAGTTCCGCCAGCCAGCACAGACCATAACATACATACCATATTAGTGTTGGGTATTTTATACATAAAAAACGACGCCCCGGTCTCCACTTTCAGGATGTGCAGAGCAGAACACCGTTTCATCTTCGGGAGAGTTTGGAGCTTGTATATCAGCATGGCTGTGTCTGCATCCAAAAAAAGATTCTCTGCTGATTTTGACTTTTCCTTCGCCAGACTGCCGCACTAGGTTCAGCCAGCTGGACCCAACTGTTGGCAAAACTCTTTTTTAATGGCTCATATATTTGGCACGGTATTTTATGAATTAATCAGAAGTACGATGCACTTTATGAATGGAGGCTAACAGCATCTCAGCATGCTGGATGATATTTGGAGTATGTCCACCAATCCAACCTGCTAAAAACACCCAGTGCCAAGTTCTCCCACTCATGCAAAACTATAGACAGATTCCAGATCCAAAGCAAGCGATGTAAAGATAATGCAGGGTTTTAACCCAGAGAGAGGCAGTGAACCAAGTAGGGTAATAGTAGACCATGTCCCAGAAGAGCAGGAGCGTTTAATGTTAGACATTCTCCAAGAATATTCAGATATTATTATAATCAGAAAAAACAACACGAACAGTAACACCTGCTACAAATCGCAGTGTATATTTATATTAATTCTGATTATTGATATTTTAATCTCAGGGTATATATTTTATGTGTATATACAAACTTTATTGGTAAACTTGCAGCAGCTCACAGGGATCATTTAATGTGATATTCCATTAGTGATTAATATTATTTCATTCATTTTCTGGACCGCTTTATCCTACTCGGATTACAGGGAGGCTGAAGTCTACCTCAGTCATCTCTGGGTGAAGGCAGGGTACACCCTGATATGAAGAGCCTCATGGTTTTTCATAGGACCTGCACACATTACCATTCACACTCCCACCAAGGGGCAATTCAGAACAGCCAATTAGCCTAATGTGCATGTGTTTGGGTTGTAGAAGGAAGCCATGGCACCCAGGGAAAACCCACACAATCACAGGAAGAATACGCCAACTCCACCCAGAAACGCCCTCACCAAGCCCAGGACTTGAACCCAGGATCTTCTATGCCACCGTACCGCCATACTTAACATATTTTCTGGTTCCCTCCCACAGTGTATAAATACAGAGTTTAATCTAAACAGGAAGTGTTACAAAATGTGAATAATACTGAATTATAATTAAATTATACAGTTTATAGGTGCACGTAACTTAAAATTACTCACTCACCCTCATTCGCTCTTCAATAAACTGCTTAGTCCTGTTAGGGTTGTGGGAAGGCTTGATCCTATCTCAGCCATCACTGGGCAAAGGTAAGGTATTCCATGAACAACAGCACTCAGGGTCAGCACACCCAACTATAAAGACTCCCATTCGGAACTAGGGGAGATTTGGAGCAGCTAATGAACCCAACATGCGTGTATTTGGAAATTGGGAGGAAACCGGAGTCCCAGAGGAAACCTGTGCATGTACATCAGTTTCAGCATTTTAATTGAAACATTTACCAACAGAGATAAATTGTAGAAAATGTTTATTAAATTTCACTTTTTAGCTTATTTAACATATTTACATTTCAAAGCCTAACCATTTACAAACATGGAACCAATAACGTGTTGTGTTTCGTTACATAATTTATGATTCGGAGACCTCAACGGTTATGGAAAAGATTTTGCATCAAAATGTTATACCATGTCTCTCTTTGCACCCCTATAGCATGTAGCGAAATGTAAAGAGCAGTTTATGTTTTAAAGGTATACACTGCATCACTGTTGAGTTTCATCAAGTCACAACTCCCGAAAGAAAAAAAGAACGAAAGAAAGAAAAAGAATGATGAATTTCATCTACTTTTCCCACAATGCACATTCTCCAAGTGCTACAATGGTGATAATGCTACATCGTTCATGAAAATGCCATGAAATATAATAACAGTTATGGGCCCGTGGAATGAGGGGGAGGGAGAACAGTTCCAGTCCATGTGCTACACATTCCTTTCAGCTTGAATTTAGCTTATAATACTTGTGAAGAAATAAAAAATATTTGGCTGTATGACTGAAAGGTTTCTTTTGTTCTACAAAACAAAGTTGTTAACATGACATGACACTGAAACAAAGACATACAAATGCTCAAATAAAATAAGGCCACATAGCTTTTAAGAAACATAGGTAAGATTTCTTTTCATTTACACTGTAGGCTACTGTATGAACTTTGGGCCAAGTTTGGATGTTAATGTTAGTTTTGGATGAAAGAATGAGTCCAAGAGATTGGTAGTGGATGTTTATATTCATAACTAGATTTCCTATGTCCCTTTAAAGCTGGTCTTCTGTCGGTATCTAGACTGATTTTGCTAAAGCGGCCTTCACATCATAATGAATCGAAGAAACAAACATGGACGAATCGCAAGTCCGAATCGGATATGCACATGATTCCCGACGAACCGATCCCCAGGCGCTGGACACAACAAACTGGATACGAATGAAATTAAATCTTAACGACTTGATAACAACGGTTTCTGGGTGGATAATGAGCTGTGTGTGTGTGTGTGCCCTCCATATGATCTGTGAATATAAACCAATTACGTGATATTTGTACACAGGCTGGTAGGACACCCCCCCCCCCCCCATCTTTACTTGACAAAGCAACTGTATCCCAAGATCCAGGTCTCCCAGCCCCAACTTTCCACAGAAACGTCTCTGCCAGTCCATCCAATGTCCCAACTGTTTACACATCTGCAGCAGTACCAGCATGGAAGCCCAAAAAGCCCAGGGCCATGAAAAAAGAATTTATGTGAATGAGTATGGGCAATAATCAAAAAGTCCACTTAGAAGTTCTCACTTGTGGGGCCAGTGGTGTAGTGGTTAGGGTGCTGCGCTCATGATCAGGAGGTTGTGTGTTCAAATCCCAGTTTAGTCCCCCACTGTGCTAAGACCCCTGAGCAAGGTCTTAGCCACAAGTGTGCCTCTGTTCACCCAGCAGTATAAACGGGTACCAGTAAAATATACTGGGAAAGTAACCTGTGATGGACTAGCGTCCCATCCAGGAGGAGTTGTACTCCTGGTCGCTTTATGCTACAGAAACTGGGGATAAGCACCGGCCTGATGAGCCACTGTGGCTCAGGTGTAAAAAGCCCCAAGAAGAAGTTCTCACTTGGTGTGGACGAATGAGACTATACGGGTAATTATTCTGCAATCTTACTTCATACAAACAAGACGTTCCGATAATGCATATAGTGCTTTCTCACTGCAGACTGCCTGCTCACTGGCCTACATTAAAATATTTTCCAACGAACAGCAGGGTCGAGGAACTTCTTAAAACGTATCACAACAAAATTAAAATGAATTAGCCAATAACTGTCTGAATGCTGCCATATGTTATAGTAGTGGCTCAGTGGTAAAAGCTTTGGGTTACTGATCAGAAGGACAGGAGTTCAAGCCCCATTACCATCAAGCTGCTTCTGCCAGGCCCTTGAGCAAGGCCCATGATCCTCAATGGGCTCAGTTTCACAAGTGATATAAGTCACTCTGGATAAGGGCATCTACCAAATGCCATATATGGAAACATAATGGACTATGCTGGGCCAATTCGTTATAGTGTGAAAGCCGCTCCAATCGAGTTAATGTAATCATTTCTATCGAGTTTCCGGTATGGACCGAAGTTCTTACACGGTTACTACAGCAGTGTGAGCACAAACACAAGCTGAATTCCACATCGTTATCATTTTACAATGACAACTAATCATTCATCACTTTTTTCCGAGCAAGAACAAGGCAGGTGTTTTAACGGAGATATTCTGAGCTCAGATAAATTTACCCTATTATCGCACTAAAAAATTATATATCTTCTTCCTGCACTATACACCGATATGATACTACCGAGTGGATCCGAGAGCAAAGAAATAAAATATCATGGTAAATACATAAAAAATTTCAGAAAATATTTAAAATATACTTTTTTTTTCTTTACATTATCCAGTCTGGTTAACATTTTCAATGATAACAAAAATAAATATCCGGTGAGATGCAGTTCATCTTTTTTCGTATACATGGATGGCACATGAAGGGGAGAGCAAGCGGATATTCATGCACGCACACATGCACACACGCAACCTGAAACATTTCTCGTTGAGTGACGTTTAGACGAATGACATTTTTATACACCCTGGCTCACACGTACCATCTCCTACAGCCACTGAGCTTTATGTTGGACGAAATTGCTCTAGCTATAAAGCATATCCTGTATATATCCTGTTGTACCGTACACTGTCGTTCCATCTTAAAAACACTGCTGTTTTTCACCACTAGTATCAAAAATGTTTATGGATCATCATGAGATAACATGTTTTTCTTTGTATCTTCTCAAATCATGGCCTAACGACTTGATCCCTACTTAAATTCCTAAAATCTGTACACGTGTTTATGCTTAATCACAAATAATTGTTCGTATTTATTGCTTCCTGCTGTACTTGGTAACTTAGCGACACCATGAAAAATTAGAGAATTTATTGTGTTCATATCTGGACCCTGTTTTTAAAAATTTACACTGCCTGAAAAAAGGTATACCAAACCTGGGTTAACCAATGGCATATCTGACGTATCATATTACAAATATTTATAGTGATTTGGATACTGGACGTATGGAATATCGTGTTTGTGTCTTGTGTAGGCATATCGTTAATGATGGGTTTCGAAAAAGGTTACGCAATAGCTTTTTTCTCACTTGTTTCAAGCAAAATATTTTTTTCTAACCTTCCATTCACAAGGTGCAATGTTGGTTCATCAAATACTAAAATGTTCATTCTATCCACAGTTCTAGTTCATCTAAAATACATCTATGGTTTCAGTCAATACAACATGTACTGTAGCGCTCTATGTTTAGGGACATTATGTTACAGAATACTGAAAAGTTTCTCAACCGGGGATTATGGATCAAAAGCAAAGGCTTCCGATGTCTTCCATCACTCTACTGTTAATGGTGTAACAGTTCTTGAGCCAGTGATCTTCAACTTGCTACAGCTGCCCATCTCAGAGGGAGCTCTGGATTTCTGAACAGCTCAGGTGACACTTGAACAATAGATACAATCAAATGTATTCTTCACAATACTCAGTTAAAAGAAAAAAAGAATAATAAATAAACATAAAATGTAGGAATATAGACAACAGTCATGTCTGGACGAATGAATTACACTGGACTACAAGTAGACCACAGGTTCTGACAACTGACACGAGTTCCACAAGGTCATCAGAAGAGACGTGCTGGGTGGAGAGGAGGGGTGGGAACAGACTGCTGCTACGATTTAAGCCCATCTTTATTTGAAATGGGGTTTAACGGCAAGGAAGAAGGTTGTGGTGTGCTGGGGCAGATAACACAAAATAAGGAGATCATGGTTTTCCAATACAGGTTTTTAATGAGGACGGTACCTTGGTGTAGGGATTAGCACATCTACCTAAAAGCCAGAAGGGTTTGAGTCTTGGGCTCGGGGTGTTTCTGCGTGGAGCTTGCATGTTTTCCGTGTTTGTGTTGGTTTTCTCTAGATACTGTGAGTTCCTCTGACAGTCCAAATATATGCACATTAAGCTAATTGGCTGTTCTTAATTGCCCCTAGGTGTAAACATGATTGTGAATAGTTTTGTGTGTGTGTGTGTGTGTTACCCTGTGACCGGCTGGTGAGCCGTTAACGATGTGCCCCGCCTTGTGTCACTCACTCACTTGCTAATAATCCTATCAGGGTTTAAAAGGAGCTTGGAGAGTATCTCAGCCAACACTGGCCAAAGGCAGAGTACATCCTGAACAGCTTGCCTGACCATCACAGGAACAACATAATCACACAACCGTTCTCACTCTCACCTAGGGGCAATTTCTGATAGGTCTGTCTGTCTGTCTTCCTTTCGGCTTTTTCCCTTTTACTCGGGAGTTACCACAGCGAATCATCTGATTCACACGTTTGATTTGGCAGAGGTTTTTATGTCGGATGCCCTTCCTGTCACAACCCTTTAGCAAGGGACAGAAACATGCTGACGACTTTGCAGCCTACTCTTTACGAAAGTCAGCAATGGTTCTTTTACATGCCTCTCACCATAGACAGTGAGAGACATGGCCCGCCTTTCATAACGCAGTTAGCTGCACAGGGGGAGGGCAGTGACAACCTTGTGGAGAGTGGGACTCGAACCCCCAACCATTGGATCAGTGATTCAGCGCCCTATACCACTAGACCACCGCTGCCCACAACCAATTTCTGATAGGTAATTAGTGTAATATGCCTGCCTTTGGACTGTGGGAGGAAACTGAAGTATCCAGAGCCCCACACAAGCACTGGGAGCACATGTAAACTGCACACAGAAGCTCACTCGCCATGCCAGGGACACAAACCAAGGACCTTCTTGCTGCGAGGCGGACGTACTAACCAATATGCCGCCACATGCTGCTATTTGGTTGGTTTATCTATTTTAAATGTTTGGCCTGTGTTAAAATGGCACTGTATATCTATTGGTTGTGTGTCTATATTACAAAAATTCCTAAGTGATGGATGTAATATTTCCAATGCATTACATTTCCTATTGGTAAAATTTGGAAGATTGGGCGATAGCAGTGCACAGACTCTCGTGAGAACTAGAGTAAGGAAGGAAGGGGAACAGGAGCAGTTGGGTTTTGCCTCCTTCTGGCAGTGGAACAGCAACATTAAGAAACCCAGCAGGTAGGGTGGAGTTGATACACAATGCTCTTGTCGGAGAAGGCCATTTATATCTGTGTGTACATGTGTGTGCATTTATGTTTGAATGCATGTCAGAATTCATGATGATAAACTGAAGTGCATGTGAGATTTACATGTTTCGATGTCTGCATCTGCATTACGTAATTGTGTAGTGCATTCATGTATGCCTGTGTGTGTGTGTGTGTGTGTGTGTGTGTGTGTGTGTGTGTGTATATGTGTTCTTGTGCGAGTGCCATATGAAAATGAAGGCATTTAGCAGACAGCCAGGTCACAGTGTTGGAAGCTGGCTCTTAGTGGCAATGGATGTCCCTTCACCCCCTGATTTATGACTTCTGAAGTTCAACTACGACTTCTCCACCTGGCTGGGCTCCTTCGACTCTGAAACACAAAAAGGAGGATTGTTGACATTATTCTGTATTTTTAAAAAATATATCAGCAGTTGAGACCATACAAGCTCAAAGGATTACTCAAAGATACTGTTGTGCTACATTGCCATCCATGAAATCACACTGAACCTAAGTGAGAACAAAATAAAACATTTAGAAATTCTTTTATCAGAATCTAACAGAAATCACAATTCAAAGATTCTGACTCCCTCTAGTGGTCATCCTGCATCACTCACAGGGAGCAGTTTATTTAAGAAATGATTATGACTCATTAATTAATTCATTCATTCATTCTTCAAGTCACTTTTTCCTACTTGGGTTGCAGAGAGGCTGGAAACTATGTCAGCTGACTCTGGGAAAAGCACAAACCACTACAGGGCTATCACCCACACAACCAGTCACACTCAGAACCATGCCTAGGGCCAAATCTGCAACAGCCAAAAGTGCATGACTTTGGATTGTGGGAGAAAACCCGAGCACCCAGAGGAAACCCACAGAGGCTTATGAGGTGCCCCACATAACACACAAAAGCACCCTTCCTGAGCCAAGGCCATCTTGCTGTGAGGTGGACATGTTAAGCACTCTACCACTGTGCCTCCCTGTGAAGATGATTTTTATTTATTTATTTATTTATTTATGTTTGCACAACCTGAGACCATTCATCCATTCATTTGCAGAATCCCTTAAACCTACTAGGGTCACAGTGAGGCAAGGGCCTATCTCAGTCAGTACTGGGCGAGGGCTGGATACACCCTGGACTTAACCTGATCCTCGACAAACTCAAACCTAGGGTCACCTTTTAGACTGAATTCCCAAAGGAAACAGTCCACCAGACTATCGCAGGCCAGCATAGACACACTACCATTTGCACTCACACCTAAAGGTATTGGAATAGCGAATCAGCCTAATGTGTATGTCTTTGGACTGTTGTAGGAAAGCAGAGTTCCTAGAGAAAACCAATGCAGGTACGGTATGAACAAGCAAACGCCACACAGAAACACCCTCCATGAGCACAGGTATGAACCCACGACTGTCTTGCTGTGAGGTGACTATGCGAACCTTTTGGGTGCACATGTGTTGACAGGCATGCAACCTGCTTCAGTTGCTCCTGGCCTTCCCGTTCCTTGAACTCTTTTTTTCTAACTTACATTAACCTTTTACACTATTTCCTCCGAGATCAATAAAGTATTCCACTTGTGATTCTCAACACTATGCAACCATTGCACCCTACATGTAACCTCTGTACTAATTAAAGAGACAATAAAAGTGACCTTCTTTAGGCTAGTTGCGTATCTGTTGCATCAGCATTTGTGACTTTCAATATAGACTCCAACTTGCCAGAAAGTTACTATTCCTGTTTTAAGAAAGCAGTGAATTCACTGTGACAAAATGCCACTAAAGATTGCATAAAGGAACAGAAACAGCATACACTGTCTCTAACCAGGACAGACAGGACAGGCCCCGGTGCAGAAGTGCACATAGAGGGGTCCTAAGTTGCAGCTTTATTTAATGTTACCTACAAAAACGCCCGTTTTATCCTTACAATCAAGATGCAACTCCAGGATGCCAGATTTCCAGACAAAGTTTCATAGAAAAAGCCACATCTGAGATTCAATTTAAAAATCTAAAAATGAGTCATAGAACACAGAAAACAGACCATTATGACAAAAAGAAAGAAAGAAAGAAAGAAAGAAAGAAAGAAAGAAAGAAAGAAAGAAAAACATGTGTGTGAGGTATTTGGAACACACAGCAGACCAATTTCAAGATGGAGGAAAAAATGAAAAGATGTGAAAGATGTGCAATACCAAGCATCACCCTCAAGCATAGTGAAGAAAAAAAATGGTCTGAAAGTGTTTCAAAATTTTATTCCAAAATGTATAAAAAAAAAAATATTATATATATATATATTTTTTTTTTAATATGAATAAAATTGCATCCATAAAATTAATATTTATTTTAATATTTTAATATTAATTATATTAAATTTATATTTTAATTTTTTTTAATTATTTTAAATTTATTAATGATTATTTTAATTTATATTATATTATATTTATATTATATTAAAATTAATTATATTAATTTTATAGATACAATTTTATTCATTCATTTGCCCTCTGTCTCATCAGGCTGATTTTATCCTACTTCGGTCATCGACAGACTGGAGACTGTCTCAGCCAACTCGTGGATACACACACACACACACACACACACACACACAAAACACACACGCACACACAAACACATGCTGACCAGCTCCACAGTCTATTCCAGGGCAACACCAAAACCATTCACACATACATTCACGTCAAATAGCCCAATGTGCATTTATTTGAACTGTCAGAGGAAACCCAGAGGAAAGCAATCACCACAGAACATATAAACTCCACGTTAAAAACCCTTGCCAAGCTCGGGACTCGAATCCAGGACCTTTTTGATACAAGACTGACTACCCTATCATGCCAAATGAAACCGTACTTATTTATTGATTGATTTGTTTATTACAAGCAAAAATCATTAGCTTTAACCCTATGAAATTGGTTTCTTTATAAAAGTGAAGTTTGCTTGGTGACCCCAAAATTCATTATCTAATACCACTTTTCCATCAGGGTTACAGGGGAAGTGAAAACAAGAGGCAGGGTATCCTGAACAGGTTGCTCATTTCTCACTCATATTAACACCTATGGAAAAGTTAGAGTGGCCAGCAGCCTTGATACATGTCTTTGGGCTCTGAGAGAAAAATAGGGGACCGAGAGGAAACCCCTCACAAGCCCAAGGACAACATGCAATTTTCACACAAAAAAGCTCCAGATTCAAATCCAGAACCTTCTTGCTGTAGGGCAACGGTGTTAATCACTACACCATGATGCTGCTGCACACACACCCCAAACCATTTGTACACTTGCCGATTCACGCTCATCATACATCATTCAGATCATGTTTACTTCAAAATCTAAATAAAAAAAATGTTATTTATATTCCTATAAGGGAATCATTGTAGTACCAAAATGGCTAATTTGGATATATCAGAAACATTGAGTATGTCCATCTCCTGGGATTTTCATTCAAAATTGCTTTTATATCTTACAGAGAATGGTACGAAAAAGAATCAAACAAATAAACATACAGTTCCAGTGCTCCATCTAGTTAGTAGAGTTGACACATTAGAAAAGCTATGACCTAGTTGAATTATACCTATTTTATCCACTTAACTAATGCATCAGTTCAGAACATATTTTACATTTTGCCCACACACCAGCAAAGATTGAAAATAAATCAAGTCATACAGGAATGGCAATGTACCTGCTGAAACTGGATGGTCCTCTTTTTTCTCACAAGGCTCATTGCTGTCTGAGCAGGGCTCTTTGATTTCTTTGTCCTCCTTCTCTGCTGTGTTTGGAAGTTCCTGGGATGATGGAAGGGACTGTCTATCATCCCTCCGAAGTTCTTCAGCACTAGAAATGAAGGCCACCCCATACAGTCCATCCCATGAGTCTGTGCTACGAAGGCTAAGGCGTCTCATGCGGGAGACAGTGTCCACCTCTCTCATACGAGCAAGTCTCTCCTCAGAACCATGTCCAGGTGGAGCTATAAAACAATCTTGCAGGGCCTCGATTCGCTGTGAAAGCACTCTGCCCCGTTTTCCTGAGCCTTGTACCTCTTTGACCATTGGACTCCCTTCAGCACCTTGAATCGGTTCATCTACCAAGTTTACTTTTTCTACCACAAAGTCTTTATGAGAGACATTACTGCTTTGGTCTTCACTTTGATCCTGCCCTTGACTAGGCTTCCATTTTTTCTCTTTATCCCTTACATTGTGTGTATCAGGGTCTAGGTCCCAATCTGAATCATCTGAACCATGTCTATCAATCCCACACCCACGCCAACCACCTAATCCACGCTTTTCACCACCTGATTGTTGTCTATCAGTTTCTATACCCCACCTGTCCTCACCTAAGTCCTGCCTCTCAGCATCAAGGGATCGTCTTTCTCTTGCCCACCCCCCTCCTAGGCTCCATCTGGTTCCTTCCCATCCACTTCTTTCCCAATCCAACTCTAAAGACAATCTACGATTTGGATAAGATAAAACAGACAAAGGAAGGTGATCAGGGGGAAACTCTGGCAGAAGTCCTGGGTCAAGGCCTGAATGGGTCCAGATTGCGGCCTTGTTTGGCCTTAAAATTACACTCGGTTCTTTGGCCTCATGCACTTGCTTTTCCTCTTGGACTTGTAATTCTGTACCTTTAGTCAAAGAGTCTTCTTGTTGAACATGTTCTGTCTCTAGCTTTGTCTCCTGTTCTTCATTCCCTTGAAAATCACCATCAATTCTTATTTCTGAAGTCAATGGACTTTCAGCAACTTGAGCAAATTCAGTCTCTTGCTTCTCTAATTGGGTATCAATTTGTGCACTGCTTTCAAGGTTGTCTCCTTCTTGTACCTTGTTTTCTTGATCTTCTAATTTAGGCAGGTCTCTCATGAGGGCTGGGATAGCTTCATTCTTCCCAATGTCATTCATATCATCTAGAGCCTCAACTGACCCAGGCTTGGATCCTTCCCCAGTGATAAGTGTGGCAATATGCTTCTCAGCTAATGACAGCTGCATTTGCCAGTCAGCTGGTACTTCTGGGTTCACCTCTAAACCTGCTTTGTCTCCTACTGGCTTGCCACCTGTGATACCACATAGTACACCCCTAGTACCAAGTAGTTTGTTACTCTGATTTGTTATCCTTCTAAAGCCAGCTGCTTTCTCGTCACTTAATAAAGAGGATGGCTCCTGCTTCAAATCATTTTCATTATTTAATGCTAAAGAACAGCATGGCTGTTCTGAATCCACTGCAGATCCACTATAAATGGCCACATGCTGCTGATTATCAATGCTCATGGCACTACCTGGTTTGGATTTTACAGAGGCCCCTCTGCTGATCACCCCAGAATCACGGGCCATTTGGAGTGTTTGACAAATGTGCTCATAGTCTGGGGGGCTGGTTAGGGTTGAGGCATCCTGCATGGGCTGCCTGTCTCCCCATGGGACCTCAGCTGACATGGATGAAGTGGAGGAGGTTTGTGCAGTCAAACTCTCACCTTTGACTAGGGTATCCTTAGGAGTAGAGACTTCCGGTTTAACTGATCTGCAGGCTTTGCGCTGAGTTATCTGGGCCATTACTGTTTTGTAATCTCTGAAACCTGTTTCTGGAGGAGGAGCTGCTGGACAAATCTCCTCCCTTAGCTGTTTACTGAAGCTAACGCTCTTCCCTGTTGATGGCCGGGAAAAGGCACTCTTAACCTCCCTGTATTCTGGATCACTTCCTGGTACTAAGCTGGACCTAAGTGTAGTTGCAGGCATTCCCAATGGATCACTGGACAGTCTAGCTTTTATACGGTCTGGGATTTGCATGGAGGAACGGCTAGAAAGGTTACTGCTGGCAGTGGTAAGCTCCAAGATATCTTTGTAGGCCTCATTAAGATCTTCAATGCACTGGTCCACACTAGGACGCTTTACTGCTTGCTCCTGCAACTCCTTATTAATGGACTCTAGCTCCTCAATGGCATCCCAAGACCTTCGGCTCACTGGCTTCAACAAGAATTGCCCAAAAGACTCTGGATTAGAACTACCAATTGACTTTGAATCTTCAGCTTGATCCAATGGGGGTGACTTGGGTTGAGGTTGTGTTGGAGGTGGTGGCGGCGGTTGGGATGGTGGTTGGTTTGGTGGTGGTGGTGGAGGATGTGGAGGGGGATGTAATGGAGGTCTGTGGGAACCTGTGCTCTTGAAGGTGCCTGTTCTTGAAAAGGCACTGTTGCTGGATGGTTTCAAACTTTTCTGACCTTTCATAGGATACCCAAAGGGAGTACTGGAGTCTGAAGAAACAGGGCCTGCTGCAGCTCCTGAAGTTCCTGTAGGTCCTGAATTTCCTGTAGCCCCTGTAGTTCCTGAAGGCCCTGGATTTCCTGCAGCCCCTGTGCCTCCTGTAGGCCCAGAAGTACCTGAAACTCCTGACCCACTTTCAGCAGGGGCTTCAGCTTCTGGAACAGCAGGCAGTGTTTGTGCTTCCATTTTATCAGGACCTGGATGTTGAGCACTCTTTGCAAGTTCAGGACTAGTTTGGGTTTCCTGGTCCCGATACTGGTCCCCTGGCCAAGCCCCAGAATATCGTCTCAGCTCATCATGAGGGTTTGGTTTAATTATTTTAGTCCGAGAGTTTCTTCTGCGATGAGCTCTTCTGGTGATTATGCTACTGGAAGCACTGCCAAGTGTGAGTGCCTGTAATTCCAAATCAGTGGAGGTGGTGGATGTGCTTTTGAGGCTTTGGTTTGGCAGAGAACCAAGGGTGTTGCTGTTTTCACTTGAGGAGCTTGGAGGTGGAGGAGGTGGGATTCGAGGAGATTCGGGTTCTTTTTCTTCGTTATTGTTTTGATCTCTTAACTTTCCACTAGATTGTGAAAGAGGCACAGACACCAGGCAGAAAATTGTCTCACTTAATTTCTTTTTCACACTCTTTTTCTCAGGCTCATGTGCTTCTGTCTTTGTTGTAGAAACACTTTCCGAGGAGCCTTTATCAATGGATTTGTCTGCCTTTGTTTGTTTGTCAGTGACTTTTTCGGCTTTCAACTGTTCAACAGTTATGTCTGCTTTTGTCTGTTTTTCTGACTTAACAATCTTGTCTACTAATTTATCAGATTTGCTTAGTTTTTCTGGCAGCTTGTCTCCCTTGAGCTTTTCAGGAATTTTGTCTGCTTTGACTGGTTTGTCAGGAACTCTCTCTAATTTGATGGGCTTCTCTAGTATTCTATCCGACTTTATTGGTTTGTCTGGAATCCTTTCTACCAGTTTATCCAGTTTACTTTGTTTCTCACAGAACCTTTCTGTTTTACCCTGGTCTGGATTTTTATCCGTTTTTGTTTGGTCTGGTATTCTCTCCGTTTTCATCGGTTTGTCTGCTAATCGTTCTGGCTTAACTTCTGCAATCTTGACTTGATCTGCAACTCTGTCTGTCTTGACTTGGTCTGTAATTTTGTCTACTTTGACCTGCTCTGCAGGTCTGTCCACTTTAACCGGTTCTGCTCTCTCAACTTTGACTTGACCTTGGTCTGCAATTCTGTCTACCTTAATCTGCTGGTCTTTTAGAACTGGTTGAGAGGGCCTTGTTTGAAATGCTGCAGAAAACTTGGGAAAGCTCTGATCTGGTGCTACACTTTCACTGCCTTTGTTCAACCCTCTATTCCATCGGTTAGCATTCTCTTGTTCACTAAGAGCTGGTTTGTGAGTGTCCGTGCTCGGCCCTGGTGGAGGGAGGAAGGCACTATCATGTGTGGATTGTCCTAAAGTTGCAGTACAGGGAAGCTCTTTGTTCACATGTCGGATCTTGTCTGCATCTGTGAGTGAGTTTCCACTGGCCCCCCCTGAGATATGTCTAGTACGTTGTTCTTCAAACGGGACATACTGAACAGGTCGATTTGGTATAACTGGCCCTGGGTGCAGTGGCCGTCTGGGAACAACTGCCATACTCCTGTCTTCCTGACGTTCTGGCCATGACATTCCTGCTGTTCTTGAAAACCACTCACCCATCTCAGCACTTACTGGTTCTCGTTTCCAGCGAACAAGCGCAGAGTCAGCACGATAAATCTGTCCACTTCTGGGTGGCAGAAATCTTCTGTAAGATGGGGGTGGAATATAACCAGGAGGCTCCATACCAGTCAATTCCTGGTAATAGAGATCTGCCCTATATGCCTCTGGTCTCAGTAATTCAGCACTCTGTGAGTAACACATAGACCTGTCTCGGAGTAGTTCTGAACTATAACAAAGTGATCTGTCCCTTAAAAGGTCAGCACTGTGAGAGTGGCTTAAAAAGCGGTCTCTTAACAGGTCTGCACTTTGTGAATGACTAACAAATCGTAGCGGTTCGGCACTTTGGGAATGGCTCACCATTCTTTCTCTCAGTGGCTCTGCACTCTGTGAAAAACACATGGACCGATCCCGTAATGGCTCTGCACTCTGAGAATAGCATCCAGACCTGTCTCTTAATGGTTCAAAGCTCTGAGAATAGCAAATTGACCGGTCTCTAGGTTTAGAAACTGGTTCAGAGGAAAGAGTTTCCCAACTCCCCCTATTCTGCTGGTGAGTCTCATAAGATGGGGGCTTGATGGGACGACTGAAACGTGGCTTTGGCACAAGTGCAGTGGCACCTTGACTCTGGCCACTCCACCGCTCTCCTAATGGCCATTCATTATGATACCGACTGTATGGCACAGAGCTGTTTCTTTGTGAAGGGGCCTGGCTTGAGGCACCCGTTTGGGGATGTTCTCCATACTGTGGATCTTCAGGAGAAAGAACCCGAGGCAGTGACTGAGATTTCATTCTGACAGTGGCAGGCACACTGCCCTCTGTGGGCCGCAAACGATGCTGCTGTTCCTGAGACCAGCGTTCAGCTTCTCCATCAGATAACTGCCTGCCCAAACCTACAGCAGGACGCCACTCCTCTGTGCCCAGGCTTTGGCACTTCCTTTCTCCAGTCACTCTTAATGTCTCTGGCCCTGAGTCTATGGGCTCTCGCATCCACTGTACCTCTTCCCATCTTCCCAGTGGCCTTTCTGTCCTTAGCTCCTCAGGAGCCAACATTGGGCCTCTCCAAGGCCCTCCAGATACTCTCAATTCCCTAGGGTCAGCAAAGTCCAACAGGGCACTGAAGTCTTGGCCTCTTCTTCTCCAGTAGGCAATATCTCGCTCATCTGTGTGTTCAGAGAACGTCAAGCTGGGGGCATCATAGAACCTAAAAAAAAAAAAATAAAAAATAAAAAAAACCTCATGACACAACTTATTAACAGGCAACAAACCATTTTACATACCAGAATGGTAAAAAATTAAAAAGTAAAAAGCAGTTTTCAACTTCAATTTCAACACTGAGTCATTCCATGTAATCCCACATAAGGTATAAAGCCTTTAAAGTAGCTTCTACATATACTAGGGTTATCAGTGTGCATATAAAATGAGCACTAATATACACAGCCTTAGATCTTTTAAAAAATGTTCACTGATCACGAAACAAAATCAAAAATCAGTGTTGTTTTTAACAAAAAAAAGGTAATAAATAAAACATCAGCTGTTTAATTACTCCATATTTGATTAGGATACAGTAATACTCATTGTTCTTCACGCTGTTTTCATTAAAGATTCACTACATAATCTCTCTGCCACACCCACACAGTCTATAGCCACACCTGCTTGCCAATTAAATACCCCCAAGGCATGGGACATCACGCTCCTACCAATCACAGGAGCTTGGCATAAAGTGCTAACAAGAAATGGTTTAGAACTTTAAAGCTTTCTTGTCCAGTCAGCTATAACTGATGATGATCATGTGCATTGATGCCAATTCATTCATGTCCACATAGCGATTGTATCAATACAATGATTAGTTTCAATACTCCTAGTATATACATTTGCTTTCAATAAAATTGTGATACCCCTAATTAATTATTAAATTTTATATCCAAAATAAATTTGTCTTGTATCCACAAAAAATTTAAAACACTAAATGTTTTATGTGGAAATTCTGATGCATGGCTCCATTATTCATGGGAATTAGTTCCCACTTATTAGACAGTGAATAACCCCAGGATTATCAGTAATACACATGATGCACGTACCCACTGTCAGTAGCAAGTGAGTCTCCTAGAGGCTGCAGATCACCAAGGAAACCAACAGGAACTTCTAACCTCCTCTGGATTCGTTCAGGTCCCTCATTTGTATTGTTGTTGTTTTCAGGATACGCTTTTACAGTTTGAGTCGGTCTGTACGCCCCCGTCCCTGTATCTGTCCGGCTGTCTCCTCCACCTTCTGCTGTTCCGAACCCGTTCAAGGACCCACCACCACCGGATGGACGGTTCTCCACATTGTCACGCCGACATTCGGTGTTCCGATTGTCATAAGTTGCAGAGGACGAGGCAGGGCCACTCCTGGGCAGTTTGTATCCATGAGAGATCAGTAGGTCTTCTACACTGTACATGGTGTCTGTGTGTCCGTGTGAATGGAAGTGAACCTGATACAGGTGTGCGTCTGAATGTTTAGGTGTGTGTGTGTGTGTGTGTGTGTGTGTGTGTGTGTGTGTGTATGTGTGGCCTAGTGCTGGTGAAAGCAAGAACACAGCTGCTCAGCAGAGGCCATCACTAAAGGGAGAAAAGGAAGAGGGGAGAGAGAGAGAGAGAGAGAGAGAGAGAGAGAGAGAGAGACACACACAGTTACCAATTTATATTCATGCTTTGAGAATCAAAGTACATAAAGACGGACATGGTGAAAATGCACATCAAACAATTTTTATTTTAAAAATTAGCAATTAAAGAAAAGTTTTCAAAGTAATTTTGCAGGAAGGCTGAAGCCTATCTTAGGCGACTCTGGGTGAATGTGGGACACACCCTGGACAGTTTGGGAGTCCATCATAGTGCCAACACATACACTTAGATACAATCTGGAACAGCCATTTAGCCTAATGTACACGTCTTTGAACTGTAGAAAGAAACTAAAGCACACCAAGCATATCTACAACTGAAATGTTCTCACCGAACCATTCACTCAAACTAAGAAGCGGATGTGCTATCCACTACACCGCCATGCCACCAATACCTTCAGCTAATGTTCACATTAAACATTAAAATGTTGAGAAAATTGTGATCTCAATGATGTGGCATGGTTATTGGTGCCAGACAGGCTGGTTTCAGAGACTGCTGATCTTGAGATTTTCACACACTGAAGCCTAGTGGTTCACGCATTGGTCTCTGGGAGGAAATGCCTTTTTCAAGAACGATAAAAGCAGAAGGGTGAGACATTGCATCCATGGCGAAAAGAAGAGCATCTCAGAATGCACGGCACGACACTATGGCTTGGAAAACCTACAACAGCAGCACAGATCTACTGTGCATGGAAAATCCAAGTAGATCAGCAGATTTTTAAAAATTCAAAACTGCCTGTCTGCCAACAATATGTCACAATTAAAGTCATTTAGATCACATTTTACTGCATTCTCATCACAACAGAGCTCATGAGCAAAGCTCCATAGGCATGGAACATGAATTCAGTTGTCCCATTACCATGCCCCATTGCAGATTTGATATTCATTGGCTGTTTTAAGTCCTGCAACGACAAAACTGCAACCCAAAAATCAGAAGCCCCCTCACAACTGCTAAAACTTACTCAAAATAATAATAAAAAACCCACAAACGTACCACAGGTAGACGGACAAAATTTAATCGAGAAAAACATTGCCAAACATCAACAGTCACACAGAACATGAACTTGTTTAACAGATAATTAAACTAACAAAACATGTGAGACACTTCTCTGATAACGCCATCTTCTTACACTTATCATTAGAGATATTTCTGATGAGTTACCATTAGGTAGTTCCTAAGTCTAACAATAATAACTGACTTTGCACTTATCTTGTCATCACTGTGAATATGGCTCAGTGTCAGTAAAGACTAAATTGACATATGTAGGCAGAATCCCATGTCCATTAAAGTAAAATCATTTTGGATTGAAACCTAATTGGTGACCCGGTTCATTATCTGTAACTGCTTAATTTTTATTAGGGTCACAGGGAGGCTGGTGTCCATCCCAGCCGACTCCAGTTGAGGGCAGAGTACACCCTGGACAGCTTGCCAAGCCATCGCAGAGCGGAAACACGCTGACGGCTTTGCAGCTCTTCTTGTTAAAAGTCAGCAATGTTTTTTTTTTTTTTTTACATGAACCTCCTACCATAGACAGTGACAGACATGGCCGGCCTTTGATAACCCAGTTAGCTGCACTGGGGAGGACTGTGACAACCCGTTGATAATGGGGCTCGAATCCCCAACCTTAGGATCAGCGATCCAGCACCTTTACCACCAGGCCACCACTGGCCTAATTGGTGACCTATCATATACAATTTATTTTCTCACACAATTGCTGCTTCTACCTACACAGTTGACATGCAACTTTTTTCCTGTCTCACTAATACTGCATACCATCAGCAAACATAACCTCTTAAAACCAGTGCTCTTTACAGCCCAGATCGTCCTGCACTCTATCATAGCATCGCCTTTAGAATTGACTCCCTATCAATATCATCCACAAAGTATCCTAGAAACCTTGGGGGTATTGATGTGGAAGTAGCTGGATTTTAAAATACAATGCTCCAATCTCCCTGTCTTCTACATTCATCACATTTAATCTGTCTGAGTGTGCAGCTGGCTGGCATGGTAGCATCGTCGTCAGCACGTCCGCCTCACAGCAAGGTCTTTAGTTCGAGTCCCAGGCTCAACAATGACATTTCTCTGTGAAGGTTAAACATTCTAGCCATGCTTCCATAGGTTTTCTCTGGGTACTCCACTTTCCTCCTACGATCAAAAGACATTAAGCTAATTGGCTGTTCCAAATTGTTCTGAGTTGTGAGTGTAATTGGTTGTGCATGTTGGCCCTATGATAGACTGGCAGGCTGTCCAGGATGTATCCCACCTTGACCCAGAATCAGCTGAGATAGGCTCCAGGTGTAGTAGGTTTGCACATCTGCCTTAGTGCAAAAAGGTTCTGTGCTCGGCCATTTCTGTGTTGAGATTGCATGTTCTTCCTGTGCTTGCATGGGTTTCCTCTGGGTCCTCCGGTTTCCTCCTACAGTCTGAAAACATGAAAATTTATCTAGCTGTTCCAAACTGCAACTGGCTGCGAGTGTGTTGGCTATGCAATGGACTGGGGAGCCGGCTTTGCACAGAGTGGGCTGAGATAGGTGCATGTGGTCCAACATTAGTTCAATTCCTAATTCATTGATTCAGTAATTATTTCCCCACAACAATTTCAGAAAAAAATGTACAGTGCTACCTCGACTTATGAAATTAATCCTTTCCGAGGGCGAGCTCATAAGTGGAAACGTTCGTTAGATGAAACAAAAATTCCCATCGAAAACAATAGAAAACCAATTAACCCATTCCAACCCCTCCCAAACTCATATAACCTGACAAAAGCATGTATACTTGATGCAATATATTTAAGATAAAAATGTAACAATAAACATTTCACAATAACACATGTACAGTAACATTAATAATACTTTAACAATAAATAATAATAAAACAAGAATAAACAATAAGTCAATAAATAATACACTAAATGCATCTGAACTTAAGAATAGCACTCAACATTAACTTACAATACTATTTTTTTTTTTTTTTTTTTAATTTTTTGGATTTTTTTAACTGTTTTATTTCACTTCACTGATTTTGATCACGTGTCTTCTGCTGCTTGGCCGCACTCACATCGCCATTGATCTCTTTCGACTTGATCCACAATAGGAGAAACCTCTCCATCTCATCATTGAGTCCTGATCTTTCCTCAGAAAAAATACTAACCCCCTTTGCTGGTTTAACGTTCTTCAATATGGCCTTCTGTTTGAGAATTGTATTTGCATTTGAATTGTAATGCTCAATGCATTCTTCCCAAACTCCTTACACAGATCAGCCACGCCGACTCCTTTTTCATGCTTATCTATGATTTCAAGCTTCATTTCAAAAGAAATCGATTTTCTTCTCTTTAATAGATCAGCCACCTTCTTATGACCCATCTTAGAAACACTGGGATACGTACAATAAAAAAATAAGACTTAAAAAAAGTCACAAAATCCGAACCACAGAAAAGAAAAACTTTTATGCGCGTGCTTGTGACAAATGTCGCTACTAACATGCTTTTTTAACATACTGGTGGACCAGCTTTATAAGTGTGATTGCACATCCTCTACACCAGGTGGCAGTGATGCTCTCACTGTGTTTACTATGGTGGAGGGAAAAGCACCGAGCAAATGATACTATTTAGTTATGCACAGGGTAGGGGTGTAAATTTTTTTTTTTTCTTCCTATAGGGGGCAAAACAGAAAATAATTGAGAAGCACTGCAAGAGGCATTCTTGGAGCACGGAGGAATACATGCGGAAGAATACAACGCTACTCAATCCGGAAAACCCATTTCCCCAGCAGAGCTTGTAAGTAGAAAATTTGCTCGTTGAATGGGGCAGATTTTGGGTGGGATTGAAGCTTGTATCATGGAGAGTCCGTTATTAGGGACACTCATAAGTCGAGGTACCACTGTACTTCCATGCTAAAATAACCCTGAATATTATATTGATTATACATGTAATGTATAGGCACTGTTTTGATACAGATATGTAATATGGCACAACTTTTATTTCAGCCCAGAGTTGCATTCATTTTTCATCAAGATCATGTGTTGAGGATGTAGGAGTTAAACCACCGCGGAAAATCTTCTCCAACACACTCCATTTTAATAGGGTTAAGTTCGGGACTCCCTGACTCACTCTTTCACTATTTCAGCCTCATTTTTTTTTTATCCATGCCATCAGGAACAAGGAACTTTGATGGGATAACCTGGTTATTCAGGTCATTGGTTGACTTTCATGTTCAATAATATTGGTGTAGAGCAACTACATTCACACGATTTCCTTTGAGATTAATCAGTATTCTGAGTCTGACTGATAAATAACATGTTGCCACATGAAACATGCTCCTGCCTATTTGCTCATTTAAATCCGTGAGACAACTTTGTGTCAGGGAATAATCGTGATTTCATCATGTCCTGCCATACACAAACTCTCAATAAATGGGCATATTGACATTAATTATAGATCTATGAGATAGAGCTCTGGTGAGTGTACACAGCTAGTACAGGTAGCTTGCCGTGCTAATCTGCTATATACGATATTTTCTGGACTACAAGTTGCACTTTTTTTTCATACTTTGGCTGAATGTGCAACTAATACTCCAGAGCAATTTATACGTGAAATTATTACATATAATTCTGTTTCGTCATCATAAACATAATTTCACAGTCACAACCACAAGAGGGCACTCTAGGCTTGTGCATTAGCACCTACTCATCCACAACTGAAGAAATGGCATCAAAAAGAATATCCTATTCTCCAGATTACAAGCTGCGAGTAGAATATTATGCAAAAAATGGTAATCGAGCAGCAGAAAGAAAGCTTGGCGTGAACTAGAAACTTGTGAGGGACTGGAGAAAAGCGGAGATTATTATTACTGCAATGAAGAAAACAAACAAAAAAGCTATTCACGGGCTAAAAGATAGATGGCCACGGCTAGAGAAACGAGTTCGCACATGGGTGGTTGAGCAACGTGCCTCAGGGAGAGGCTTGTCAACAGTGCAATTGTGTATTCATGCCAAGGTAATGAAATTATTACATATAATTCAAACAAGAGGGCATAAAAGCCGAGATTATTATTACTGCAACGAAGAAAACAAAAAAGATAATCGCTAAAAAGCTAAAAGCTAATCGTGGGCTAAAAGCTAGATGGGCCATAGTTCGAAGAAAGAGCTCGCACATGGGGTTTGAGCAACGTGCAGCAGGGAGAGGCTTGTCAACAGTGCAGTTGCGTCTCCACGCCCAGGCAGTTGTCAAGGAGATGAATATAGATGACTTTGCGTGAGGACTTTGTTGGTGTTACTGCTTCATGCAATCCAACCCCTCTCTATATCAGAGCGAAGACCACAACATCACAAACTGCCAGCAGATTTCCAAGCCACGGTAGACCGTTTCCATGAGTTTGCGACTTATAGTCCAGTGTGACTTACATATGCTTTTTTTTTTCTTCTTTATTATGCATTGTTTTGGCCAATGCGACTTGTACTTCGGAGCAACGTATAGTCTGGAAAATACAGTAATAGGTAAGTTTAAATTAATTTTTTTTTTAAATCCTCACAGTCTGTAGTACATTATCTATATTTCTGTTTCCCTAGTTACCAGGATACTACAGTATACAGTATTATACGCATTTTTAAAATGCAAGTAAATTACATTCCCACAAGTATTAACTGTAGTGACTACATCAAACAGACAAAGAACAAGCAATGCAATGTACGTATATATAAAATAAATACTTTTGAACATTGAATAACATTATAAACATTATAATCTGAAGACTCACAGGTGAAGTGAATAATAAGAAATTACTAAATGAGGTAAAGTATGACATGAAGAATTATTCCATCGAGGTTTATCTACCAACATCAAAGGCTTCCAAGACTGAATGGTTTTCCATATCATATGTAAGCCAAGTTCGATCACCGTTTTGTTATTTATCGAAAGTGTTTTAAAAGTATAACATACAAAATATATAAGTAGGCAGTGAGAGGTGTGTCATAACGTTCCCTGGCACTAGGTAGAGATAGGCACTCGGAAGGGATTTGTGAATTAGCAGAGATAAAAGACGAGGTGGCTATTAGGTATAGGTAATTTCAATACCATTTTGATGGCATTTGAATGCAATTTTTGGTTTAAATAGTGTAGTAAATATTTTTTAAAAACTCGTGGACCATGATGTCATAAATTAAAAATCAAAAGATAGGTCCTATATCATCAGCATTAAAAATGTAAAGTTTTCAAGGCTTATAAAGGTATTTATAGATCTTTGTCTTGTGTATCGGTGGCACAGAGGCGAGTGGAAAGAAAGCCTCAGGAAGGTTTGATTTTCCATGTTCTCCTCGTGTTGTGTGTATGTGTTTCCTCTGCGTATGCTGGTTTCCTCCCACAGTCCAAAGACATGCATATTAGGCTCATTGGCTGTTTCAAATTAACCCTAGGTGTGAGTGGGGCACTTCTGGCAACTGAACTGGTGAGCATTTCAGGGTGTACCCTGCCTTTGAGACTAGGATAGGCTCCAACCTCCCCACAACCCTGATAGGATTAAGCAGTTCAGCAAATGGATGAAGTAATTCTCATTCTAACAGACTTTATTTTTATATAGAACCACAATAATGATTTTCACAGCACCATATTTAGCGATATTGAAAAGTCTCAGGAAAGTAACCCTGATTTTGATGGACAATATAACATACGTTATATGGATATTACAATAGAATTTACGAAATTCAAAACAACATTTTTTTTTCCTTCAAGATTGTTCTATAAGAGGCCTCTTCGCATGTAAAAAGAAAATCCTGGTGTGAATACTTATGAACATTTTTAAATTAATAAAGGTGAAAAATAAAATTGTCATTAGAGGTTAAATTAATCAATGAATCAACAAACAAATGAATTCTGCAGTTCATAAAAATTCAAGAATATAAATGTGAGGCACTCCACCGAATGTAGGCGCTTGTCGCAAATGATGCATGGTGCTTGTGAGACAAAGCGCAACTTATCTGGACTTCCGATCTTTCAAGTGAGCAAGTGAAGGTTGAGTACTAAACAAGTATTCAACGGGCACTTGCTCACTTGAAAGATCAGAAATCCGAATAAGCCGCACTTTGTCTCACAAGCATCAAACGTCACTTGGGACAAGCGCCTACATTCGGTGGAGCACCTCACAAATACAGTCGGCCCTCTACCTACGAAATTAATCCGTTCCAGAGCCTTTTTCGTAACGCGGGGGTTTCGTCAGTTGGGGTCACATTTACCTAATTCATTCCAAGGCTCCAGTCTTTGGACTGGATAAACCCCATAAACCCTTTAAAAATGATAAAAGTACACAATTGTGTATGAAATATGTGTTAAAAGTGAAAGAAAATTATTTAGTAAACCATTTAAACATTTTATTAACATATTAAACCATTTTATTAACATATTTATTAATTAAACCATTATTAAACATTTTTATTAACACACACACACACACACACACACACACACACACCTGTCTCTCTCTCTCGCTCTATCTCTCTCTCATGCTGCGAGCCACACCCACAAGACGTGGAATTCAAAGCGCATTCCCTGCTTGACAAACTCAACTTTAACTTGATTCCTTGAGGGATCGGAATTCCAGATGAGCTCAAATGCGCCCACATTTATTAAACATTTACTGAATTAAAACAACTTAAAAAACTAAAGTAAAAACTAAAGAGTTAAGCTTCCTTCTGTCTCTATCTGGGAAGCCAGTGGGGCGAGATGTTGAGAGACAGCCAATGAGAGAGCAACTCACGCGTCGTGTGAAATTTTGATTGGCGCATTTTGAATTTCTTTTTGTAAGAGAGGGTTGTTTTCGTATCCCGGGGACGGAAATTTAGGAAAATGATCTTCGTAACCCGGGGATTTCGTGCCCAGGGGTCTTCGTAAGTAGGGGGCTGACTGTATATAGTAGGATAAAATGACACTTCCGCATATTTTTACTAATACACTATTTACAAATATACCGCTTTACATTATTATTTCAGTCATGCTCCAATCAGTCAAGTTCCAAAATCTCTTAACTTCTGAAACCCTCTTATTTGTTGTCTTTATTTATTGTCTTAATTGGCAATTTTGACATATGAGCTCTGCTGGGACAATGGCTTTTCCGAGCCGATTAGCCTCGTATTCTTCCACGTGTATTCCTCCGTGCTACGAGAACGCCTTGTGCAGTGCTTCTCAATTATTTTCTGTGATGCCCCCTATAGGAAGAAAAAAAAACATTTCATGCCCCCACCCCAGCGCCCCGCGTGCAAATATAAATAGTGTTTACTGCTCATTATCATTTGCCCGGTGCTTTTTTCCCTACACCATAGGGAATACAGTGAGAGTGCCACTGCCACCGACTGTAGAGGATGCACAATTACACTTAATTCTAGTACAGTATGGCAAAAAAGAATGTTCCCCAGGGTCCTACCCCCCCCCCCAATCATCAAACCACACCCGCCCCACTATTTGAGAAGCACTTGGCCTTATGGGAGCTCACCATGAGCCTTTCCTCACTAGCATTCGTAGCATGCACACGCACAAAATTCTCCTCCTCCTCTGTTACACACCACCTCATGCCTGTCCACGTAACATCTTCATGCCCACAGCTCTTTGCCGCAGTCGATGATCAGAACTGTTAGTTGACTTATTGTTTATTCTTGTTTTATTATTATTTATTATTAATTATTATTAATGTTAATGTGCATGTATTATTATTATTATTATTATTATTATTATTATTAAATATTTATTCTTTTTGCATGTTGATCTTTAATATATTAGGTCAAATATATATGTGTTTGTGTCAGGTTATACTAGTTCGAGAGGAGGTTGGAACGGATTAATTGGTTTTCTATTTTTCCAATGGGAATTTTTGTTTTATTTAACGAACATTTTGATTTACGAGCTCGCCCGCAGACTAGATAAATTTCGTAAGTCAAGGGACCACAGTATATACGAATATATACATATATACATATACATATATACATAGAGGATTTTCTGAGTAGATCCTTCCGTAGGAGAGTGCTCAATACTTTTTGGTAGAGCAAATAAACAAAAATAAAAGGACAGGACAAAGACTTTCTATTGAAACTCCATTTATCACTACAGATCTGTTTCGAGGGGTGGTGAAACCATCCTCTCTCTTCAGGTGATTACAGAAGATCTTCTGTAATCACCTGAAGAGAGAGGATGGTTTCAACACCCCTCGAAACAGATCTGTAGTGATAAATGGAGTTTCAATAGAAAGTCTTTGTCCTGTCCTTTTATTTTTGTTTTGTGTACATATATACATATATATATATATATATATATATATATATATATATATATATATATATATACTTCTTTTCCTTTTGGCTGTTCCCTTCAGGGGTCGCCACAGCAAATCATCTGCCTCCTTGTCCTACCATCTTGCCTCCTCACCCTGTGCTCTGCATCTCCTTCTCTTGCTCCAATGACCTTCATGTCTTCCTTCACCACATAAATCTCTTTGGTTTTCCTCTAGACCTTCTGCCTGGTAGTTCCAACCTCAGCATCCTACTGCCAATATACTCACGATCCCTCCTCTGTACATGTCCAAACCTACATGTCTCAATTTACCCTCGCTGGCTTTGTCTCCAAATCATCTTACATGGGCTGCCCCTCTGATGTACTCATTTCTGATCCTATCCATCCTCGGTACTCCCAGAGAGAACCTCAACATTTTCATCTCTGCTACCTCCAGCTCTGCCTCCTGTCTTTTCCTCAGCAACTGTTTCTAAGCCATACAACATCGCTGGCTTCAACACTGTCTTGTACACTTTTCCTTTCATTCTTGCTGATATTCTCCTATTGCACATCACACCGGACACTTTTCTTCAACCATTCCAACCTGCCTGCACACGCTTCTTCACCTCTTTTCCACACTCTCCATTGCTCTGGATTGTTGAGCCTAAGTACTTAAAATCCTCCACCTTTTTTATCTCTGCTCCCTGTAACATCACTGTTCCTCCTGGGTCCTTCTCAATCACACACATGTATTCTGATTTACTGAGGCTGACCTTCATTCCTCTCCTTTCCAGGGCACTTGTTCTCTGCTCTCACTACAGATCACAATGTCATCTGCAAACATCATAGTCCATGGAGATTCTTACCTAACCTCATCTGTCAGCCTGCCCATCACCATCGCAAACAAGAAGGGGCTCAGAGCTGATCCTTTCCCAACCCCTGTTCTGCGGCACATTCGTGTGCCGTGAGAAATCATCAGGTGTGCCGCAGAAGATTAACCAATTTCACTTAGCGTGTAGTAACAGTGCTGTTCTGCTAGAGGGCAGTGTCATTTTTGTTCCGTGGTGTGCCTCATGATTTTTCTAATGTAAAAGGTGTGCCTTGGCCCAAAAAGGTTGGGAAACACTGCTCTATAAGACCTTGTTGAATGTTCTTGTCAGAAAATCTACTGCTATCTCTCCTAGACACTTCCATACCTCCACAGGTATATCATCAGGACCAACTGCCTTTCCATTCTTCATCCCCTTCAGTGCCCTCCTCACTTCACCCTTACTAATCTTTGCTACTTCCTTCCTGTACTCTTTTTCTCTCTCATTTTCCTCATTCATCAGCTCCTCAAAGTACTCTTTCCATCTTCCCAGCACACTTCTGTCATCAGTCAACACATTTCCCTCTCTGTTCTTTATCAATCTAACTTGCTGCACGTCCTTCCCATCTCTATCTCTCTGCTGTGCCAACCTGTATAGATAATTTTCTCCCTCCTTACTGTCCAACCTATCATACGCCCTCTGTTTTGCCTTTGCCACCGCTACCTTCGCCTTACACTGTGTCTCCCTGTACTCCTGTTTACTCTCTTTGGTCCTCTCAATGTCCCATTTCTTCTGAGCTAACCTCTTCCTTTGTACACACCGCTGCACTTCCTCATTCCACCACCAAGTCTCCTTATCTACTTTACTTCCAGAGGACACACCAAGTACTCTCCTACCGGTCTCCCTGATCACATTTGCTGTGGTTGTCCAGTCATCTGGAAGCACTTCCTGACCACCCAAAGCCTGTTTCAACTCCTTGAAGACAACACGACACTTCCTTTTTCAGCTTCCACCACTTTGTCTTCTGCTCTGCCTTCTTCACCTTCCTCACCATCAGTGTCATCCTGCACACCACCATCCTATGCGGTTTGGCAACACTCTCACCCAGTACTACTTTGCAGTCACTGACTTCCTTCAAATTACATCGCCTACACAAGATGTAGTCTACCTGTGTGCTCCTACCTCCGCTTTCATAAGTCACCATATGCTCCTGTCTCTTCTGGAAGAAAGTATTTACCACAGCAATTTCCATCCTTTTTGCAAAATCGATCAACATCTGTCCTTCCGTGTTCCTACCCTGGATACCAAACCTGCCCATCATTTCCTCGTCCCCTCTGTTTCCTGCACCAACATGTCCATTGAAGTCTGCACCAATGACCACTCTTTCACCTCTGGGGGTACTCTGCATCACTTCAACTAACTTACTCCAGAATCTCTCCTTCTCTTTTAACTAACATCCTGCCTGTGGGGCATAAGCACTAACAACACTGAGCATCACACCTTCAATTTCTAACTTGAGACTCATCACTCTGTCTGACACTCTTTTCACTTCTAGAACATTCCTGACAAACCCCTCCTTCAAGATGACTCCTACTCCATTTCTCTTTCCATCCACACCATGAAAAAACAGCTTAAACCCTGCTCCTAAGCTTTTAGCTTTGCTACCTTTCTACCTGGTCTCCTGAACACACAGTATGTCCACCTTCCTCCTCTGCATCATGTCAGCCAGCTCTCTATCTTTTCCCTGCATAGTTCCAACATGCAAAGTCCCTACTCTCAGTCCTAGACTCATGCTTTTCCTCTTCTCTCTCTCTGCCTACGGACACGCCTCCCGCCTCTCCTTCTTTGACGTCTTCGACCAACAGTAGTCCAATTTCCATCAGCACCCTTTTAGGTAACAGCACTGATGGCGCTCGTTGTTAACCCGGGTCTCGACTGATCCGGTATGGAGGTAATATTTGCGATTTGCATGACAAAGTTTGGCATTGGTTTTACGTCGGATGCCCTTCCTGACACAACCCTCTGCGTTTTTCCAGGCTTGGGACTGGCATAAGAGGGAGAGACACTGGTTAGTGACCCCCTCCCCACCACGGCTGAATTTTATTTATATATACAGTGATACCTCAGCTCACGAACATAATAGGTTCCCAGAAAGTGTGTGTAAGGCGAAAAGTTCGTCTTCCGAACATTTATTTCCCATAAGAAACCATTAAAATGAGAATAATCCGTTCCCAGGTCCCCATAAAACATAATTTTCTACTAAATAAGCCTTAAAACTACACAAAAGTATACCTTATTTTATGTATAATAAATGTGCTATTGTATTGTAATTAAAGAAATAAACTGTACTGTATAATAAAGTCGTTTTATTTACCTTTGTGATGGTAGTTGATGGCTTGATGGAATGGAGTGGGAGGAGGAGGGAGGGAGGGACTTACTGTTTGGAAGGAGAGTCACCTTCCATAAGGACATAAGGTAACTCAACCTGTGGTGGGGTCTTTTTCGGTCCCATAATAGCAAAAGTACACTCAATATGGTCCAAAATGTCTATCAAACACAAACCACGTCTGCACTCAAAGAAAGGGGGTGACGAACTGGGACGCCGTGAGCGTGCGTCAGCTTCTCGTGGCCGCCACCGTGGTGCTGTTCGACCGCGTGGTTTGGTTCGTCCGCCGAAAACTAGTTTGTCAGCAGAGACTATATGCTCGCGAATTTAATGTTCTTGAGGCGAAAAGTTCGTGAGCTTAAGTGTACGTCAGCGGAGGTTTTACTGTGTATATATATATATATATATATATATATATATATATATATATATATATATATATATATATATATATATATATATATATATATATATATATATATATATATATATATATATATATATATATATATGGGGCAGTGGTGGTCTAGTGGTATAGGGCACTGGATCTCTGATCCAAAGGTTGGGGGTTCGAGTCCCACTCTCCACAAGGTTGTCACTGTCCCCCCCCCAGTGCAGCTAACTGGATTATCAAAGGCGGGCCATGTCTCTCGCTGTCTATGGTGAGAGGCATGTAAAAGAACCATTGCTGACTTTGGTAAAGAGTAGCTGCAAAGTCGTCGGCGTGTTTCTATCCCTTGCTATAAAGGGTTGTGACAGGAAGGGCATCCGACGTAAAAACCTCTGTCAAATCAAATGTGCGAATCAGATGATTCGCTGTGGCAACTCCCGAGTAAAAGGGAAAAAGCCGAAAGGAAGACAGACATACATACACATATATATATATTATATATGAGGCCTTCTCAAAAAATGAGCATATTGTGATAAAGTTTATTATTTTCTGTTATGTACTGATAAACATTAGACTTTCATATATTTTAGATTCATTACACACAACTGAAGTAGTTCAAGCCTTTTATTGTTTTAATATTGATAATTTTGGCAAAAAAGTAAAGAAAAACCAAAAATCCCTATTTCAGAAAATTAGCATATTTCATCCAACCAATAAAAAAGTGTTTTTAATTCAAAAAAAAGTCAACCTTCAAATAATTATGTTCAGTTCTGCACTCAATACTTGGTTGGGAATCCTTTTGCAGAAATGACTGCTTCAATGCGGCGTGGCATGGAGGCAATCAGCCTGTGGCACTGCTGAGGTGTTACGGAGGCCCAGGATGCTTCGATAGCGGCCTTAAGCTCATCCACAGTGTTGGGTCTGGTGTCTCTCAACTTTCTCTTCACAATATCCCACAGATTCTCTATGGGCTTCAGGTCAGGAGAGTCGGCAGGCCAATTGAGCACAGTAATACCATGGTCAGTAAACCATTTAGCAGTGGCACTGTGAGCAGGTGCCAGGTCGTGCTGAAAAATGAAATCTTCATCTCCATAAAGCTTTTCAGCAGATGGAAGCATGAAGTGCTCCAAAATCTCCTGATAGCGAGCTGCATTGACCCTGCCCTTGATAAAACACAGTGGACCAACACCAGCAGCTGACATGGCACCCCAGACCATCACTGACTGTGGGTACTTGACACTGGACTTCAGGCATTTTGGCATTTCCTTGTCCCCAGTCTTCCTCCAGACTCTGGCACCTTGATTTCCGAATGACATGAAAAATTTGCTTTCATCCGAAAAAAGCACTTTGGACCACTGAGCAACAGTCCAGTGCTGCTTCTCTGTAGCCCAGGTCAGGCGCTTCTGCCGCTGTTTCTGGTGCAAAAGTGGCTTGACCTGGGGAATGCGGCACCTGTAGCCCAGTCCACTGCTTCCACAGATCCCCAAGGTCTGGAATCGGCCCTTCTCCACAATTTTCCTCAGGGTCCGGTCACCTCTTCTGGTTATGCGGCGTTTTCTGCCACACTTTTTCCCTGCCACAGACACAGTGAGACCACTGAGGTGGCTTGATAGAGCACTCTGGGAACAGCCTGTTCGCTCAGAGATTTCTTTCTGTGTCTTACCCTCTTGCTTGAGGGGGTCAATGATGGCCTTCTGGACAGCAGTCAGGTCGGCAGTCTTACCCATGATTGTGGTTTTGAGTAATGAACCAGGCTGGGAGTTTTTAAAAGCCTCAGGAATCTTTTGCTGGTGTTTAGAGTTAATTGGTTGATTCAGATGATTAGGTTAATAGCTCGTTTACACTACCTGAACATGATATGCTAATTTTTTGAGATAGGAATTTTGGGTTTTCATGAGCTGTATGCCAAAATCATCAGTATTAAAACAATAAAAGACCTGAAATATTTCAGTTGGTGTACAATGAATCTAAAATATATGAAAGTTTAATTTTTATCAGTACATTACAGAAAATAATGAACTTTATCACAATATGCTAATTTTTTGAGAAGGACTAGTATATTAGAGTTGTCCAGTTCTTAAATTGGAACCGGGTAGCCTAGTGGTAGGGTGCTGGATTAGTGATTCCAAGGTCATCGGGGTGGGGGGGGCTGGTTTTCACCGTTTCCTATTTCTTGGAAAATGTGACTTACGTACTTCTTGCACCCAGGTACTCAAGGTTTGGGGGTAGGTTGGTGCCCATCTCAGCCGACTCAGAGCAGAATACATACGGGCAGCTCACCAGGCCATCGCAGGACAGACTCACGCTGACGACTATGTGGTTACTCTTTACCAGAGTCAACAATGGTTCTTTTACATGAACCTCCTGCCACAGCCAGTGAGACCTACAGTATGGCTGGCCTTTGATAACCCAGTTGGCTGCACTGGGGTAAGTTAAGTTGTGATTAATAAACATTAACATGGTTCTAGCCATGCTTTTGGGAGAGAGAATATAACTATAGATTATTCACAGATTCCTTGGTTGTGGTAGCTCAGGCGGGTAGAAGGCATGACCGTGCATAACCCACAGGCCCGGGTTCAAAACCCACCTTGGATATTTTAACTATCTTACAGTTTATTAATTTTATTTATTTGCATTATATAATATAATATAATATATACTAATCACTTGAGCTACTAGAACTGCAAAAAAAAATCTCTAAATTATACTCTCTTTCCCAAAAACATGGCTCGATCTATCTGGTGACAGTAACCCAGTCTGTGCTAACAGTGAGTAACAAACCAGTTGAAAAGGAATATTGTGCAGATCCTTGCGGACTCAGATTCAGTTTTATAAGCACAGAAACCGAACCGGAATTTCAGAAACCGACCCATCTCTAAATGTGTATGGAGCAAGAGCAGAGCAAGGAGATGTTTTGTGTGTGTGTGTGTGTGTGTGTGTGTGTGTGTGTGTATGCATTCTCTGAATCACCGTGTTTATACTGGGAGAGCCAGCATCACAGCAAGCGAGCTCTGTCGAGCGAAGTGTGTGTAAGCAGTGTTTTTGCAGTACTGTATTCTGATCCTGTTCTGTGCATGTGCAGAACAAAAAAGTGCCCATGAGAGTTTTCTTAAATTCCATAAACACTCTTTATCCAGGGACAATACATATCACAAAATAACCTTGACGATGGAAGGAAATTATACATGGCATAATGACACGCATGTAAGGACTCCATTCATACCATAAAAATCCGCGGCTCAAAGATTTAGTCAGCACCCTCAACCCCAGATGTGCAACACCTAGCCTCAAACATTTTATCAATGCTAAGTTGCCAGCCGCGTACACGAGGTCATGCTGTACCACACAGTACATGAGGTACCTACGGACGCTGCACCACACCCTTAAGTGACTATTAACCAGGAGATTGCACGTTTCAATCCAATTTAATGCCACAGCCGTCCGTGGCCGGGAGTCCATGGGAGATAATTGGCCCAGCTCCCACAGGAGGGAGGGAGTAACGGCTCACTTCCCAATGCCAATCATGGGCAACTGTGAGTTCATTTGTACGAGGGGACAGATAACACTTTCCATACGAGTGTTAGACAGCCCCCAAATACGCATGGCGCCACAGTTCGAAAAGAGGAGGGTGGCTAGCATTGCATGTCACAACGGGGGCGTGTGCATGCTTTCACCCCTCCCTGAGTGGTGGTGGTCATGTGATAGGGAAGCCAATACCTAAATTAGGGAGAAGTGGGGGGTCAAAAAAAGAAAAAAAGACTTGGACGCTCAAATACGAAATATTTGCACACTAGTTAGTTTTCACGGCTTTTTTAAATTAAACAAGATCAAATCTGCAGGAAAATTCAAGTTGTTGAACGTCTGTTTGTTTTTGCAATGTCGTGATTACACTGATTGGCCAGCACCAGATTAGTCTGGTATGTTCCTTTTTTATTATTATTATTCAAACTGCCACACATGCATATTTTGGGGGCAGTCTAACACACTCTGTGGGAAAGCGCTATCCACCCCCTTGTACGACTGAGCTCACAGATGCTCATGATTGGCTGGCGATCACTGTGAGTGACAGGGAACTGAGAATATGCCATTCTTTCCTCCCGTGAGAGTTCGGCCAATCAGCTCCCATGGACTCATATGGCTATGCCATGATATGTACACCACTGTATCATCGTGATATAAAGTAATTTATTCCGAGATGGATCATTTTTACCAGACCACCCACCCACCCCTACACTGAAAGCATTTGTTTGACATCACTCATTGGACTGACCAACACATAATACAATGGGCAAGTTCAAGGATCTGAAAATGACAATAGATTGTATGACTCTAAACAACTGCAGATACTAAGATCATCATTTCAAATAACTTTAACATAAATAAAAGTTATGGCAAAGTCTAGACCAGGGGTCTCCAATCTTATCCACAAAGGGCTGGTGTGGGTGCAGGTTTTCACTTCAACCAAACAGTAGCCACATCTTCCACCTGTTTCAATCACCGGTCATCAAAAAAAAAAAAAAAAAAAAAAAAAAAACACCTAGATTCCACATCCATGTTTCAGCTCTGGCATGGAGCCATCTTGGTGAGATCTCACCAAGATGGCCCCATTTCAGAATTGAAACACTAATGTCCAAGCTAGTTTTGTTTACTTTTCTTTTGATGATCAGTGATTGGTGGAAACAGGTGGAAGGTGTGGCTCCTGTTTGGTTGAAGTGAAAACCTGCACCCACACCAGCCCTTTGTCGATAAGATTGGAGACCTCTGGTCTATAAGATTTTAGACAAACTGGTACACTCAGCTGCTGGAAAATTGGCACGGATGGTCATGAACAACCCAGGAACCACCAATACCCAGGCCTGCCATGAACTGGAAACTGCTGGAACACCAACACATACTGTCTACACTTAAAAGTGTTTTAGATTACCACAAACTGACAAGCTACCATACAGGAAACAACCATGAACTTTAAAGTGAACACCTCCACGTCCGTCTAATGCTTGTAGCCGGCCACACAAATAACAAAAAAAAATTCTTCTGAAGGAAATTCTGACCACAGTGGCCAGAGATATGCCTGAAGGTGGAACAGCCGAGGCATTCAATTTCAAGAACCGCAACAACTGTTAAACGTTAAGCTTTTAAAAAGGCATTGGAATTGAAATGATGTAATCTGCACCCATGGTCAGGCCCATGCTGGGAAAGCAGTCGATGTATTTAACCTGAACAAGAAGGTCCAGGGTTTTAATCATGGTCTCTGTGTGGAATTTCCACGTTTGTCCTGTACGCGATGTGGGTTTCCTCCAGATACTCCAGTTGCCTCCCACAAACCAATGACATACACATTAGGCTAATTAGCTCTTCCAAATTGACCTTTGGTGTGAGTTGTTTGTGTGTTGGCCCTGTGATGGATTGACAAGCTATTTATAGTGTACCCTAAAAGTCAGCTGAGATAGGCTCCATCCTCCCTGTGACCCTAGCAGGATTAAGTGGTTAATCAAATGAACAAATGAATGAATTTTTGTCTGAATCCTTTTTTTAATGGTTGGTAAGAGATTATCTGGTCAGGGCCACCCATCCATTATCTATACTTCTTATCTTCCGGGTTACAGGAGAATCTGAGAGCCAACTCCAGCTGCTTTCAGTAGGGGAATACCCTGAACAGGCCACTATGCTATTACAGGACTAATAAAGTCCGTTCACATGCACTTTCACACCAGTGGGCAAAATGGAAAAGATATTTCACCTAATGTCCATGTCTATGGACTGCAGAAGAAAACCAGAGCACCCGAGGAAACCCACGAAAGTATAGAGAGAACAGGGAGACATCACACAGACAGGTCCTTATTGGATGCGAAATGTGAAGCTGGAATTTTTTTGCGAACAGTAGTGGCCTGGTGGTAAAGGTGCTGGATCACTGATCCCAAGGTTGGGGGTTCAAGCCTTACTCTCCATGAATTGCTTCTGTCCCCCCGGTCACGGGGTTATCAAAGGCCGGTCATGTCTCTCAATGTCTAAGATGTGAGGTTCATGTAAAAGAACCATTGCTGACTTTTGACAAGAGTAACTGTATAACCGTCAGCGTGTTTCCACCCTGCGATGGCCTGGCGAGCTGTCCAGGGTGTACTCTGCCCTCACCTGGAGTCAGCTGGGATGGGCACCAGCCTCCCTGCAACCCTAATTAGGACTAAGCGGTTACAGAAAATGAACGAACAATGATTTTTTTTTTTGCTCGGGGATGACAGCGTTCCTCTCCAATAAGAGACATTTAACCAAATATTAGTTGTGTCGCTTGCACACTTAAAACTGCATGTACACTCTGATGGTGGACTACAGAAAAAATAAGATATTTCTAAAACTTCTTAAGTAAAACTGTGATGGCATCCGGTGTTGTGTTAGGCATGTCTGCCTCGCAGCAAGAAGGTTCTGGGTTCAAGGTCCTGGCTTGGTGTTTCTGTGGAGTTTTCATGTTCTCCTCGTGCTTGTGCGAGTTTCGTCTGGTACTCCAGTTTTGGTCAAAATTGCCCCCGGTGTGGATGTAGATGTGAAAGGATGTGGCCCTGCAATGGTCTAATGAGCTGTCAAGAATGTCCCCTGCCTTCACTCAGTGAAGGCTGACATAGGCTCCAATCCCCCTGTGATCCTATTAGGACTAAGCGGTTTGGCAAACAATTGAGTGAATGAGAATTAAATCCGCTGCTCCTCCGCAGTCAGCTGAGGTGGTTCGGGTATCTGATTAGAATGCCTACTGGATGCCAGACTTTAGATGTTTTCCGGACACGTCCAACTGGCAGGAGACCCAACGACAAACTCAGAAATTGCTTAAGGGATGATATATTCAGGCTGGCCTGGGAAGCTGGGCATTCAGTCTTTTAGCTTTGAGACCCCCAAGAGAAACTGGAGTGTGTCACTGGGGAAAAGGATGGCTGGGTTTCCCTCCTAGAACAGTTGCCTCCACAACCCAACCTCTGATAAGCAAATGAACATGGATGGATGGATGGATGGATGGAACTAAGGATAGAAAGATTTTCTTCTTCTTTTCCTTCCGGCTGTTCCCTTTCAGGGGTCGCCACAGCGAATCATCTGCCTCCATCCTCATGGAAGTCATATTAATGATTCGCATGTTTGATTTGGCATAGGTTTTTATATCGGATGCCCTTCCTGACACAACACTTTAGCGAGGGGCGGAAACGCGCTGACTGCTATGCAACTACTCTTTACGAAAGTCAGCAATGGTTCTTTTATATGAACCTCTCACCATAGACAGTGAGAGACATGGCCGGTATTTGATAACCCAGATAGCTGCACTGGGAAAAATAGTGACAACCCGTGGAGAGTGGGACTCGAACCCCCCAACCCTAGGATTAGTGATCCAGCACCTTCATCACTAGGCCACCACCTCCCAGAAGGATGAAAGAACAAATGGATAAAACTTGTGGACTACATTGTGAGGGTTTTATGTTGTGTAATCACTTTGGCACAGTACAGGAGTTCCCTCTTTATCTTGCGCTGTTCTTGAAACATTACCAGAGTCATTTAGCTCTTGCAGAGTTGCCACGGATTTATATTTGGATTGTACATTGTATGAGATTATAAAAGCAATATTAGAGAGATAATTAAGATCTTACATAAGATATTTGCAGCTGTTAAAATATCCTATAGCGAGAACAACAACTCTTAGAACTCTCAGTCTCCTCCATCCACCCCCCCCCACACACACACACACACCCCATCTCCTTATGAAACTAAACCTTGTACTGTTAAAAATATTGCATTTGCCTAATCTTGTCTTAGGAGGTGATTAAAAAGCATTGAACTTACACAAAACTGCACTCCACTGTTTCTGTATGCCCAGTACCAATGTAATCAAGGTGAAAAATGATTGATGGATTGGAAACTGTGCCCATGCAGCCAACAAAATTAAGCATTCAGCAGGAAGAGATGAAACACACACAGAACAGGACAGTTTCTTCCATCTGATTCCCTGGTTTTCATCAATCGATAAAACCCCATCCCAATCTGGTGTTTGTCCACATCTTAACCTCTGACCCTGACAATGACCTTAACATGACCTTGAAGGCAGTGTTAATTACAGTGACCTTGCTTATCACCCAGCAGGCACTGTTGCAGCAAATGGATGTTTATAATTGTCTGTTTTGAACTACATATTGCCTTTTTTTTTTTTCCCTGAGCTATTCTCCGAGATGTTTTGATGACTGGTGTGCAGCAAGGCTGAAATTGCAGTGTAGAGTGAAATACTGGAAGCTATGCTGGAAGCTTCATCTCGGACTTGCATTGACCGAGCAGAATCCAGCATAATGCCTGCACATTGCAGTCTTTAAGCAAACACAGCAAAGCCTACACATATGACCTCTGTATGACCTTTGCACATTTTCACCCAGTGTTTGCACACATCTAAGATTAAAATATGCTTTAAAAAAAACTGTTCTCCAAATCTGCCCAATGAAAAGCACAACCAATAGCAACTACACTCAGAGTAAAGCCAAAACCCAGCACAACCTGGACTCTCATAAACATACATTATTATGTCCTTTATACTGCTGAGCAGTTGATTGCTAAGGGCCTTTTGATGGTAGTTATACTTGAACCCTTGACCTTGTGATCAACAACCCAGAGCCTGAACCATTGAACCACAGCTGTTCCGAATACTAATACAAACATTGTCGGAAAAAAAAAAAAAAAATCACAACCAAACTCATTCATCAGATGTGTGTTTTCAGGTAAAAATTAAAATAAAATTCTACCAACACAGCGGCTTTATGATGAAAATAGGGGTCAAAATAACATTCACCATGCAGTTTATCATGCAATGTTAAAAACAACCCTTTGAAGAATCTAAACTGCAATGAAACTGCCCAAATGTGCTACAAATACTGCCTGACAGCTTCTACAGTGACGCTTGAACATTTTCATTGAGCACTACATGAGGCACTAGAGTGTGTGGCTGGACACCCAACCTCTCGATGGCGTTACCTGTTTAATACTAACAGTGGGGGGGGGGCAGCCATCGTCCAAGTGTGATATGACCATGACAGCTGCTGTCAATGATATCACATTGGTGTTGCTAGGTAGAAAAAGGGTGCTGCTACCTCGTTTTTATGGAGTACAAGAGTGCAAGAGCATCGCCACTGAAATAAAATACTGTATTGTGATTTCTTGGCGTGAATACGGCGGTGGGGGGGGACAAAACAAAAAAAAAATAAAAACGACAAAAAAAAAAAAAAACTACTTCTCTGGATGACTGAGTTGCACAAGATGTGAATGCATATTCCCATTATTATTATTATTATTATTATTATTATTATATAACCAACCAGTCATGTGACCCGAAGTATGATTATACAGCAGGCTTCATATTTGTTTAGGCGTGCAAAAACTTTTAATGCAAGCGATGTAATCACCAATTAACTGCATATTGTGATAACTTTAAAGGTGTGGCAGTGTCATATGATTATGTAAAACTTTATCAGCATGCAAAACCAGATTACAAACGAGCCTTTCGGGCAGTTCTACACACTAAACAGGTTTAATATGCAAAAGTCTATAGTGTGGACCTACTGGCAACATGGCAACAGCTGCCCAGGCAGTCATTTTGAAACACACACACACACACACACACACACACACATGCATGCATGCACGCCGGCCGAATACACAACCTCGTCTCCGCAGCCCTGGACAGGTAGATTAAAAAAAACACTCGAGCAGGTGAGAAAACGGCGCCACTCTGGACCGACGGACAGCCGTGCGCAAAAAAGAAAAAAAAAAAGGAAAAAAAAAAAACCGGGCTGCCGCGTGTCGCCATGGTAGCGTCGGCCAGCAACTTGACTGGGTGAGAAACACCCAAAGCGCATCGCCGCTCCCCTGTAGAGAGTGCGGCTCTGTTTTTAAACAGCATGAAGCACATGCTCGGCTGTTTTTGCCTCCCGCCCGGTAAAATCCGCAGAATCCCGCCTTGCACTCATCCCTCTGCCCGAACGCCGATCCGCAGCGCCACGAAAACACGCGGCGTGTTTTTTTTTTTTTTTTTCCGGCGGGAGCGCGCTGCAAAGGTGCGCATGTGACCTACAGTTGCATGAAGCAGCGAGCGCGCCGCGCGGCCAGCCGTACCGCAGTGTGCTGTGGTGTACATAAAATAGGCCGCTCCTGATGAGCTAGAAAGGAGGAGGAGGAGGAGGAGGAGGGAGGAGGAGGAGGAGGAGGGGAGGAGGAGGAGGAGGAGGGGAGAAGTCGCACGTACCAAATAGCGCTATACGCCACGCTGCAGGTGCGAGCAAATCCGCATGCTCGCGCAAAATCCGCCAAACGGTCGCTCGAGCTCCGCTCCGGCCGGTCCAGGCTTCCCGGTGCATTCGCGCACATTGCGCGTCTTCCAGGCGAACATAAACATGCGCTCGGCCTAAGCGCGCGCGCGCGTCCCGAACGCACATGCACAGCACCGAACCGAATCTTTCCTCCCTCTTCTCCTCCTCACCGGTGGCCGCGAGTTAAAGGCGCCGTCCTGACATTTCTTCTTTTTTTTTTTTTTTTTGCAGATGCGCCTCTCTCTGTTGCCGGAGTTACGTGAGCGCGGCGTGCGTGCGTGCGTGTGCGCGTGATTGCGTGTTTATCGAAAAGAGCTGAAAATGCACTACCGCTCCCAAGAAGAAGGGGAGAGAGGGAAAGAAGGAAAAAAAAAAAGAGCATGCACAGCGGCAGGCCGGTGCGGAATCGCTGTAGTTCGTTCGAGGTTCCTGCAGCAGCAGCAGTCTGGTAGCATTATGTTAGAATTTCTTTATTTCTAGGCTCGCTTTGAAAACGCCTACCTGGTGCGGTTGTTCCGTCTCCCATCTCCTGACGCGGGTTTGAGTCCGCATTTCTTACAAACCGGCCGGGGAGCGGCGCGCCCGACGAGCGCGGCTCTCCTTACTGCGCTCCTCACAGTGGAAAACACACACACACACACACACACAGAGAGAGAGAGAGAGATGACAAAATTACAAAATGGTTTCTCATTAACTGTATAAAACAAGTTGCTGTACTCACTTTGGCATCGACTGTCCCCTCCATCCTGCTCATGCATTTTATTTCAAGTCCAAAGTTTGGCCTTCAGTTATAATAAGTGCAGTTGAAGTAAGCATGGCTAGCCTGGGACTGGGCTAATAAGAATCGCTGACACCACTGAATCTACTGTGGGTGATTCTCTGCTAATGATTCCTGCTAGGGTGTAACTGGAAAAAAAAAAAAAAAAAAAAACTGAGGAAAGTCAGAGCACTGTTACATAATTTATATTATACTGTGAAGACTGTATAGGTGTTGCTGCAGCAGCTAAAATCACTGCACTCAGATGCATCTGGATACACATGAATATTTAAAAATACAATTTAGAGGCTAATGTGTCCCTGAATGTGAGCTTATATTATTCTGGAGCGCGTGGTGTTTCTCAGGACAATAAACAATCATCCTGGAATATAGTCCACCTCAGTGGTGCTGAAATTCTTTCCTGGTTCAACAGATATCAGATCGATATCACAATTAGAAACTTTACACAGTGACAACTAATTAATTCTGTACTGGACGGAGTTGCATCTGCAGAATATGACGGTAAAAGAAAGGCCACGTGGCATTAAGCTATTGCTGACTGAGCGGTCGGGGAGGCGGTGTATCGTAGCAGTTAGCACATCCGCCTCATAGCAACGAGATCCTGAGTCGGAGTTCTGCGCTTCACGAGGGTTTCCTCTTGTGTTTGTTCTCTGATTTCCCCCCAAAAAAGAGGTGGTGCGTGTTGGACCGTCCACCTCACGGCAAGAAGATGCTGGGTTCCAGTCCTGGGCTCGGTGAGGCCGTGTCCGTGTGGAGGGTGCATTGTTGTCTTGGTGCTTTCATGGGTTTCTTCCAGATACGCCGGTTTCCTCCAACACACATGTCCATTAGACGGACCGGCTGTTCCAAATTGCCCTGAGGTGTGAGTTTCTTGGATGCGATGGACTGCCGAGCTGTTCAGGATGTGCCCCACCTTCACGCAGAGTCGGCAGAAATAAACTTTGGTCTCCCTGTGACCGTAATAGGATTAAGCAGTTCAGAAAATAAATGCATGAAGAAGAACTATAAGAAGTTATGTAGTTCTGATCAAGTTTTATATATATATATATATATAGAGTTAACACGCAGCTTGAGGTCGTGGACTCCTTCACCTACCTGGGATCCACTATCACCAACACTCTCTCTCTTGACATAGAGATCTCATGCAGAATCGGGAAAGCCGCCGCAGTGATGTCCAAACTGACCGAGCGTGTATGGAGTAACACCCAGCTAACGGAGAACACCAAGCTACGTGTCTACCAGGCCTGTGTACTCAGCACACTCCTTTAAGATAAGATAAGATAAGATACAGCTTTATTAATCTCACAATGGAGAAATTCACTGTTACAGGCTCTTGAGGTACTATCAGTAGGGGGTGCAAAAATAGATACAAGTACGAACATACACACATACATATATATTATATAAGTAAATAAATAAATAAATAGATACATAAATAGTATAAATTACTAAACAATAAAAGAAAAGAAAAGAATGGAGCAACTTTATAGACTGGCCTATATTAAAGTGTAATGTATCTGAGTGCAGAGTAGATGTGGTTGATATGGTTCACAGTCAGTGGGGTAGATGTGGTTGATTAAAGTGCACGGGGTTTTTATTGCACATAACCGGTATTTTCACAGACAGTTACAAAGTGGCGTTGTACAGTCTGACAGCGGTGGGAATGAACGACCTGCGGTAGCGCTCCTTCCTGCACTGAGGATGCCTCAGTCGTCCACTGAAGGAGCTGCTTAGCTCCTCTACAGTCTGGTGCAGTGGGTGAGAGCTGTTGGACAGGATGGATGTGAGCTTTGCTACCATCCTCCTCTCACTCACCTCCTCCACAGAGTCCAGTGGGCAGCCGAGGACAGAGCTGGCCCTCCTGACCAGCTTGTTTATGGCAGTGAGGCCTGGTCCACGTACGCCGGTCAGGAAAAGCGGCTCAACAGCTTCCACCTCCGCCGTCTCAGGCGTCTGCTCCATATAAAATAGCAAGACAGAGTAACCAACACCAAGGTACTACAGCGTGCTGGCATGCCAAGTCTGCTCGCACTGCTGAGCCAGAGACGACTTAGGTGGTTGGGTCACGTACGGCGAATGGACGAGGGGCGCGTCCCTAAAGACATGTTGTATGGAGAGCTGAGTGAGGGCTCCCGCCGCACAGGAAGACCACAGCTTCGGTACAAGGACGTGTGCAAGCGGGACATGAAATTATCTGGCATCGACATAAACACCTGGGAAGGCACTACTGAAACACGCCAGCTCTGGAAGACCACTGTCAACGAGGGGGTCAACAAAGCTGAAACCAACAGAATAAACAAGCTCGCTGAGAAAAGAGCAAAGAGGAAAGAAAGGGCAGCCCCCATGGCTCCTCAAAACCCTTTCGTACGCAATAATTGTTTAAGAAACTGTCACTCTAGGGTGGGCCTTTACAGTCACTACCACAAACGCCTACCATAGCGCTACACCATCGTCTCTCGAGACGTACGGCTGCCGCCGCCGACAACGATATATATATAGTTACTGATAACTGATAGCCAATAGGATTTGTTGAAAGAAGCCCGGTGCAACGATAATGGTTTACAATAAAATAAAAATATGACAAAATCTTAAATTGCACAGAGGTCATCAGAGGTCAGATTTTGGGTGATGGGGTCGATTTTAACGATTGCTGCATCCCATAATCTAAAGAGCCTTGAAAAAA
>CM045743.1:4513939-4656439 GCA_024760905.1 Plotosus lineatus
CAAAAACCAGGAAACTGCAGACAGCCAATCAGATGCAACTGAACTGAACACAACTTCGAGGCACTCTTCTGAGCTCAGCAGGACCACCAGCAGGTGCGTTGGGCCCTGTTTTAGAGGTCCAGTGCTGCCATTGCCTTTCTGATAGCAACAAGATTCCCTGATACTTCCAACCAATCCCCCTCCTCCTCCTCCTCCTCCCCCCCAAAAAAAATGGAGGACTAATTTCACCCAAAGGTTTCCCTCAAGCTGTTTGAGGAGGTTTTTGCGCTAACAGCTGCCGTCAGACAACCAACTCGAGTATGGAGAGCTGAAGTGGGCTGTCCTCCAGGGGATCGGGTAGCGTTATTCATGTGCCTGGACCGTGGCTTTAGAGAAGTCTGAACTTGCTAGCTGTTGAGGAGGCCACCCGAGGGGCATCTGCACGACGTGCCTGCCGACCAGGGAGCCATTAAGAATCAATAAGATGCTCCACATAGTGGTACTGAAGCAGTTTAATGCCAGAATCTCACTCGGAACAGCTGAGTAGGTCCAGTGTCATGGTCCAGCAAAGATAAAGAACACAATCAAGTGTGGAGGATCATCTGGAAGCATTTACAGCAACAGGCAGGCATCCCATCCATTCTCTCTCTCTCTCTCTCTCTCTCTCTCTCTATCGTTCATTTTTATCCTTCCCTTGTGGTTCCCTCCTCTCCCTCTGTCCTTCTCCCAGTGGCTCCTCAACATGAAAGATATCATGCACAGACCACTAATTGATATCTTGCACTACAGTCCTTTAAATATGAGGCGTCCCACTGGCCGGGGACACAGATGGTGGTTGTTAATTCCAGCTAGCCTCCGGCTAAACAGTTTTCTTCTTGCTCTTTTATCCGGTTTGTATTGATTGATCAGGGTAAGGACCTCGTGGTACCACACACACTTTGTGCATCTTGTTTATTGGCTTTGCTGTGCTTGTAAGAATTGATGCAAGTGTTTTTGTTTCTCTCTCTCTGCCTGTCTGCAACTTCATCCCTAAGATCTTTTGACAGTGCCTTGCCACCCAAAGTTGATTCTTTGCTTTAAAATCCACTTGTAACCACTGCAGTGCTCTAGTCATATCTGTTTTCATGCTGAAGTCATACAGTTGATCAGAGGTGGAAGCCAGTAAAATTGGTATGCAATAGAGATTACGTTTGGGTAGAATTCCCCTTTAAACAAAAAGGTGGGGTGCTCTTGTGCCGGTATCCAGTCTGGTGGCCACTGTACACAGAGTCTCCTATAATTCACTAATAATTTGTTGGGAAACTATCGCCCTGTCTTTGCTTTAGCTGCAGTTTAATGCTGACCATGATGTGTAACACATGCAGGTAATGTGAAGACTACTGACTATTTATTACCTTCCTCTGACAGACACAGCTGCTGAGCCCTCTAGGAAGAAAAGGTAAGTTCCTTTGCTGCATTGTTGCAGCAGGAAAAAAAAAAAATAGGGCTCAACAGCTCAGTCTCTAGTTGCGCGATTAAAGGCATCAAGGAAGGAAGGCGCTTTTTTTTACATTATTATCTTTGTTGTTGTTGTAATCAAAAGCTTTTGTCGGTTTGTCTCTGAGCATCGTAAACACACCCATGGACAGATTTTCACATGGTGGGAACATTACCCCACTTGAGTCCCAAAGATGGCTTCATTTTGAAATGTTTCAGTTAGAGGACGAGGTCACAGTAAGGTTCTGGAGACAACTCTTTGGAGATGGACGTATGTCTGTCTTGTCTGTCTTCCTTTCGGCTTTTTCCTTTTTACTCGGGAGTCGCCACAGAGAATCATCTGATTCGCACATTTGATTTGGCAGAGATTTTTACGTCGGCTGCCCTTCCTGTCACAACTCTTTTCAGCAAGCGACAGAAACACGCTGACGGCTTTGCAGCTTCTCTTTACGAAAGTCAGCAATGGTTCTTTTACATGAACCTCTCACCATAGACAGTGAGAGACACGACCGGCCTTTGATAACCAGTTGGCTGCACTGGTGGATTATTATTATTATTATTATTTTAAAATGCTTTCTAATTACGGTATTATTAATATTATGCTGACAGCTTTGCTTTGCAGCTCCTCTTTATAAAAGTCAGCAATGGTTCTTTTACATGAACCTCTCACCATAGACAGTGAGAGACATGGCCCGCCTTTGATAACCCAGTTAGCTGCACTGGGGGGACAGTGACAACCTTGTGGAGAGTGGGACTCGAACCCCCAACCTTTGGATCAGCGATCCAGCACCCTATACCACTAGACCACCACTGCCCCGGTGGAGATGGATGTATATTATCTTCAAAAAACCCAAAACTGACACTGATACATAAATGCAATGACTACAAGCATGCTTTTAAATATACAGCTACCAAGTTCACAGGACATTGAGAACTAATACCGTCAAAACGAGTACTGACAGACATGTTGTTTCTGTGTAACACTAAGAGAAAACCAAACTGAGTTTTAAATGAAACAATAACCTTTGACCTTGACGAAATCAAGGTCATCGGAATTTGAACGCCTATAAATTTGAGATAAGTGCTGACGGACGTGCTCTTACTATGGTACACTGGTATGAAACCATGCAGATAGATCAGTACACCTATAGGACCTATACGTTACATTACTCATGCTGTGGGGTGGAGATACATAGCATTCTATGAGCCAACATCGAGTTATTTATTTATTTGTCCTGCACATGGGACACTGTCCATAGTGAAATTGATATGCCTGATAACGTGAAGCCCAATGCTGTAGTTGTTATCACATCTGTTTCTCAGGAAGCAGGTCTTGGGTTTCAGTTTTGGGCTCATCAAGGCTGTTACTGTGTGGGGTTTGCATTTTCTCCCTGTGCTTCCGTTGGTTTCCTCTGGATACTCATCTGACGGTCCAAGCAGATGCACATTAGGCTAATTGCCCCTGGACGTGAGTGTGAATGGATGTGTGTTTGTTGGCTCTGCGATGGACAGGGTGTACCCTGATGTAATGGTACATTTTAATTATTAAGGAAAACAATGAATGAATGAATTGAACCCTATTCTTTCTTTCATTTTTTGAACTGCTTAATCCTAATTATGGTCACCGGGAGTCTTGCATCCATCTCATCCGACTCTGGGCGAGGCCTGGGTAAACCCTGGACAGCTCGCCAGGCCATCACAGTGGTGTTAAATTAAAGCATTAAATGAACAGAGCGGTGTATGTGTCTGAGTTTTATTGGTTTCATCATATTCATCTAGAATTCAGGATGTGTGTATTTTGGTCCTGTGATGGTCTGCCGAGCTACTCGGGGTGTACCCAGCCTTTTCCCAGAGTATGAGCATTAAATCACGGCCTTCGTGTTCACTATTAGATGGACAGGACACTGTGGTACAGTAATCCACACACCTTGAAATGAAGGCTTTACAAGGAGGCCGACAGTGCTGAGGGCTCCATCTGTCCACATTTAATGCAGACAAGTGATTTTTTTTTTCACTACGTTAAAATACTGGGCATAATAAACAATGTTATGTGTGCAGAGTCAGCAAGCGGCATCTCTTTTAAAGTCTACCACACAGATGTATTTTAAAAGTTATCAATTAGATCTGGCACAAGGCCAAATTCTCTCAGAAAAATTACTGTATGAACCAGATATCACCAGAAAGTACCACCTACTGCCACCCACCACCTACTGCCACCCACCACACACAAAGAATCCCGGAAACTAAAACCCTCACATTTTAACATAGAACTCCCAAATAATATCACTCCACATTGCTCGAAATTCATTGGGAAGTGGTTTTACATTTTTAATTTTTTAACTGCATTTAATTTTTAACTGCATTTTTAGTGTTCTAAAAATCTCTGTGTCCGCAAGTGTATAAATGCAAGCACCTTGAGACGCAGACCACGGAGGCATGGTACCGTGATAGGATTCCACCTGTTCAACAAGTGGAGTCAGGAAATTTCGTCCCTACTAAGTGGAAGCGATTGGAAAGGACAGCAACTCAGCCATGAAGTGGTAGCCATGTAAAATAACACAGAGGTCAGGGAATGCTTACGCACTTAGTGCGTGCAGGTAGCCAACTTTCACCAGAGTCAATCACTACAGACCTCCAAACTTCATGTGACCTTCAGATTAGCTCGAGAACAGTGCGTAGAGAACCTCAAGAAATGGAATTCCATGGTCAAGCAGCTTCATCCAAGCATTACATCATCAAGTGCAAGGTAAAGCGTTGGATACAGTGGACACGAGTGCGGAGGAGACACGTTCTCTGGAGTAACGAATCACGCTTCTACATCTGGCAAACTGATGAACGAGCCTGGGTTTGGTGGTTGCCAGAGAACGGTACTTGTCTGACTGCATTGTGGCAAGTGTAAAGTTTGGTGGAGCGGGGACTATGGTGTGGAGATATTTTTTTCAGGAGCTCGGCTTGGCTTCTAAGTTCCAGTGAAATGAACTTTGAATGCTTCAGCATACCAATAGAGTTTGGACAAGTTCGAACAGTTTGGGAACGGACACTTCCTTTTCCAACACGACTGCACATCAGTGCACAACGCAAGGTCTATAAGGACATGGATGAGTGAGTTTGGTGTGAAAGAACTTGACTGGCCTGCACAGAGTTCTGACCTAAACCCAAAACAACATATTTATAATGAATTAGAGCGGAGACTGTAAGTCAGACCTTCTTGTCCAACATCAGTGGATGACCTCGCAAATCACTTCTGGAGCAGTGGTCAAAAATTCCCATAAAAGGACTCCTAATCATGTGGAAAGTTTTCCCAGAAGAGTTGATGCTGTTGTAGCTGCAATGGGTGGGCCGCCGTCATATGAAAGTTTCTGGATTAACAATGGGATGTCAGTAAAGCTCAAATGTGTGTGAAGGCAGATGAGCAAAAGCTTTTGGGAATGTTGTGTACCTCCTCCAGGCATGAATGTATTATTATATCTTGGAATAGCTATAATGAAATGTCTCCCCCCTGTGAGTGTCAGAGCAACATTTTGCCTCGTGTTAAAGGTGGGGATTGTTTTTTCGTTTTTTTTTTTTTTTTCCTTTTTCTTTACATTCCCATGCATGGCTCACCTCCAGAATTTAATGGGTTCTTGCCAGGTGAAAAAAAACATCTTGAGAAACTAGTGCAATGTTTTCTTGTGTGTAATCCTGCTAACAGACAGACAGACAAACAAACAAACAAATAACTGACTAACAAACACACTGATGCTGTAAAATACATAATAATAATAAAGACTATTACAGAGTTCATTGGGTAATATTTATTTTTTAGTGCACACCATGTGCCACAATTATACACAGAAACTGAGAGGTAACTGAATGTATGTGTAGAGGAAAACATTCCACTACTGCTATATCATGCAGTGACCTCCCATAAAATACATATACAGCGCATATAACATTTATTTTATCCTATAAACCTACAGCAGCACTTTGCACTCAGGGGTCACTTCAAAATTACAATTTTGTGTACGGTTCTATGGGTTTAGTTGTGGATGGCCTTGTCAGAGATGAAAATATTGAAGTTCTCTTTGGGAGTAACGAGGATGGATAGGATCAGGAATGAGCACATCACAGGGACAGCACATGTAAGACATTTTGGAGACAAAGTCAGAGAGGGTAGATTGAGATAGTTTGGACATGTACAGAGGACGGATAGTGAGTATATTGGTAGTAGGATGCTGAGGTTGGAACTACCAGGCAGAAGGTCAAGAGGAAGACCAAAGAAGAGATTTATGGATGTGGTGAAGGAGGACATGAAGGTAGTTGGTGTAATAGAAAAATATGCAGAGGATAGGGTGAGATGGAGGCAGATGATTTGCTGTGGCGACCCCTGAAGGGAACAGCCGAAAGGAAAAGAAGAAGTTGTGGATGGCCTTGTGGCATTGTGGTTAGTGCGTTTGTATCACAGCAGGAAGATCCTGGGTTTGAGTTCAGGAATTGGGTGTCTCTGTGCTCCCTGTGCTTGTGTCAGTTTCCTCTAGAAATCGCCATTCATTTATTTATTTATTTTCTGAACCGTTTAACCCTAATTAGGGTTGGGGGGGAGGCTTTACATCAATCTTAGTCGATCAATCTTAGCGTACACCCTGGTCAGTTTTGTAGGCCATCGAAGGGCCCAAAGACATGCATATTAGGCTAAATTGCTGTTCCAAATTGCCCCAAAGTGTGAAAGTGAGAGTGAATAGTTGTGTGTGTAGACATATGATGGATTGGAAAACTGTTGATGGTGTATCTGGCCCAGAGTAGGCTGAGATAGGCTCGAACCTCCCTGTGACCCAAGCAGGATTAATGGGTTCAGCAAATGAGTGATTGAGCGGGCAGTGATCAGACCTGATATTTACACATCAGTTTAATTACCTTTTTGTTTTCACTTTCCATTTTGGATGTGAACAACAAAAATTATCCTCCTGGTGAAAAACACAGTTGAGCTGAATGTAAGAGCAGTATGAAAGAAAAGGGATTTGCTTATGGTAGCAGCTAATTTTGCATCCGCCTCCAGTTCTGTTTCAGATTCATTTTAATCCCACGAATCCGCCAACCTTTCAAATATAGGTCAAGCAAAACCAGCAGGATGATTGGTCCCATCATTCTGAAAGCTCAACCTGAAGAAGCTGCTTATTATTCTTCTTCTTCTTCTTATTATTATTATTATTATCAGTTCATTTTCTGCAACCACTAAGTTCTGCAACCTAATTAAGGTCGCAAGGAGGCTAGTGCACATCCCAGCAGACTCCGGCAAGGGCAGAGTACACCCTGGACAGCTTACCAGGCCACCACCGGGTGGAAACACGCTGACGGCTTTGCAGCTCTTCTTGTCGAAAGTCAGCAATGTATTATTATTATTATTATTGATATTATTATTATTATTGATATGGCACGAAGCTTCACAGGCAAAATACATTGCTCGTATACTACAAATGAGCTAGATGGCTAAAGTTAGCTGTTTACTAAACCACTACTTTATGCTTAATTCTATCAGGGTCACTGGGAGGCTGAAGTCTATGTCAGTTGACACTGGGTGAAGGCGGGGTACACCCGGAACAGCTTATCAGACCATTGCAGTGCCAACACACAACCATTACACTTCCACACACACCAAGTGGAAATTTGGAACAGCCAGTTAGGCTGATGTGCATGTTTTGACTGTAGGAGGAAACCGGAGGAAACCCACGCAAGCAGGAGGAGAACATGCAAACTCTGCACAGATCCATCACAAAGGATTCAAATCCAAGAGCTTCTTCCTGTGAGCCAGATGTGCTAACCACGACACCATCACAACATCAAATAAATATTCTGATTTTAAAAATGTTGCGTTGCTGACCACCGATCGCTAAGATGGGTCCATGCACTGTCTGAACAGCGTTCCAGAGGAGAAACATGCTGACGGCTATGCAGCTCTTCTTTATAAAAGTCAGCAATGGTTCTTTTTACATGATCCTCTCATCATAGACAGTTAAAGACATGGCCAGCCTTTGATAACCCAGTTAGCTGGTTACAGGGAGCAGAGATAAGGAAGGTGGAGGATTTTAAGTACTTAGGCTCAACAATCCAGAGCAATGGAGAGTGTGGAAAAGAGGTGAAAAAGCGTGTGCAGGCAGGTTGGAATGGTTGGAGAAAAGTATCCGGTGTGATGTGTGATAGGAAGGTATCGGCGAGAATGAAAGGAAAAGTGTAGTGAAAACGGTGTTGAGGCCAGCAATGTTGTATGGTTTAGAAACAGTTGCCCTGGGGAAAAGACAGGAGGCAGTGCTGGAGGTAGCAGAGATGAAAATGTTGAGGTTCTCTTTGGGAGTAACGAGGATGGATAGGATCAGGAATGAGCACATCAGAGGGACAGCACATGTAAGATGTTTTGGAGGCAAAGTCAGAGAGGCTAGATTGAGATGGTTTGGACATGTACAGAGGAGGGATAGTGAGTATATTGGTCGTAGGATGCTGAGGTTGGAACTACCAGGCAGAAGGCCTAGAGGAAGACCAAAGAGACGATTCATGGACGTGGTGAAGGAGGACATGAAGGCTGTTGGTGTAAGAGAAGAAGATGCAGAGGATAGGGTGAGATGGAGGCAGATGATTCGCTGTGGGGACCCCTGAAGGGAACAGCCGAAAGGAAAAGAAGAAGAAGAATTAAAACAAGTATCACTTGAGTGAGCTGAAGTGAAATCGACTAAAACTCACTAAAAATGTCTTTTTTTACCCATTTTTCTGGCAAGTATCCTCATAAAACTAGATAAAAACAGGAGCAAACTTACAGGTTTTCTTTGTAATTATTCACCGAGTTCGGTACAAGACACATTATAATCCATACACCAGAAGAACGGCCGTGAAGTCGTCTCTCCATTTTGGATACTGTTATAATATTAAAATGCCATTTCAGTGAATAAAATAAAGGTTCTAAAGACAATATGCATGTAAACAATGCAGGCTAGTTGCTAAGGAAGATCTGAAATGAGCACCCTGATTGGTGAGCTCGGGCTTGCACATACGCAGTGCCCGTCACACATTAACTTCCTGTTTACTTCCTGACTCTAGTATACCCCATGTGGAACTTATCTCTTCAATAACAGTAAGCAAGTTTATTTATAAGATTGTGAATACACATAATTTCTGGAAAAGGAGAGTGAAATGTCATCTGTGACGTCTAGCAGCATTAGTATAGATGTTAAATTCCACACTGGAATTCGGCTTTGAAGAAGATTATTTTTCTCTCTCTCTCTGTCACACAAACACACACACATAGTGTGCAAACGGTTAAATTAGCAGCATCCAGATGAACGAGTGCAATTTGAATGGAAGAAAATACAATCGGGACGATATTGAATACGATATTGGCTCTGCCCACACACAACGTGCAACCGACGGAGCAATTGTATTTAAATGTTTAAATGGACGGGATGTTGTATTTAAAGCGGGATTACACAACCTGTTTGAAAGATCAGAGGTCCTGATTCAATATTAACTTGCTTCCTTGTGAGACCGGAAGTCTTATCCCACGGAGCAGTCTGTTTTCATGCTCCTTCTGATTCAATATCGTGCAGCAATAATCGCCTCAGTCACTGTATTTCCGCTTTAAGGTCTCCTTCTGCTTCGATATCGTCTCGATTGTAGAGGGGTTTTGGCGATAATGAAATATAACGCTGCAATGATTAATCTCTAAACAAGCCAACAGTCCTTTTCAACTCTCCACGCGTGTGACAAACAGGAAGTATGGGTACAGGTCAGCTCCCTCCTGGCCAATGGGAGGCCAGCGGGGTGGGATGTTGGGAGACAGCCAATGAGACAGCAACTCGTGCATTGTTTGAATTTTGAATGGCGCATTTGACTCTTTTCATAAAAAGAGATTGTTTTTGCAAAAAGAGGACGAAAATTTAGGAAAATATTTTTCGTAACCTGGATTTTTCGTACTCTGAGGTTTTCGTGAGTAGAGGGCCAACTGTATATAAATGCCTCAATTTAGAGTCTTACATCAACTAAAAATTCTTCCTGTAGCATGTTTTGGTCACTTTCTGGAGTTGTGTCAATCATATCACTTTCTCACGACAAAGAAACAGTGCTGGAGTTTACTTGGTAACTGGACTTAGGGACTTTCTCTCAGATGGTCCTGGATTGATTGTTTAGTGCCAGTAGTCCACTTGCACTTTCCTAAATAAACTGTCAATACTCACTATGGTTCATTTCAAAAAGACTGAATATGTTAAAGACTTTATGGTTGTATTCAATGGATTTCGGGGCCTTTTGTTGGGCAGTGGTGGCCCAGTGCTGGATTACCAATCCCAAGGTCGGGAGTTCAAGCCCCACTATCACCGGGTTGTCACTGCTGTCCCCCAGTGCACTAACTGGGTTATTAAAGGCCAACCATGTCGCTCACTGTCTGTGGTGGAGGTTCATGTAAAAGAACCATTGTTGACGTTCGTCAAGAAGAGCTGCATAGCCGTCAGCGTGTTTCTGCCCTGCAATGGCCTGGTGAGCTGTCCAGGGTGTACTCTGCCCTCACCCAGAGTCGGCCAAGATGGGCACCAGCCTATCCGTAACTTAGGTTTAAGTAGATTAGAAAATGAATGAACAAGTGAATGAAGAACAAAAACCTGAAGTTTGAGAATACATGAATTTTAGTTTAAAAGTTTAAGAATACATAAATTCAATTTTTTAAACAAATTTACAAAAAAAAAAAATCATAAATGAGAATTTTTTCAGCCATATGCACACAATTTTTCTCTGGAGTTCTTTAATTATACAAAACACTTCTATATATTATCTCATTACTATTTAACTTTATTGTCGTGAAGTCAAACCAAATGCAATAGAAAATGGACTAATAATATAAATTCGATTTGGCTCGGCCAGTGGAAAGGCGTCATTTTCAGAGCCCTGCACAGCAGCAATGTGAAGCGCACTGTCCACCATCACCAGATTTTTTTTTATTATTATTTCACTATACTGTATTAATCCTATCATTTTCTCTGCATTTATCCCACCGAAAGTGAGCACACACACACACACACACACACACACACACACACACACACACGCAAACAGTAAGCCAACACAAACACACACACACACACACACACACACACACACACACACACACACACACTCGAAGCAGTGGGCTGCCGGACACATTGGGGGTGCCCGGAGAGCAGTTGGGAGTTAGGTGCCTTGCTCAAGGGCACTTCAATAGAACCAGCAACATTTCAGTCCCCAAACCTCTTCCCTAACCATTAATCTACGGCGTCCACCTGATTCAGTGTAGCATCACTGCAGTCATGGCAATGTGGTATGAGGTTTATGGGATACTCATTCACAAAAGAGAACAGCATCGTTAAAACTAACTGTGTTCTCAAGAACAACAGAACAATTTAAAGGGATTTTTATCCTCAAGCTTTGAGCGATTTCTCTCGTCAGTAGAGAACATTACAGAATGGAATTTTCCTCATTCTTGCAAGAGCAGAATCAGCACTTGAGAAAGGATGATCTCAGCATATTTATATCTGGTGGCAGGACGTGTAACAAGACATTGCCATGACTTTGCATCAACTATCTGCTAATTGAACTGCATTACACTTTATCTATCTGTCCATCTATCTGTTTATCTATCTATGAATTAAATTTAATGTATGATGAAATATTGTGAAATAAGCATGTATGTAGACGGAGGAAGAGAAAGGTCGCGGCGCGGGGAGGGGGGTGGCAGGATGATCGGAAGGTTACAGAGTAGTCAATACTTTAACATTTACCCATAACCCCCCTACAGGATCAGAGCAGGACACACTGGTGCATATGAAGTATCCAGGACTCCCTTGGCTTTGACACCGGACACGATGGTGAATATGAATTCACACACACACACACACACACACGCACACACATTTTTGTGAGCTCACAGGTCCCATACATTAAGCAGTAAGACGATAGAAAATAAAAATGCTAGATATCTGTAAACAATTAAAAACATTCACTCCATGCACAGGCATAAAATAAATTATAACACTAGGTGTGTTTGTAAGATGGCATAAAGAAGGATGGTTTCAAAGTAGGGAGGCATCGTGGCATAATGTTTAGCACATTCACCTCACAGCCAGAAGGTCCTGGGGTCCAGTCCCGGGCATTTATGTTTGCAGTTCTCTTTGTGCTCCCAAAGTCCAATGACGTGCACATTAGGCTAACTGGCTGTTGCAAACCACCCCTAGGTGTGAGTCTGAAAGAGCGTGAAGTGTGAATGGTGGAGTCTGTGTATCGTCCTGTGATGGACCGGCGAGCTGTTCAGGGTGTGCTTTCCCATAATACTAGTAGGATTGAGGTGTTCAGCGAATGAATGAATGAAAGAAATGGTGTTTTCCTCGTAGCTAAAAAATATTTCTGCACAATTATAATTGCAGGGTATGATATGAGAGTGTGTCCAGTGTGTAGGACGTTATCTTTCTATAACAGGGTATCTTAGGCTACCGAAAGACACACATGAATAGAAGGTAAGCCATTACAATACAAATTAACAATCAAATTAATGACATGTGTTGCAGTCGGGATGCTTGAGTGCAGCTGACATGATTGTTATACAGTGATCCCTTGCTGCTTTGCGCTTCAGTGCATTGTGGGTTTTTCAAGAATATTCATTGAAAATTTATTTTTAAAAAAATAAGGAAATTAAGAAAAAATACGGGGAAAGTTAATGAAAATGGCAACACACAAGGCCAATTATGCAAAAAACAAAAAAACCCAAACAAAAACAAAAACAAACCCCCCCCAACAAAACTACTTACATTTTTATGTGAGGTGCGCATCTGTGTGTACACGCTCACGCCTGTGTATCTATGTGTGTGCCTGTGTGTGTGTGTGTGTGTGTGTGTGTGTGTGTGTGTGTGTGTGTGTGTGTCTGGGTGTGCATTTGTTTGCGTGTGTGTGTGTGTGTGTGTGTGTGTGTATGTGTGTGTGTGTGTGTACAGACGCTCCCCAACTTACGTTTCAGTTCAGTTCCGGATGGCCGAACGTAAGGTGAAAAAAAAAACAACAACAAAAAAAAAAAACGCAAGTTGTTACTGTATGTTCCAGAGACGTATAATGTTCATACTGTACTATACATCCATGAATACGATTACCGTATCTCATAAAACACCCCTAAATCAATTATTATAACCATAACATTGTAAAATAATATCAAATATTTCAAATAATATCAACATTAATTTCAAATAAATTAAATTAAAGCAAAATAATTTCAAATAAATAAATTTTAATCAAATTCACTCATCAAATATCAAATACAGTATCAAATATAACCTTTAACATTCTCCGTGATGCGATCTTTCTGCTTGGAAATGGTTCCGATGGTCGACGGAGCCATTTGGAAGAAACATGCAACATTCAGTTGTTTTTCAGCAGCATCGATTTTCTTGATAATAGCCATCTTTGTTTCTAACGAGATGGCTTGCCACTTTTTCTGATCACGAGTAGGCTTACGCTTCTGACCAACCATATTTGCTTTGGGTTACAAAAGTCCGCAAAACAGTGTAAACACAAAGATCACAGAGATGACGTCTTAAAACAAGGGTAACACGCGGTGAACTGGGAAGAAGGAGCGGCACGTTCAGTCTGTCGTTTGTAAACAATGTAAAATCGTAAAATATGTAAAACAAATAAACATAAGTCAGGGAGCGTCTGTATTTATATTTTATTTACATCTTATGCATTATTTTTGAATGTTTAATTGTTATTATAAGCATGTATCGCATCAAATATGTATTTATTGATATTGTATACACATATACATGCACGTATACGTCAGTCAGGCGGGGTCTATCTTACTTCGTGGAAACTCTACGTACTTGAAGGGTCTCGGTCCCAATTAACCATGAAGAGTGAGAGATCACTGTATTACAATTAAAAAGCATGTACCACCTCCTAAGACCCAAACCCTAATGATGTGTGTCTTTTAGACCTGATAACTATTAAACCTGAGCAACCAATCATATGAGAACCATGCAAGGAGACTGGACACACAATGCCGTTCCGTGGAAATATGATGTCATTATATAAAGACAGTGGGGTCTGGATAAAGTTTCAGGCCCAATCCAATTTTTGATTTTCCAAAATGATTAAAATGTGTTACAAAACCATGCACCCCACAGTACTGTTAGAGAAAATGGAGAAAAACTGATTTACTCTGCCTTTATGGAATAATTTACCATTGAGGTGTTACATGATTTCAATCACTAGGACAGCAGATAAGAATAAATTACTTAATAAACCAATGTCTACTCGGGAACGAAAATCCAAAACAGCAATACCACAATACCGATGCATTTGTTCGAACATATTAAGCATTTCACATGATATCATTTTTATCATAGTTTTTATTCCTTTCTCATTTCTTATACAGGTAATCATACAGATTAAAAACATGGATTTAAAAAAATGTCTAGAGCAGCAAAAGCAAAAAGGGGGGAAAATTCCAGGAACAAAGGGTTTGTGCTTCCTATATTTTATGTGCAAGAAATATTACGCTATGCTACCGACTGCTTACAAGACATTTCACAGCAAGATTACAGGGATGTGAGTGAGTGAGAGAGCGAGAGAGAGAGAGAGAGAGAGAGAGAGAGGGAGGTTATTTTTATCTATACACTGTGTCTCTCTCTACATGATGGATAGAAGTTAGCAAAAATATCCAAATTCCAATTGGTAGATGACAGAAAAAGCCATATCGAAAGAGTGTATTAAAAAGGCTTGTGTTGCAACTCACACAGTTCAGTGAACACAAAAGCTCAGAGATTTTAAACATATCAGACAAAATTTTGCAGAAAAAGAAAAAAAAAAAAAAAAAAAAAAAAAAAAAACACAAAAGAAAAACTGCTGTGAGCTGTAAAGAATTTTCCCAACCTGACCCCCGGCGTTCAGATATAACGTTCGGTTATTATGTAGTTACAAAGATTTAGTTACATTTAATCCGTCCTGAAAGGGACCGAAGATTAAAGTATTATCCGGAAGGATAACCATAACTTTTTAATTGCTGCTGTTCATATTAATCAAGTACTCTTTTACTTTATGATTGCTCGGCATACACGTTCAACCACATTCCAGATGTTCCTACTCTGAGGGATGATGACTCTATACTACGAAGGAAGGGCACGGTTTGATTGGTTTGCGTGCGTTGACTAATTGAATAGTATTCGCCGAAGGTAAGGTGGATGTCACTGGTTAATTCCTGAGACGGACGAGATTTTTATAGTCTATTTGTGCATATTTTAAATATGACACAAGGTGCTCATGGGATCTCTGCATGCTCCAAGCCAAAGTCATTGCTAAGTAGCTAATGGTGTCTGTTCCGCCTTCTGATTCAGAGTTTAGTTCATACTACATGAAAAATAACAACACTGTAAGAATAAATAAAATGTAAACATTTTAGTTTGCTTTTCTTTATACTTCCATGTAGTATATATAAAACTGTTCATGAGAGGTTAGCGACACGATTACACCGTCTCTTTTGCCCCTGCTTGCACATGCACTCAGAGCTCATGTGTCTGTCAAGATTTAACCCATAAGCATCTTGTTTAAGTGTGCTTTTTTTTTGCATATGCTCCCATGTAGCATATACTGAAACAATTATGGAGGCCTGCACCAATTAAAAACAAAATAAAATGGCACCCGAGAGGGAACATCAACAAGGTGCATGACTGTCAACCAGAAGATCGCAGGTTTGATTCCAGGTTAATGCTGCAGCAATCGACGGCCAGGTGTCCATAGGAGCTAATTTGCTCAGCTCTCATGGGAAGCAAGGATGGCATACACTGATCTCCCGATCCCTTACAGTGATCATCAGCCAATCATGGGCATCTCTGAGCTCATGGATACAAGGGGCAGATAACAAACTCACAGATATCACTTTCCATCTGACTGTGTTAGGCTGCACCGGAATGTGCAAGCGCAGCAGTTCCATAAAGATGCGGGAGGAAGCATCGAGTGTCACAGAGGGGGCATGTGCTTGCTTATGCTCCTCCCTAGTTGGCGGTGGTCATATGTGATGGGGAGGAAATATTTGATGTGTGGGAGAATCAGAGACCAAATTAAGAGAGAAAAACAACAGCAACAAAAATATACACACCCATATATATATATATATATATATATATATATATATATATATATATATATATATACACACACCCATATATATATATATATATATATATATGTATATATATATATATACATACAGTCTGCCCCTACCTACGAAATTAATCTGTTCCAGAGCCTCTCTCGTAACGTGGGGATTTCGTAAGTAGGGGCCACATTTTACATGTTAAACGCCTAATTCGTTCCAAGGCTCCAGTCTTTTGACTGGATAAACCCCATAAACCCCTTAAAAATGATAAAAGTACAGAAATTTTGTATGAAATGTGTGTTAAAACTAAAAGAAAATTATTTATTAAACCATTTAAACATTTTATTAACATATTAAACCATTTTCTTAAAATATTTATTAATTAAACCATTATTAAACACACACACACCTCTCTCGCGCGCGCTGTGGGCCATGCCCACAACACGTGGAATTCAAAGCGCATTCCCTGGTTGACAAGGAGATCCAAACTCAACTTTAATTTGATTCCTTGAGGGAGCGGAATTCCAGATGAGCTAAAATGCGCCCACATTTATTAAACATTTACTGATTTAAACAACTTAAAAAACTAAACTAAAAACTCAAGAGTTAAGCTTCCTTCCGTCTCTATCTGGGAGGCCAGAGGGGCGGGATGTTGAGAGACAACCAATGAGACAGCAACTTATGCATCGTGTGAAATTTTGATTGGCGCGTTTGAATTTTGAATTTCTTTTCATAACAGGGGGTTGTTTTCGTATCCAGGGGACGGAAACTTAGGAAAATGATCTTCGTAGCCCGGGGATTTCGTACCCAGGGGTCTACGTAAGTCGGGGGCATACTGTATATATATTAAAACAATCTGGTCTTGCTTTACTTTTCTTATAGTATACAATAACAATTATTTTTTTCTTAAGCTTGGTGAGTATTGCTTCCTAGCCCTCTTGATATATTCACTTTACCTTCAACAAATTATTGTTATTTATGTAACAGTTAGTTCCAGTCCACTGCACTGATTGGCTGAGAAACATTCTGAGTGTTTAGAGTTAGTATAACCACACTGAGATGGTTCACTGTTAGCATCACTCTGCTTGTCTTCAGCACTTAAAATTCCAATTCCTAGACTGAACCGGTTATAACAGGAGTGTTCGTGACCTTATCAGTGAACAGTGGCAACTGACACTTCTCACGAATATAACCTTCGACTTAAATGAGAATGAAAAGGAAAAAGGAAGGAAGCAACCAACTTTATCAGGAATGTACAAATCAGTATAGCCAGCTGTCATGGTCATTCATTCATTTTCTGAATCACTTAATCCTAATTAAGGTCACAGCGAGGCTAGTGCCCATCTCAGCCGACTCTGGGTGAGGGCAGAGTACACCCTGGATGGCTTGCCAGGCCATCGCAGGGCAGAAGCATGGTGACGGCTATGCAACTACTCTTGTCGAAAGTCAGCAATGGTTCTTTTACATGAACCTCTCACCATAGACAGTGAGAGACCCGGCCGGCCTTTGATAACCCAGTTAGCTGCACTGGGGGGGGGGGGGGGGCAACCTGTTGAGAGTGGGGCTTGAACCCTCAATCTTGGGATCAGTGATCCAGCACCTTTACCATCAGGTTACCACTGCCATGCAGCTGTCATGCTACAAAGAGTGTGATGCATTACTTATGTGCAGGCACAGCAAAACATACCATAATGTGTTTGGAATTATTTAAGTTCTTTAATATTTGTTTCTTGTTTATAGAATTGTTGTTTTTAAGAGCGATCACTCTCTAGGTTCTATATAAAGCACTGCCATGGGATTCAAAATGGCTGCACATACACATTGAAAATAATACTCATAAAGCTCGTCATGATCTGAAAGATGAGGATCACATTGAAAGACTGGGTGTGTAGCGACCTCAGCAAATGAACTTCACTCAATGACTCTTTCATTCCACGTCTCCTAAGAAATATCTGTAATTACACATTTACTTGCCAATTACTTTCATCTACATCGTAATCAGTAACTTTTATGGCACATCTTCAACTAACTTAAAGCACAAGTCTAGACGTTATTCTCACCTTGAGTGTTCATTCAAATATCGAATCAAGAATTCACAAAACACATTTCTGTTCGAGCTGTAAGTTTATAGCGGGTGGAACAGAGCGGGGGATGGAACCATGAACCAGGGCTCTTTTAGCAGAAATGAGGATGCTGCACCGGTCCATTATAGTGAATAGTTCAGTTCAGTTCAGTTCATTTTCTGTAACCGCTTAATCCTAATTAGGGTCAGAGGGAGGCTGGCACCCATCCCAGCTGACTCCAGGCAAGCGCAGCGTACACCCTGGACAGTTCGCCAGGCCATCACAGGGTGGAAACACGCTGACGGCTTTGCAGGTACTCTTGTCGAAAGTCAGCAATGGTCTTTTACAGCCTCGCACCAGAGACAGTGAGAGACATGGCCGGCCTTTGGTATCCCAGTTAGCTGCACTGGGGGGGGGGGGCAGTGACAATCTGTAGTGAGTGGGGCTTGAACCCCCAACCTTATGATCAGTGATCCAGCACCTTTACCACTAGGCCACTACTGGCCTATGGTAAAGAGGAAGCTTTCAATTTACTGATCTATCTACTTTCCAACCCTCACCCATAGTTATGGGACTGGGGCAGTGACCAAAAGAGCAAGACTGCTGATACAAGCAGTTGAAATGAGTTTCCTTCCGAGGGTGTCCGGACTCAGCCTTAAAAGGTAGGCATCCAGGGGGAGTCAATGCTCCTCCGCATTAAAGGAGACAGCTGATGTGGTTTAGGTATCTGATTAGAAAGCCTCAGTGTCAACTCTTTTTTGAGATGTTCCAGGCAAGTCCACCTGGGAGGAGACCCTGGGACAGAGCCAGAATTTACTGGAGGGATAACAGCTTTCTATAATATTCCTGTCTGGGAACACCTCAAGATCCCCCAGGAGTAGCTAGAGAATGTCGCTGGGTAGAGAAATGCCTGGGTTTCCCTCCTAAATCTGATGCGTTCAGATGCCTTCAGAACCTGACCTCAGATAAGCCGAGGAATAGTGATGGGCAATTCGTGTACGAAACGTTTAAAAGACTCGATTAATTTAAGTGAATGAATTGAATCAACTTTGAAAAATAATCAATTCACCAGCACTTTGCTAATATGTGAGGCGCTCCACCGAAAGTAGGAGCTTGTCGCAAAGACCACTTTTGAGATAAAGGCCAGAAAAGTAAAAATGGTCCATTTTCATCCAAATTCAGATTTTTGCATAAACTATTAAAACAAGTAAACAACTACCACTTGCTCACGTGAAATCGACTAAAACTCACTAAAAATGTCTTCTTTTTCCATTTTTCTGGAGAGTATCCTCATAAAACTAGATAAAAACATGAGCAAACTTCCTGGTTTTCTTTGCAATTATTCACTGAGTTTGGTACAAGACACACTATAATCCATACACCAGAAGAACGTCTGAGATATTAAAATGTCATTTCAGTGAATAAAATAAAGGTTATAAAGACGATATGCACGTAAACAATGCAGGCTAGTTGCTAAGGAAAATCTGAAATGAGCACACTGATTGGTCAGCTCGGGCTTGCACATGCGCAGTGCCCGTTACACGTTAACTTACAGTTTTCTTACGGAATCTATTTCACCGCATGCGGAACTTATCTCCGACTTTCTCTTCATTAAGTTTATTTATAAGATTGTGAATACATATAATTTCTGGAAAAGGAGAGTGAAATGTCATCTGTGATGTGTAGAAGCAATTATATAGATGTTAAATTCGACGCTATAATTCAGCTTTGAAGATGCTGGAATGCTTGGCGTTCTTGATTACCCCCCCCTCACACACACACACACACACACACACAGTGTGCAAACGGTTAAATGAGCAGCATCCAGATAAACTAGTGCAATTTGAAAGGAAGAAAATATATGTATGGGTGGGTCAACAAAATGTGAAAAAAAAGTAGTGCCTGAAGGGAGTGGGGCAAATGAGTGCAAATGGTGTGACAGATGCACAAATTAGCAGTCACCCACTGCTTACAGTCTTTGTCTGTGTGTGTGTGTGTGTGTGATACCTCAGGTCTGCTGGAACTGCTGGAATATTAAGAAAGACATGATTCCATTGCAATTCAGTTAAAGAAAATCCCACATGCTCAGTATTATGTATTTTAGAAACTTAATATGAGTATTGTATGAGTATTGGTATTTTTCTCTGCATGCAAAATTTGATTATGGAATTATTTTTATCATTTGATTTGTGTGTAATCTTGTCTGGACTGGACATGCTGGATCATGGGTTGTTTAGTTTTGTACGAAAATTGGTCAAGACCTGAAAAATACTTAAATGTTTCATTTTTTTTTTTTTTTACATATAAACAAACTGATGATGATGATGATTCTGATGATGCCAGCTGTGTTGATGAAGATTTTGACTTTGATGTTGATGAAGAGGCTTCTGTAAATAAAAGTGTGATGACTGGTGTTTGTGAAGATGTGATTTTATCTGCTGAGCAGGATATAGATGAAGATGATGATGCTGAGGGCGGAGTTGATGAAGATTACTTGTATAAAGAGATCAGAGAGTTTTGTTATATGGTTTTCTTATATATAGTTTTTTAATTTCACTGTGACTGTTTGAACCTGACAGTGTTTTTTTTTTTTCAATCGGTATCATTTGAAGGCATTTGAACCTTTATATAATAGTTAAAAAGATATATACTGATCTTACTGGAATAAACAGAAATGGAAAAAAAAATTAGTCGTTTTTTGTTCATTTTTTGGGGGTTGCCACGGTGACTAATGGGTTTAAAAAGGGCGGGTCAGATTAAAATGAGGATGATTTCTCTTATCATCTCTTCATAAAACTCTTCCTAGACATGTTTTCTAAAAGTTTATATGGCTGAAGTGCATAAAAATGTTTGGTTGCTAAGGACTAATGATGTTGGAAGAAGTGCACTCTTTGTGCTCATTTTTCTCTAAAACGTCTTTTGAAATTTTTAGTTGAATGTTGACACAAGAAATGGCATAGCTCGCTCAGTTTTCAAGGTATTGACAAACCAAACTTTTTGCTGCATTTTGCAGATTTGGGCCTCTTCTATCTGACTGTGTAAAAGGCTAATTTTACGACACAAGAGCCTACTTTCGGTGGAGTGGCTCACAAATATATAATTATCAATTATCAGATTAAGTAGTTAAAATCACTCATTAAGTCTCAAAGCCGGTGGAAATGGAAGTGCTGTGTAATGCACTGTGCAGCAGGCATGCTTTACAGAAAAATATCTGATAGCAAGACTAACTTACTGCTGACAGACGGACCGAGACAGCAAATCGCTGAATCATGGCGTAACCAAGTCAGGCAGAGTTGCCGAATCGCTTAACAAACTGAAAAACGGCCAATTTTATCATCGAACAACTAATCACCAAATCCTTCAGCAAGCCACCAACTCCACAAATAATTCAATCATCATTTTCTAAGCTACTTCATCCTAATTAGGGACACAAAGAGGCTAGTGCCCATTTCAGCTGACTCTGAACAAGGGCGGGGTACAGCCTGGATAGCTCATCAGGCCATCACACTAACTCGAACAGTCGTTCAGAAAAAGATTATATACTAGTGGAAAATCTTTCTTAAATTTTATAATTTGCACACTAGATTATATATATATATATATATACATAGAGGATTTTCTGAGTAGATCCTTCCGTAGGAGAGTGCTCAATACTTTTTGGTAGAGCAAGTAACAAAAATAAAAGGACAGGACAAAGACTTTCTATTGAAACTCCATTTATCACTACAGATCTGTTTCGAGGGGTGGTGAAACCATCCTCTCTCTTCAGGTGATTATAGAAGAATATATATATATATATATATATATATATATATATATATATATATATATACACATACATATACACACACACACACACACACACACACACACACACACACACACACACAGTCGGCCCTCTACTTAGGAACCCTCTGGGTACGAAAACTCCAAGTTATGAAAAAACATTTTCCTACATTTTCGTCCTCTTTTTACAAAAACATCCTCTTTTATACAGAGTCAGTCAGAGATGAAAGAAGGCACTCTTTACTCTCTTTCGAGAGAGCACATTGCAGCTTATTTTTAGTTTTTTAAGTTGTTTAATTCAGTAAATGTTTAATAAATATGGCACGCTCGGCCGAATGTGAGCAAAACGCGGCTCATCCGGACCTCCGATCACTCAAGGATACAAGTTAAAGTTGAGTTTGGACCTCTGATCTGTCAAGCAGGGAATGTGCTTTGAATTCCCCATCTTAAAATGCTCCGGCGTTCTGCGTGTGGGCAGAGCCCGCATTCAGCGGAGCGCATGTGTATTGTGTGTGTGTGTGTGTGTGTGTGTGTATGTGTGAGAGAGAGAGAGAGAGAGAGACAGAGAGAGAGACAGTGTTTTGTGTGTGTGTGTGTGTGTGTGTGTGTTAATAAAAAATGTTTAATAATAGTTTAATTAATAAATGTTAATAAAATGGTTTAATATGTTAATAAAATGTTTAAATGGTTTAATAAATGATTTTCTTTTACTTTTAACACATATTTCATACAAAATTGGTGTACTTTTATCATTTTTAAAGGGTTTATGGGGTAGTCTTGAGAGCCTTGGAACGAATCAGGCATTTCACATGTAAAATGCGCCTCTACTTACGAAAACAACACGTTACGAAAAAGGTGCTGGAACGGATTAATTTCGTAAGTAGAGGGCCGACTGTAGTTTATAAAAAATGGAAAAGAGATTGAATGAGTGATTATTCTGTGTGGTGCCTCTTTGTAAGGTGAAGTAAATAGTTCAGTGAGTTAACAGTATGTCTTGCACCCTGGTGATGAGGGTTCCAGACTGGCAGTGTTTTTATGTGTATATAGATACACCAGTGCATCAAATGAATCGATTCACTACAGTTGGAAGAACCAAAAGAATCGAGTTATTAAAAATAATGAGACTTCCTATCACTACTGAGGAAGATACGACGGAAGGATAGATGCTATAAGTTTGTAGTAGCATTTTATGTATTATCCAGAAATGTGCATGTAGTCTGTATTGTTTAAACAGGAGTCTAAACATCTGGAACATAAACCCCAGTCATGGTGCAGTGACTACTTTATACGGTTGAAGTTTCTGTTTTATTCAGATCTCGAAAGGTTTTATTCACCTTGTCCTCTGGCCTCATCAGATCCAACTCTCTCAGTCTGAATAATTCTCCATATCATACTTCACCTCATTCAATAATTGCTTATTAATAAATGCATCTGTATTAATGAAACATCTCAAATTGAAAGTATTTCAGCTCTATAGATAGACGTTGTGGTAGCGAGCACATGGTACAATGGGCAGGTAACATCTGTAGAAAATTCATGTCACTATTTGTGTGCGGGCTCCACGTGTGCTTACAGAGAAATAAAGTTGATGGCTGGAGGAAGAGCAGAGCAAGATGTTTTTGTGTGTGTGTGTGTGTGTGTTTGTGAATGTGTTTATCTGAGTGTGTGTGTGTGTGTGGGGCTGGAATGCTATTTTGTGCATTAAAGGCTTATAACTGGGAATTCAGTGGCATCTGAAAAGTGCCCAGTTTGTTTTACTGTGAATAAACAGAGTGAACTCTCTGTCGTCAGCATCATAAACTCGGGGGGGGGGGGGGAGTGCTACGGATGTAATAAATGCAAATTATAAGTTTCTGTTACATTTCTACTGGAAAAAGATAAGTCTATCAACATAATGGCGGTCACTCACTCATTTGGAAAACCACTTCATCCTACTATGGTTGTGGAGAGACTGAAGCCAATCCCAACCAATTGTAAGCAAAGGTTACAATTACCTCCCCGAACAGCTTGCCAGACCTTTGCACTGCCAACACACAGACAGGCATACACACTTACTCCTAGGGGCAATTTGGAACAGCCAGTCAGCTTAACGTGCATGTATTTGGACTGTAGAAGAAAACCCAGGAAGAACATGCAAACTCCACATAGAAACGCCCTTGCCAATCTGGACTCGAACCAAGAACCTTGGTACTGTGCAGGGGACATGCTAAGCACTGCACCCCTGACCCACTCTATTGAACCCAGATCGCCTTTTCTCTGAACCACTTGGCATTTTCAATGCTCCAAGTATAATGAATTGAATTCAGGAGCATTGGAGCAGGGAAAGCACTAAACAGTGTCCCTGTCTAGTTAGTGTTCTCACTACATGACCAAACCATAGCACTTTCTAGAACACATACAGTAACGAGACTTCTTAATTGATATTAGTTCTGAGTGTTCATACAAGTTATTATATATACATAAATCTAATATGCACTGTATATTCCAATGGATAGTCTACTATTTTATATATATTTATATATAGTCACAGTAGCCCAGAACCCACGCATGAAGACCCTAATGCACTGTCAAATGGCTAAGAGCACCAAACTGGCTTACAACAATAAAAACTGTTGAATTATATTATCATACGGTTTGATTATATGTGTAGCATTCGGCTAGGAGCCACTTATGTTTAGTGTCCTATCACTATTGCCTCTGTCTCTTTTCTATTGACTTCCATGACACATTTCAGGAGTAATTCTACTAGACATCCTTTTTTTTTTTTAAACACTATAACTTGGAATAGACCTAATGCCAAGCTGTGATCGTCTAAGGCTGGGTTTTCATAACAGCGCTGTAAGTTTTTGCTAAATAATTAAGGACTACAATAGCATGATTTAATCTAATACAGTTTAATTCTCAGAGAACATTTTTTTCATGGTGCTTCACAGTTTGAAAGTCTGGCAGCTATGACATTTTCTGACAATAGGTTTTCAAAGAAGAAATTAATCAATTAAAAATTGGGATATTATACTGAGAGCTGAAACATGGCCATAGTAACACCCTACCAGATGTGAGTAGAGCTGTAAAAATATCTTCCAGGTGTCACAGATGTTTAGAACTGATCCAAATACTGCTCCGACTTCATAGTTAGTTTATAAGATCTGTTGAAAATGTACATTATTATGTGTTGATGTTGAATTATTGCGAGGTGAATGGACCCACTGACTGATGACATAGTACTTCTAGTCATGTGCTGAACCACAGGATTGAAGTGGGGTCCACAAACCAGTTCAAACTGGCGGATACTGATATTACCTGCGATTCGGAGTTGAGTTTGGCAGATTTTCTGGCAGGTCTTGAACTGCCTTTGACACAGTCATAAGCGTAATAGAAAAAAATGCATAGATGTGTCGATAATAATTACAATTTGATGTAATGCCAGAGCAATACATAAATAAAAGTCCATTTAAGACAAATACAAATGATATGGCAATAAGAAACAGTCTCAAATAAACACAGAGTTAACATTATACAAATATACAGTATGGTGATGAATATACTGAGGCTGATGGTCATGAATATTTCTACATTTTTGTGCTTTCTGTTCTCAACTTGTCACCCTTAATGGAGCCCATTCACTTACCGGGCACCTTCAATAAACATGAAATCTATTTGTGTTATCTCTGTAGAATTTTCATGTCATCATGGAAGGTCAGCACAGGTGTTTTAGAGAGAGAGAGAGAGAGAGAGAGAGAGAGAGAGAAATGCAGTACACTAGTTTTTTTATTACCTTTAAAGTCATACTCCATTTTGTTAACAGTTGATCATGGACACTGTGTTGTACTGCTAAGTTATCACATAAGATTGTTCCTTAGTGGAATTGTAATTGTTATCCTAAACAGACACAGAACCAGAACACGTATACTGCAAAAACTTTGTATTGATCCAAAATGAACTGACAATGGAAGATAAAACACATCGGATATTCACTTATGAATGGGCGCCTTGACATAATAGTTAGGGTGCTGGGCTCCTGATCATGATGTCATGAGTTTAAATCTTGTCAAGACCCCCCACCATACTAAGACCCCTGGGTAAGATCTCAACCACGAGTGTGGTCCTGTAAAACCAGCAGTATCAATGAGTACCAGTAAAATACTGTGAAGGCAACCTGCAGTGGCTATGCATCCCATTTATGAGGACTTAAATTCCTCGTATTCTCGTGCAATGGAAATCGGGTAAGCTGCAGAATGATGAATTACTATGCTCAGGTGTTAATTTAAAAAAAAAAAAAAAAAAAAAAAAAAAAAACAGCAGACTGCTTTGACTATACCATCCTGAAAAGAAGCTGTTCCCCCAGCAAAGAAGACATCACCTTCAAGCTTCTGGTATTTCTGCCAGCTGCACTTATCCTAGAATAAGGTGGGTTTATCACAGTCTCAGTATAAACCTGTTTATTAGAATGAGAATTCTTTATCCATTCAGTTAATTCTTTCATCTTTATATTGCTGTCTGTCTTCCTTTCGGCTTTTTCCCTTTTCCTCGGGAGTCGCCACAGCGAATCACCTGATTCGCATGTTTGATTTGGCAGAGGTTTTTATGTCGGATGCCCTTCCTGACACAACCCTTTTAGCAAGGGACAGAAACACACTGACGACTTTGCAGCTACTCTTTATGAAAGTCAGCAATGGTTCTTTTACATGAACCTCTCACCATAGACAGTGAGAGACATGGCCCGCCTTTGATAACCCAGTTAGCTGCACTGGGGGGACAGTTACAACCTTGTGGAGAGTGGGACTCGAACCCCCAACCTTTGGATCAGCGATCCAGCACCCTATACCACCACTGCCCCTTTCATCTTTATATTGCTACTAAACAAAAAACTGTTTTTTTTTTTCAGGTCTGCTTTTTTGTCCATAGAACCACCCATACACTCCCAAGCCTGTGTACGATGACTGAGCTAATTCCAGTATAGCATAGCTGCTATCTCTGATGGTTATATTACAAGATTACAGGCATCTAATTCCTTCTATGTTCCAGAATCATCGGAAACGGTCTCGGTAAGTTTCCTTTCCAGGGGACATATCAGGAATAACTAAACTGTGCTTTAAACATGCTTTGGTTCTGGGCAGCTTCCAAGAATAGAATGCACCAGAATATTAGTGGAATATGTTCCATCAGAGTAGCCCCGCACTCACCAGCATAATTCATCATAAATTTATTGGCAGCTCTGAAGACAAGGGCGCAGCCATGAAATGAATAGTAGGAGCAAAAATGCTGACATGGCTTAATATAAATGAAAGCCAGTAGCCATTAATTAACATGATGTGTGTGGCATTGTGCCAACTGATGGCTACTGGCTTTCCATAGAGCTCTGCTCCCATTTTTTGATGACGCTATTCCTTTAAGCCATGAATCTTTGACCTTAGATTAGTACTTCCTCTGAAATGTTTAATATGCATCACCCCTGGAACACATGTACAGTATTCAAGAAGCGTTTCGGAGAACGGTTATGTAAGAAAAGCCTTTACACTGAAACAAGTAAACACCGTGTACGATATGTTTGTAAGGCTGAGTGTGACTTTAAAGAACAGCCACAAATACTGTAGGATTTATGGTTTTAAACCAAAGGAGCATTTCCTCTGCTCATTCGATTCATTTCCTGCATTTGAAAGATGCTCCTGAAAAACAGATATAACACCCATAAATTCCTAGAACAAAAATCACATCAAAGCTGCGGCTGGTCAGGATTTGTGCGGTATACACAAGCTGTGATTTTGGTTGAAATGGTCCTTACACTCCAACAGCAATTAATAATTTATGAGAAACTCCATCATCAACAAATCACTGCCTCAGGAAATATCCACTCCAACGTTCCCGTGTCTCCCGGCTCATGTTTGAAACTACCGTACCTGAACCTGTACTCCGAGTGGAGCTTGTGTATGTGGAGAGGGAGCATAACATTAGAAACAGTTCTGAGGGCAAGGAAGAGTATAACCAGGGCCCTGAAGAGATGCTGCTTTCAAATGTCACTAGTTTTCCAGATTAACCAACCCCAGCTTTAAGCGCAGACAAAAAGATCCCCCGGGATTACAGTGAAGCAGCTATTTACATGGCTCTTTGATTAGCGGTGTAAAATGGCCAGCTTATATGTCCAGCCAGCCATGCCTAAAAATGTATACGTTGTGTGTAGTGAAAGTAAACATACCCTGTGTAATTTTGGTGAATTCTCAGTAATGAAAGGTCTCAAGAAACCTAATGTCAGCCGTGAAGACATCCTGCCACAATTCCAAGCACAACACTTTCAGATGTCTGCTTTTCAAAACAAAACAACCACGTGACTAAAATTTCCCCAATGGGAAAAAAGTATCCTATGCTATCTTTACATTAGCGGCTAAATGGCTAAGATTTGAAGAAGAAGGCATGGATTGTTTCACAATCAAATCTAATACAATAGTGTCTTTCGAACCCTAAAAATATTTGCATTCTTACTTTTTTTCTCTTAGGCCTCAGTTTCTGATTGGTCTGTAGTGACACTGCCATTCTGTTCCCCTACAACTGGCTGCTCCTGGGTATCTGCACCTCCACCCACAATGAACGTTGGTCCGCTTCCTTCTTTTCCACTGACAGTTTCAGAATCTACAGGGGTTTGCTTTGACTGCTCGTCCAAGTTTGGCCCCTCCCACTTCTCTTCATCCAGCCGGCTTGAGATTGACCAATACAGGTGAGCGTCCCGACGAGCAGCAGCTAATGCGAGCTCTCGTGCTGAACAAGAAGGAGTGTCCACCTAGGGGCAAAAGGTGGGGTGAAACTTCATGAACACACACTCATCCTGAATATGTAATTTTCATATCATTACTCATTAAAGTTATTGCCAAAATGGAAGTGATTAATGTCATATGTGACTTCTATTTGCTTTCCTTCTGCCTTTTCAGCATCATAAATACTGCTCAGCCCAATAAAAAGCATACAAACCTGGATTTAACTGAGCAAACAGCCAAAACTCGCTGAGTGGACCAGGAAAGTGATCATTAAGTTTCAGCTGGCTTCACAACATTTATCCTTTACTGATTACCTGATTACTGATTACCTACGGAGTACCTTCAAATTTCTTAAACAACAATGTCCAATGACATACCACATTTATCCTTTTCCAGAGCAATGGGCATCTCAAGGTAAAAAGGAAACACATGAAACGCTGTACCCATCATGCATTGTGGCCAGACACTGTACAGACACTGACCAATCAACTGCCCGAAGACTCATGAGTTGTTTGAATGAGCCAAGCTAGGTGTGCTGCTGCTTGGTTGAAAAAAAAAAACCTGCAGCCACATGGCCCTTTGTGGCATGAGTTTGACAGCCCTGCCTTACACGGTGGCTTGACTCTACCATTCTCAACACAAACTCTCAGTGTAAGTTTAAAGCCACTGCACACTGTAATCAAAGTTAAAGGCGGTCACCAAAATATCACAGTCCACGAATGTTTTGGTAGGATAATAAATCTGTCAAACTTCAAATGCCCCATCATTACCTGAAAAACCAGGTATTTATCCTGCTCTATCAATAGTGTATCAATAGTGTTCACCGCATATCGCCTAAAACCATCTAATGTCTGTCTTCCTTTCGGCTTTTTCCCTTTTACTCGGGAGTCGCCACAGCGAATCATCTGATTCGCACATTTTTGATTAGGCAGAGGTTTTTACGTCGGATGCCCTTCCTGACACAACCCTTTTAGCAAGGGACAGAAACACGCTGACGACTTTGCAGCTACTCTTTACGAAAGTCAGCAATGGTTCTTTTACATCAACCTCTCACCATAGACAGTGAGAGACATGGCCCGCCTTTGGTAACCCAGTTAGCTGCACTAGGGGGACAGTGACAACCTCATGGGGACTTGAACCCCCAACCTTAGGATCAGCGATCCTGCACCCTATCCACTAGACCACCACTGCCCCGCCCTAAAACCATCTAATAAAGGCCAAAATATGCCTGGTGAAACAAGCCTTGTATTTTCTTCCTCTGCTTGTGGGGGTTTCCTCTGAGTACTTTGGTTTCCTCCAACAGTGCAAAGACATTCACATTAGGGTAACTGGCAGCTCTGAATTGTCCCCAGGTGTGTGCTGCCCTGTCGAGGTAATTTCCTGTAAACACATGACTTGCACTTGATTTGAGACAACACTACCATGTTAAAATTCACGCACTACACAGGTAAATACCGAGAGAGCAGACTGCACTACAGAACTACGGAAGACACGGCGTAGCCTCAGGGTGTATTGATTTTGTACCTCAAAGGTATGATGAAATGCCCCGTAGTCCACATCAAAGAATCCTTCGGCCAGCGACATCATTGGACTAAACCTGTGACCCCACAATACCTCCTCGGCCAAATAGGAGCTCCGTGCTTGACATGTCATACCTGTGGATTACATAAACAGATGATGGATGGATCATTTTAATATTCTGTGTGTATTCTGGTATTTCTGTGTGGAGTTTGCATGTTCTCTCCATGCTTGTGTGGGTTTCCTACAGGTACTCCGGGTTCCTCCAACACTCCAAACACATGCACATTAAACACGGGTTAATTGGCTGAACAAAATTGCTCCCAAGTCTGAGTGTGAATGGGTTATGTGTGTTGACCCTGTGATGGTCTGGTCCAACATACAAGTAATACGCTACCAGTGAGAGAATCGCAGAAATGTTCCTCTTTATGACTCATCACTCCTAATACATAGATTTAGGCACTGTCTAAAGGCGGAGCTTCCCGATAGATATTGGTAGGTGAGCGAGTCTCGTATCAAAAGAGTAGTGCGGCTGCTTTGAGGGCTGAATTCTTCTGAATCTATTTATTTTTTTATATAATTAGTTAAATTATTTGTTTAATGAGTTCATGTTCCATGCTCCCGTTAATGTTGCGCTCAGTGAAAGTTTTTCTGAAAATCAGAGTTAAGGCTGAATCACATGTGATAGAGCTGCAGAATAGGGTGAAATAATGAATTTTTTTTTCGGTTGGTTTCGGGTTCGGCTGGCTGAAAAAATGCGCGACTTCTTCGAAAACTTTCAAACACATGACCCTGCACTGGCTGTGTGTAATGTATTGTATTGAACCTGCCCTTAAAATGTAATTAAAATGGATCCAAGTTATTTCTTTAATGACCTTTTTCACTTTTCTTCTCTGTACATGTTCCATGTAGCCTCCATTTGATTGTCTCGAGTCCAGCAGGTGTGGTTGAATTAGACGTGTATGTCAGTATAAGCTGCTCAGTTTTGGCTTATAAGACAGCCACTTTTTCAGCCTGTACTATTTGGATGTATGTATGTGTGTGTGTGTGTGTGTGTGTGTTTAATATCGGAGGAAAGATTATGTGAGACTCCCCAGTTAAATTACTTATTCAAGATAAAGTAAAATAAAAAAAATACATGAATAGTTTACCGCACAGCCGATATATAGATATTTCCCATCTGTCCTCTGTATTACATCCCAAAGGATCATATCCGAGCACAAACCGAACAAATCTGAAACACGGTTCCTCTGTCTGATGTGAAAAGCAGCTTGAGCAGTAAGTACAGTGACAACAGAACCACCATTTATATTTAAGAATAATATTATATATTTATAATACATGGGTCAGATGGCAGGAGGCACACTGCGTGTAGGAAATATGCAGATCTCGTTTTTTTGTTTGTTTGTTTTTAAAAACGAAAGTGTAAGCGCACAAGACTCTCGCCAGCTCTTTATAGAAGGAGCGGATTCATGTGATGTGTCATAATTTCATTAATGTCATAATGTTTTTTTTCTTTGTAAAAAGCGGTGTCTTCACATGACGTATGCAGCCTGAGCTGTATTAAAGGATGCAACAAAACTCGTACTGCTTCCAAAACTGTTCTTGTATTCGAGCCACACTGAATTCTCACCGAATTTTGAGCAGAACCAAGGTTTTTCCCAAGACTGTGAGTACGGACTATTTACCTCGAAGAATTTAACCGGCTACCTCCAGAAATACATATACTCAATTACCCTCAAACTGAAATCCGTTTGTCCATTCGGTCATGACTGCTTACATGAGCTCGGCTTCAGATTGTATGTGTTTTATTCTGTGCGAGTCTGAGTGGCGGTGTATCAGCCTCTATATTTTAGGTTTCTATTTCATTATTAATAATAAATCTGTTTTATTGCCAGTGACATGGCAGCTTTTATTGAGTTTCCCATGGACACTGGACAATCATCAACATGTTTGGGAACAAAGAAAATAACTGAAAGGAAATGAAACGAGAAATAAACACCACAACGCTTTTAAAACACTAAAAAAAAGCAACATCCATTGACCACCATCTGTAATAAAAAAAAAAAAAAAAATCGCTTATACCACTTGACAGTATATCTATCGTCCATATATGTACATGTATATACACATACACTCTCTCTCTCTCTCTCTCTCTCTCTCTCTCTCTCTCTCTGTCTCTCTCTCTCCTCTGTCTCTCTCTCTCCTCTATCTCTGTCTCTCTCTCTCCTCTATCTCTGTCTCTCTCTCTCCTCTATCTCTGTCTCTCTCTCTCCTCTAGCTCTGTCTCTCTCCCTGTGTCCCTCTCCCTGTGTCTCTCCCCTGTGTCCCTCCCCTGTGTCCCTCCCCCTGTGTCCCTCCCCCTGTGTCCCTCTCTCTGTCTCTCTCTGTCTCCCTCTCTCTATCCTATATCTGACTCTGTCTCGCTCTCTCCTCTATCTCTTTCTGTCTCTCTCACTCTCTCCTCTCCTCTATCTGTCTCTCTCTCTCTCCTCTATCTCTGTCTCTCTCTCCCTGTGTCCCTCTCCCTGTGTCCCTCTTCCTGTGTCCCTCTCCCTGTGTCCCTCTCCCTGTGTCCCTCTCCCTGTGTCCCTCTCTCTATCCTATATCTGACTCTGTCTCGCTCTCTCCTCTATCTCTTTCTGTCTCTCTCGCTCTCTCCTCTCTCTCTCTCTCTCTCTCTCTCCTCTATCCCTCTCTCTCTCTTCTATCACTCCCCCCCCATCCTGCACTGTTTCTCCCTGACCATCCCTAACAATGAAATACAACTGGCGGAGATTACCAAGCATGGTGGGGTTGTGGGTGGGGCGTGTAATATTGAATCTTTTTCTTGGTTGTGGGGTTAAAACAACACTATTATAATGTTTTAATCTTTAAAATCTGAGTTATGTTTTATAAATGAAGATGGAAGTCCATGTGAACTGCTTCACGACAGTCAAAGGGTTCTGATGTGGTTGCATGTGTCTCACCTGTAGCTTCCACCATACCCTCCAGAATAACAACAATCTCAAAGTCTTCCTTCTCCAGCTGAGACTGAGACATGTCCCAGAACGGCGAGCGCGAGTCAATCTCATGAGAGATCACCAACGGTGACACCAGAAACAAGCGGTCGTCCCCCGTCTCAAAGCCCACGCTGATATCTGTCTGATCTAGAGGAATAAATTCACCTAAATTATAGAAGAGACAAAAGAGAGGGCAAGAGAGAGAGAGAGAGAGAGACAGAGAAAAGAAAATAGAATTTTATTGAGCATACTCGGCATTTTAATCTGATACAAAAATAATTCAAGGTAATAACGAGTGCACCAATTTTTAGATCTGGTAGAATTAAAAATATCAAAAAGTCACAATAAGATAGTTGTTAACAAAATACTATTTTAATAAACAGAGAGAAATTACACATCACATGTTAACACGACCTTTATAAAGTTGAATTTTTTGAGATTTAATTTTCAGTCTTGGTAACAGAAAAGTGAAACTTCAGAGGTTTTCCTTCTAACGTTATAAAATTAAATTATTATTGAACCTGTGTTTATACCAGCTATCAAAATCTATCTTCTTCTTCTTCTTTTCCTTTCGGCATTTCCCTTCAGGGGTCGCCACAGCGAATCATCTGCCTCCATCTCACCCTATCCTTTGCATCTTCTTCTCTTACACCAACGACCTTCATGTCCTTCTTCACCACATCCATGAATCGTCTCTTTGGTCTTCCTCTAGGCCTTTTGCCTGGTAGTTCCAGCCTCAGCATCCTATTACCAATATACTCACTATCCCTCCTCTGCACATGTCCAAACCATCTCAATCTAGCCTCTCTGACTTTGTCTCCAAAACGTCTTACATGTGTTGTCCCCCTGACGTGCTCATTCCTAATCCTATCCATCCTCGTTACTCCCAAAGAGAACCTCAACATTTTCATCTCTGCTACCTCCAACTCTGCCTCCTGTCTTTTCCCCAGGGTCACTGTTTCTAACCCATACAGCATCGTTGGCCTCAACACCGTCTTGTACACTTTTCCTTTCATTTTTGCCGATACCCTCCTATCACACATCACACCGGACACTTTTCTCCAACCATTCCAATCTGCCTGCACACACTTCTTGACCTCTTTTCCACACTCTCCATTGCTCTGGATTGTTGAGCCTAAGTACTTAAAATCCTCCACCTTTCTTATCTCTGCTCCCTGTAATCTCACCGTTCCTCTTTGGTCCTTGTCATTCATGCACATGTATTCTCTCTTACTGAGGCTAATCTTCATTCCCCTCCTTTCCAGGGCATACCTCCACCTCACTAGATTTTCCTGCACTTGTTCTCTGGTCTCACTACAGATCACAATGTCATCTGCAAACATCATAGTCCATGGGGAATCTTGTCTAACCTCGTCTGTCAGCCTGTCCATCACCATAGCAAACAAGAAGGTGCTGAGAGCTGACCCTTGATGCAGTCCCAACTCCACCTTGAACTCTTGTGTCACACCGACAGCACACCTCACCACTGTCTTTCATCTCTCATACATGTCCTGCACCACTCTAACATACTTCTCTGCCACTCCAGACTTCCTCATGCAATACCACAGTTCTTCTCTCGGCACCCTGTCATATGCTTTCTCCAGATCCACAAAGGCACAATGCAGCAATGCATAATGCTCTTTCTTGGCATGAAACCAAACTGTTGTTCACAAATGCTGACTTCTGCCCTTAGTCTAGCTTCCACTATTCTTTCCCATAACTTCATCATATGGCTCATCAACTTTATCCCTCTGTAGTTGCCACAACTCTGCACGTCTCCCTTGTTCTTAAAAATGGGCACCAGCACAATTCTCCTCCATTCCTCTGGCATCCTCTCACTCTCTAAGACCTTGTTAAATGTTCTTGTCAGAAAATCTACTGATACCTCTCCTAGACACTTCCATACCTCCACTGGTATGTCATCAGGACCAACTGCCTTTCCATTCTTCATCCTCTTCAATGCCCTCCTCACTTAACCCTTACTAATCTTTGCTACTTCCTGGTCCTCAACAGTCACCTCTTCTACTCTTTTTTTCTCTCTCATTTTCCTCATTCATCAGCTCTTCAAAGTACTCTTTCCATCTTCCCAGCACACTTCTGTCATCAGTCAATACATTTCCCTCTCTGTCCTTTATCAATCTAACTTGCTGCACGTCCTTCCCATCTCTATTTCTCTGCTGTGCCAACCTGTATAAATCATTTTCTCCCTCCTTACTTTCCAGCCGAGCATACAAGTCATCAAATGCGCTCTGTTTGGCCTTTGACACTGCTACCTTTGCCTTACGCTGTGTCTCCCTGTACTCCTGTTTACTCTCTTCGGTTTTCTCAATGTCCCACTTCTTCTTAGCTAATCTCTTCCTTTGTACACACTCCTGCACTTCCTCATTCCACCACCAAGTCTCCTGATCTACTTTCCTTCCAGATGACACACCAAGTATTCTCCTACCTGTCTCCCTGATCACATTCGCTGTAGTTGTCCAGTCATCTGGAAGCACTTCCTGACCACCCAAAGCCTGTTTCAACTCCTCCTTGAAGACAACCCGACACTCTTCCTTTTCAACTTCCACCACTTTGTCTTCTGCTCTGCCTTTGCCTTCTTCACCTTCCTCACCATCAGCATCATCCTGCACACCACCATCCTATGCTGTTTGGCAACACGCTCACCCGCTACTACTTTGCAGTCACTGACTTCCTTTAAATTACATCGCCTGCACAAGATGTAGTCTACCTGTGTGCTCCTACCTCCACTTTTATAAGTCACCCTATGCTCCTCTCTCTTCTGGAAGAAAGTATTCACCACAGCCATTTCCATCCTTTTTGCAAAATCTACCAACATCTGTCCTTCTGCGTTCCTGTCCTGGATACCAAACCTACCCATCACTTCCTCATCCCCTCTGTTTCCTGCACCAACATGTCCATTGAAGTCTGCCCCAATGACCACTCTTTCACCTCTGGGGGTACTCTGCATCACTTCATCTTACCCCCTCCAGAATCTCTCCTTCTCTTCTCGCTCACATCCTGTCTGTGGGGCATAAGCACTAACAACATTGACCATCACACCTTTAATTTCTAACTTGAGACTCATACCTCTGTCTGACACTCTTTTCACTTCTAGAACATTCCTGGCAAACTCCTCCTTCAAGATGACTCCGACTCCATTTCTCTTCCCATCCACACCGTGATAAAACAGCTTAAACCCTGCTCCTATGCTTCTAGCCTTGCAACCTTTCCACCTGGTCTCCTGAACACACAGTATGTCCACCTTCCTCCTCTGCATCATGTCAGCCAGCTCTCTACCTTTTCCTGTCATAGTTCCAATATTCAAAGTCCCTACTTTCAGTCCTAGACTCATGCCTTTCCTCTTCTCTCTCTGGCAACGGACACGCCTCCCGCCTCTCCTTCTTCGACGTCTTCGACCAACAGTAGTCCAATTTCCATCAGCACCCTGTTGGTTGACAGCACTGATGGCGGTCGTTGTTAACCCGGGCCTCGACCGATCCGGTATGTGATTCTTTCTTGTGATTCGCATAGTTTATTTGGCATTTGTTTTACGCCGGATGCCCTTCCTGACGCAACCCTCCGCATTTATCCGGGCTTGGGACCGGCGTGAGGGAGAGACACTGGTTTGTGCCCCCCCGCCTCATGGCTGCATTAGCTATCAAAATCTATATCAACTGCAATTATAGAGTATTTACTCCCTTTCTTTCATTTAATTATTTATTTGCCAAAGCTGCTTTATCCCACGAGGTTCATGGGAGGGCTGGAGACTCTCTCAGCCGACTCTCGCTGAAGGCATGGTACATCCTAAACAGCTCTCCAGTTCACTGCATCCATACTCACACATGGGGCAATAGAACAGCCAATTAGCCTGACTTGCATGTCTTTGGATTGTGGGAGGAAACTAAATTACCCAGAGGAAATCTTCATTATTACAGGTATTCCTTATTCATGTCATTACTGCGTTAGATTCTTCAGGATTTTGAATATTTTGAACACAGAAGATCCAAGTTCAACCACTGCAGAGTTGTCGCTGCTCCACCACGAGATGGCAGCACTGTACTCATCCCTGGCTATACAGATGTTGAATACTTTGATTCTTTTTTTTTTTTTTTTTGAGCCTAGATTTGAGAAACTGCAAGCTTCTGAGAAACTTCTCACCCTCTTGGGTCTGTTTGGATTTGATGAGCTTTGCTCGCATGTTGGCTCCCACGATGTGTGAGGATCTCAGATCACCAACCCGAAACATCAGGCACAACTTATCATCCCGCAGAGAGATAACTGCATTCCGGGAGAAAACCAGGGTCTCCGCCCGCTTGTTTGGCTGAGAGATCTTCACAAACATACAGCCAACCTGAGAAAGTTGGAAAGCAGAAGGAAAGAGTAAAAGTAGGAAATTCAATAAAGTATTCATTCATTCATTTTATAAGATGTTGAATCCGAATTAGGGTCACAGAGAGGATGGTGTCCCCATCTCAGCCAATGGCAAGGCAAACCATGAAGAGCTAATTAGAGGACCAGCACATATACAACCTTTCACACTCCCTGTTACACTTCGGTGCAATTTGGAACCACCAATCAACCTACTGTGCATGTCTTTGGATTGTGGTAGGAAATACAGAAGGAACCCTATACAAACTTCACACAGAAACATCCCAAACCCAGAAAGCGAAGCCGGGAACTTCTTGCTGTGATGTGAAGATTCTAAACCCTGTGCCACCCATAAACGTAATAAATTAATTTGTAAACATAATATATTAACTATAACATGAGTCCCAGATTGTTCTTAAATCTCTTTAAAGAAAACATGGCAGCAAACAATTAAAACCCTGACTAGAGCTACAGGGGTTTCCAAAATTACTGACACACTTAAAAAAACTAGAACAATATAAATTAAAGAAGAAGAAGAACAGGAGGAGGAGGAGGAGGAGGCACAGTGGTTGGCATGTCCACTTCATAGCACCAAGGCTTTGGTTTGAGTCTCCAGCCTTGAGGTGTTTTGGTTGTGGAGATGTTCACCCTGTGCTTGTGTGGGTTTCCCAGAGGGACTCTAGTTTCCTTCCCCAGTCTAAAGACATGCGCATTAGACTAATTGGCTGTTCCAGGTGTGAGTGTGATATCCTGGAGAGCTGTTCAGCTTGAACCCGATCTGTAGAGCTAACATGGACTGGACCTGATACTATTTCCTCTCAGCACATCATACGTTAAATACTGTATTTCAATATTAAAAACATTAACATAGTTTAAAATGGGTTCCCAGCACACGCTGCCACCACCGCTGCCACACACACACACACACACACACACACATATATATATATATATATATATATATATATATATATATATATATATATATATACACACACACACACACGTTCATGTTCATACTCATGTACACTGTCTCACTCACTCACGCTCCATAGTGTGTATGAGCATGAACATGTGTGTGTGTGTGTGTGTGTGTGTGTGTGTGTGTGTGCAAAAGATATGGGTGAAACACAGCCTGAGGATGAAACAAAAACTATAAATAACATAATAAAAGGGCACTCGTAGGAAGATAAATGTTTTTTCTCTCTCTCTCTCTCTCTGTCTCTCACTCTTTTACTCTCTCACTCACTATCTCTCTTGCTCTATCTCTCTCTCACGCACATGCTCACTCTCTCCTCTCCTTCTCTCCACCTTTCTACCTCTTTGTTTCTCTCTTCCTCTATCTCTCTCATTCTCTCTCGCTCTCCCTCTCTCTCTGTTTCACAGATGCCTTTGAGTCCTCAATGCGAACCCCATCTTGTTATGTCTTGTTATGAACAGAAGAAACAAAAAGGGTGAAATCAGGTGAAATGAAAACAGAGAGAGGAAGAGGGGAAGAGTGAGCAACATCATCCACTCTTTCAAAAGTATGACTCATTTGGCTCTGTAGAAAACTACACATACACAGAGAGAGAGAGCGAGAGAGAGAGTTTGTAGGAGCTGCAGAGGAACAAGTGAAGGGTGCAATAAAAGCCAGAATCCATTTTCACCGGACCCACTTGCACATGGAAGATTATGCAGCTTGTCAAGTTCAAAGAAATGCGCAGCACAGACCTGCAGGGCTGCATAAAGGTCAAAGGCCCTGCAGAGACGTACAGAGATACATACATAAAGGTCAAAAGCACCTTGGCAAAATTATTGGTTTGATTGGTGGCACAGTGATGAACTGGACTCGGGTAGAGTTTGAATGCCCCCTCTGCTTGTGTGAGTTTCCTCCCACAGTTGGTGGATTGGCAGTTCCAAATCACCTCTAGGCGTGAGTGTGAATGGCTGTATATGTGTGTGTGTGTGTGTGTGTGCGCGCGCGCTGGCCATGCACTCGTCTGGCAAGCTGTTCAGGGTGCACCCTGTCTTCTCTCAGTGTCAGATAAAATAAGTATCAGCCTCCTTGTGACCCTAGCAGGATTAACAGGTTTATGAACCAAGTGTGAGAATTAGTACCCTGAACACAAATTTAGCATTTTTAATGTTTTGAGTCCAGAAACTACCAATGCCTCCTCTTCTTTTCCTTTCGGCTTTTCCCTTCAGGGGTCGCCACAGCAAATCATATGCCTCCATCTCACCCGGTCCTCTGCATCATCTTCTCTTACGCCAACGACCTTCATGTCCTCCTTCACCACGTCCATGAATCGTCTCTTTGTGTTCATGTTCCAACCTCAGCATCCTACTACCAATATACTCACTATCCCTCCTCTGTACATGTCCAAACCATCTCAATCTAGCCTCTCTGACTTGTCTCCAAAACCTCAAACATGTGCTGTCACTCTGATGTCCTCATTCCTGATCCTATCCATCCTCGTTACTCCCAAAGAGAACCTCAACATTTTCATCTCTGCTACCTCCAGCTCTGCCTCCTGTCTTTTCCTCAGGGCCACTGTTTCTAAACCAAACAATATCACCCCTCCCTCCTCATCACCGTCTTGTACACTTTTCCTTTCATTCTTGCTGACACCTTCCTATCACACGTCACACCGGACACTTTTCTCCAACCATTCCAACCTGCCTGCACACGCTTCTTCACCTCTTTTCCACACTCTCCACTGCTCTGGATTGTTGAGCCCAAGTACTTAAAATCCTCCACCTTCTTTATCTCTGCGCCCTGTAACCTCACCGTTCCTCTTGGGTCCTTCTCATTCACACACATGTATTCTGTTTTACTGAGGCTCAGCTTCATTCCTCTCCTTCCCAGGGCATACCTCCACCTCTCTAGATTTTCCTGCACTTGTCCAGTAATGCTACTGTACGGGAAATCAGAGAATGGGCTCAGCAATATTTCCAGAAACCATTGTCGGTGAACATAATCTACCGTGCCACCCGCTGTTGCCAGCTGAGACTCTACAGTACAAAGAAGAAGCCATTTCTAAACAGGACCCAGAAGTGCAGGTGTTTTCTCTGGACCAGGGGTCATTTAAAATGGAGTGTGTCAAACTGGAAAACTGTTCTGTGGTCAGACGAATCACGATTCAAAGTTCTTTATGGAAAACTGGGATGCCATGTCATCCGGACTAAAGAGGACATGGACAACAAAAGTTGTTATCAGCGCTCAGTTCAGAAGCTGCATCTGTGATGGTATGGGGTTGCATGAGTGCGTGTGGCATGGGCAGTTTGCACATCTGGAAAGGCAAAGTCAATACAGAAAGTTATATTCAGGTTCTAGAACAACAAATGCTCCCATCCAGACGTCGTCTCTTTCAGAGAAGACCATGCATTTTTCAACATGATAATGCCAGACCACATGCAGCATTATTACAACATCATGGCTGCGTAGGAAAAGGATCCGGGTCTTGAAATGGCCAGCCTGCAGTCCAGAGGCCTGTATTAGACAAGAATGGGACAGCATTCCTGTTTCTAAACTTGAGAAACTTGTCTCCTCGGTCCCCAGACGTTTGCAGACTGTTGTAAGAAGAAGACAGGATGCCTCACAGTGGGGAAAATTGCCTTGTCTCAACTTTTTTGAGATTTGTTGACACCATGAAATTTCAAATCAACATATTGTCCCTTAAAATGATACATTTTGTCAGTTTAAACTTCTGACCCCATCATCTATGATCTATTCAGAATAAAATATTGAAATTTGGCACTTCCACATCATTGCATTCAGTTTTTATTCACAATCTGTATAGTGTCCCAACTTTTTTGGAATCTGGTTTGTATGTGGTAGGGCCCGAAGCATCTCATCAGGACACCTTAACTTTTGGTTGTTCTATTTACTATATTAGTTTTATTACCAGTATAACTACAACAACATATGAGGAACATGGCGTTACAGTGATAACATTTATTTTAAAAGCTTATCGGTTTTACATTGTGAGCAGTTAACATTCCATACTGAGTTTTTCAGGAAGATGTGAGGTGGGACTGACGCCTAATAGTTGAATAATAGTCGATCGTAAATCTCTCAGCACTTACACTGGCTCAGTTTGGAAGGTTTCAACACTATTCACTGTCTGTGTTATAACAATTGTGTATATGGTGAATTTGTAGACTTCATTTCAAACCTGGTTGTTTCTTTAGATAAAATTTTATTAGTGGTGACTTTAATATTCATTTCGATAACCCAGAGGACCCTTTAAGAACAGCGTTCAGAATCAGAATTTAATAGAATACTCTCAGAAAGTTGCTCAGACTCTCGATTTAATACTAACTTTATATATAAATTTATATATATATATATATATATATATATATAGTCTCAGTTCCAGTCAGAAAATATTTCAGATGTTTATCTTATCTCACTTACACGCCTCTTAGCGGTGTTCCCATTAGGCTAAACTGGCACGATACTGTCCAAATCATCTGAACACAGTACTGGTGCAAGCACAATTCTCCTTAATGGGAACACTGCCTCTTAGTACTAATATATTCACATCGCCACGTTATCGCATTCAGCGACACTTGCATCAACGACTGCACAGAGTTTCATTAATTATCAACTATGATCGGGTCACCATCAGACTCCACAGAACTCGATCAAGCCACCAAGTGCTTTGAGTCAAATTTACACTGTACAGCTCCTCTTAAAAATAAAACCAATTAGAGAGAAAAATTATCCCCCTGGTATAATGATGAAAGACACGCCCACTAAAACAGAACAAACACAAATTACAACAAAAATGGCCTCAAAGTAAATTACTGGTTTTCCGATTAGAATGGAAGGAGAGTTTCGTTAATTACAGAAAAGCTCCGAGTGCTGCTGGAGCAGAATATTTGTTAAATTTATTAGAAAATAACAAAAATAATCAGAAATACTTATTTGATATTGTTGCAGAATTAAACAGGAATAAGATCATAAATAAAACATGGAAACCATCAACTCACAGTAGTGAGGACTTTATGGACTTTAACATTAAAATAGCAAAAAAAACAGGCAAAAATTGATTCCCTAAACTTAAAAACAGAAATGTTAATAACTAAAACAGTAAATAATAATATAATGCTATCAGATCCACAAGTTGAGTGTTTTATCCCCATTCAAAAGACAGAACTAATGTCATAAATTTCCTGATCAATCCTCCACCTGTGTGTTTGATCCAGTCCCTCCATGTTTATTTAAACAGATATTATCAAAAGTGATCAGCCCTTTATTAAATGTAATAAATTCTTTCCTCAGCACTGGTTGCATACCGAAATCCTTTAAACTAGCAGTTATCAAACCTCTGACTAAAAAACCTGATCTCGACCCATATCAACCGTCCAACTCTAGACCAACATCAACCCTCCCTTTATCTCGAAGATCTTAGAAGAAGCTGTAGCGCAGCAGTTATGTTCATATCTTTGTAGGAATAACATTCACCAAATGTATCAAGTTTAGGCCTCATCATAGCACAGAGACAGCACTCGTTAAGGTGGTAAATGACCTGTAAGGTGGCCTTCGACTATGGCTGTCTCCATGTTTGCGTTACATGACCTTAATGCAGCCTTTGACACTATTGATCATATGACTGACAGATTACAAAATGTTGTTGGAGTTAAGGGAACCGCCCTCTCCTGGTTTAAATCTTATTTAACTCACTATCATCAGTTTGTAGATGTCGATGGTGATTTCTCTGTATGTTCTAATATTAAGTAGAGTGTTCCACAATGTTCTGTCTTAAGCCCGTTGCTTTTCTCTCTACAGATGCTACCTTTGGGTAATATCATTCGTGATCATGGTACAGTAGGCCCTTGACTATTCACGGTTTTGCATTCATGGTTTGAGTATTTGCGGACTGCCGAGCAACTGACACGTCACTCAAATTCAGCCAATAGCTGTCCTCCTTCCTGCTGATTGGTTGAGATGATATAACGCCCCTTTTTCCTCATTTGCACACAAGTTGTCAATGAGCCTCTTTTTTTGTGTGTTTTAATTACCAGATAAGCTCTATGATGCCATTCAAACATTGTGCGACTTCTCTGGCTAAGCGATAGAAAACGCTGGATGTCTCTTCTGAAGAAATAAGACTTTCTCCTGAAGTAATGACGGTTTCCTCTGAACTGTTGTATTAAAGTCTTTTTCTATTATTATTCCAGTACAGTACCCAAGTTAATGTTTAGAATGTTTGTGCGTGAGATTTTATGTTCTGTAGCATGTTTAACAAACGATACCAAAAGGATAAACTTTAGTACGCTTCATGTCCTTTTACATTGAACTTGGAGTGAAGTCTCCAAGATGGCGCTGCCTAGAGGGCAACGTCGCGGAGTTCTCAGAGTCAAATTGTTTCTTTGTTCGTTTTAATTTGTTTTATTTGTTGTTTTGTTTGTTCATGTTTTGCACAAAGCTCGTCTATGACCGGTCGACCCTACTACAGCTATGAGCAGCTTCAGTGTTGGGCAACTAAACACGCAACAACTCCTATCATGAGCTAATATGCTATGGTAGCTCAATGCTAGCCACACCCCGGCTAACAATAAGCCCAGGCGGAGTTTTCAGAGTCTCCAGCGTTTGGTTAGCACTTCTGGTCATACTGCTTTAAAATGTTCAGTCCTTGCGAAACAAGATGGATGAGCTTCACGCTCAGATTGCAGCGCAGAGGGATCTACAGGACTGCTCCATGCTGCGTTTCTGTGAAACATGACTTGAGGAGAATACACCTGACGAGGCGATTGCACCAGCTGGTTACACAGCCTTCATCCCCTGCGATCCCAAGTGCCGGAGTCGTCGTTCGGCCCCTTCCCGCCTGGGCTTATTGTTAACGGTGCTGTTGGGATACTCTCGCTCCTTCACTCTACATGCTCATCCAAGTCTGTTGACAGTGGGTTGGCTGATGGCCCTAATGTCACAGGGGCCCTCATGTCTGTCTTCTTTCTGGTTCTCTCTCTTTTAGTTAAGCTGACATAGCCAGTCATGCCAGAGTCCCTGCTTGCATTCAGAAATAATAAAATCTTTTCCCATTACACTATCATGACTATACAACGTAACAACCTCTCTCTCTCTCTCTCTCTCTCTCTCTCTCTTTCTTTCTGTGTTTTTGTTGAGGTACACATGCTTCTTCTGGGATGCCGGTGATCCTGATCCTTCTGTTTTCTGAGTCCTGTGATCTGTCCTGGTGTGCTGATGCTGGCTGGAGTTCTCATCTTGGAAGTCCCTAGTCCCTCCCTCCTGCTGATGAAGATCTATAATGACCCAGATGTGCACTAACAGACTGAAGATTTTTCACTGCAGGTGATAACTGTTTTCCCCACAATTATTTAGGATTTACAGTTCTATAACCAATCGGACTAAATTTTGTAGTGTAATGAATTTCTCACACACACACATACATATACATATAAGGGGCAGTGGTGGTCTAGTGGTATAGGGTGCTGGATCACTGATCCAAAGGTTGGGGGTTCAAGTCCCACTCTCTACAATGTTGTCACTGTCCCCCTAGTGCAGCTAACTGGGTTATCAAAGGCCGGCCATGTCTCTCACTGTCTATGGTGAGAGGCATGTAAAAGAACCATTGCTGACTTTCGTGAAGGGTAGGCTGCAAAGTCATCAGCGTGTTTCTGTCCCTTGCTAAAAGGGTTGTGACAGGAAGGGCATCCGACATAAAAACCTCTGCCAAATCAAACGTGCGAATCACATGATTCGCTGTGGCGACTCCCAAGTAAAAGGGAAAAAGCCGAAACGAAGAGAGACAGACATATATTCATTCTTCTTTTCCTTTCGGCTGTTCCCTTCGCCAAAGCGAATCATCTGCCTCCATCTCACCCTATCCTCTGCATCTTCTTCTCTTACACCAACTGTCTTCATGTCCTCCTTCACCACGTCCATGAATCGTCTCTTTGGTCTACCTCTAGGCCTTCTGCCTGGTAGTTCCAACCTCAGCATCCTACTACCAATATACTCACTATCCCTCCTCTGTACATGTCCAAACCATCTCAATCTAGCCTCTCTGACTTTGTCTCAAAAACGTCTTACATGTATATACTAGTAGAAATGCAGTCACTATTCGAGGTACGACCTAGATCGGTTCCGAACAACCAGTCGTAAGTCAGATTGGTCATGAGTTGGATATTTAACAGAATGAAACCAAAACCACCCAGCACTCGCTATGAATTTATGTTAAGCGTATTCTTCACCTGCACGGTCTTTTCAACATGTGAAATATACTTGTAGCCTTACTTTGCACTACTCGCAACAGAACTTGTTTCACAGTTCTTTGCCTATTATCTTCCAACCACATGTATAGCAACTTTTCCATCTCTGCAATCGGTCCTTCACGCTGTTTTGTGCTGATAGTTGACTTAATTGGGGCTGCCGCTTTCACTGCTTCCTCAATGCGGTCCTTGATCTTCAAAATTGTAGATACCGTGGTGTGGAAGAGATGGAGATTTCACGTCAATTTTCACCTTCTTTGCTTTCTTGGTCGAATTGCCATCTGATGAATCTTCCTCTTGGGGGCCATGGTAACAGTGTACAGTAAATGAATGTAAAATTGTACTGTAATAGAGATGTTACTGCGACGGTATCTAGTCACTGAGTGTAGTGGTAGAATGCTGTGAGTGTGAGATGCTGGGATGCTGTGCTGCCACAACTATCTTACGTGCTGCGCTGCCAGGCATATACAGTAGCCTCATAATAGGCATGTGCTAGACGTGGTCCTAAGTACGGGTGGTTGTAACTCGCGTACGTCGTCGGGCGACACTCATGAGGGATATGTAGGGATTGGAGTAAATGTTTAAATTCTTTAATACTTTATGAACTTTTAGTGTGTAAAGCTGCTTTACAACAATGTCAATTGTAAAAAGCACAGTACAAATAAAACTGAATTGAATATATCTATTAACCTGCATTAACTACTGTGTGGGTTTTCTCCTGGTATTCCGGTTTCCTCTGACAGTCCAAAGATATGCACATTCGGCTAATTGGCTGTATTAAATTGTCCAGAGGCATGAGTGTGAATGATTGTGTGTGCATGTGTATATATATATGTGTGTGTGTGTGTGTGTGTGTGTGTGTGTGCAGGTGTGTGTGCATGCGTGTGTGCATGCGTGTGTGCATGCGTGTGTGCATGCGTGTGTGTGTGCGTGCACGCGCATATCTGCATATGTGTGTGTGTGTTTGTGTTGGCCCTGCAATGGACTGATATGCTGTTCAGAGTGTATCCCACCTTCCCCAAACTGATCTGAGAAAGGCTCGATCCTTTCTGTTACCTTGATAGGGTTAAGCATTTCAATAAATGAATGAATGAATGAATGCTGGAGTGCTTCGATTCTCTCATGGTTAAATATGTTCCTTTTGAGCTATTACATTATAGATCAGAATCAATGCTATTTTCTATATATTTGAATGTTTTTTTTCTCTTTCCCTATATCTTCCACCTAATATTTTTTCAGGCTGAATGTAGTAAGTGTTTCGATTTAAACATGGTGGTCGCCGGAAAATCACTGATACTCAATTATCTTGCAAATTCAGGAGCATCTGATTGCATAACCTGAATGGGGCATCCAAAAATGGGTTAAGCATGTGTTTCGCCAAATTCTGAAAACACTTAGTTTTTCAGCATAAACAGTGACATAACACAGGGACTTAATTCAACGCTGACTAAGAATATCGCCCTGACTGCCTACCTAGTTAAGTTAGGTTTATGGAAGATGAGATTCATCTTTTATTAGGTACACGAGATTAGATTAGATTCAACTTATACAAACTTGTCATATACATCTAATAATTTAATAAATACAGGGTAACAAAATTCAGTTTAGCATCCAATCAGAAGTGCAGAGAGCAGCAAGTTCAGTGTGTATACTGTATATATACATATACACTAGTATGTGCAGTATGTAGCGTTCGGAAACAGTTATGTACAGGCTACATATAAATAAATTATGTATGAATCAAACTAATCTTGATTTATGAAGATTTAAGACTCTACAGGGGCGTAGTGGTTAGCACGTCCGCCTCACAGCAAGAAGGCCTAGGTTCGATTCCCGGCCTGGGCGTTTCTGTGTGGAGTTTGCATGTTCTCCCCGTGCTTGTGTGGGTTTCCTCCAGGTGCTCCGGTTTCCTCCCACAATCCAAAGACATGCACAATAGTTTAATTGGCCGTTCTAAATTTCCCGTAGATTCGCATTGTAACTCACGACCTGGAGAGGGATGGGCGCCGCCAGGCCAAAATCAGCTAAAGTCTCGCGGTGAAGGCGCCCCAACGACATCCCCAGATATTAAGGGATAAGTGAAGAAGTGAAGACTCTACAGCTGCTTTAGTCGATGGTATGTGAGTGATTTTAAAAAAGGGTGTGTATGTGTTGGGCTGTATTCCTACCATAAAAGCATTGACCATTGAGCCCAATATGGCTTGCAAGAGTAGAAGCATGGTGCCCACAGGACACTGGTCCGTAATGACACGATGGCCATATCCGATGGTGGTCTCCGTCTCGATGGAGAAAAGGAAAGCAGAGATGAATCCATTCACATTATTCACGCATGGAGTCCACTTTTCATCCTCCAAATGATCCAGATCTCCCCTGAACAGAAACACAACAGTACAGACAGAAGATTTGCTTTTGATTTTTTTTTTTATTACTGTTTTTGGTGCTTGTATTGCTCTCTAAAGCGCTGGTAATCAAATGTACCGATATACTGAAAGATTATGCTGAACTAAGGGCCATGTGAGAACATTAACAAAGATACTATGGATGCAAGAGATACATTCACAGACTGTAGAATTGTTGTTGGATATGAGGTGCCGTACTTTGAGAAGCACACATGGAGGAAGACATCAGACTCAACTGCAGAAATAAGGAAGGCTTTAATAACTATAAAACACAGGTTGAGTCATCAAACAATCTGAAAACAGGGCTGGTTGCTCAGTTGTTCAGGCTCTGGCTTACTGATATGAATGTCAGGGGTTCAAGCCCCAGTACCACGATGGTGCCTCTGTTTGGACCCTTAGGCAAGGCCCTTCACACTCCATTGCTCAGTTGCATGAAAATGATGAATGTTTGGGAAAACGCATCTATCAAAACCATAAATGTAAAGCAGTACATGAATCCTTCTTAGGCTAACAGACAAAAGCAACAATGCTAATACCTGACGCTGAGTTGCAGCAAACGGAGTCCTTATATAAGCTCGATAATGAGCGGAGTTTATAGCTTGACAAAAATAGAGGCAGGCTTGTCACGTACAACAATTACTAGTGAAGAAAGTTAGGGTTACTCAAATGAAGTCAGACTTGCCTATAACTACTGAAGTCACTGAACTACTTAAAAACGTATAAGCAGCAGGACCACAAGTTTCCTTGAGGCCTATAAAGATTCTGGATGTTTCTGGGCTGTCTTGAGTGACACAACAGGGATGGAGGTCCCTACCTTCAAGAAAAGGGACCAAAGGGACTGTTTAAAGATTTTTTTGAGGGGGGGGGTCCACACTCTCCAGCCTCAATGAGAAAGTTTATGCAAAGGATGCTAACAAGGCGAATCCATCTATTAGTTGAAACTTGGACTCAGGAAGAACACTATGATTTTCATCCTGGTCATAGAATACTGGATCAGCTCTTTACACTTACAAAGGTGCTGGTGGGTGCATGAGAGACTGCCGAACCTGCCTTCATGTGCATTGTGGGTTTCTTTCGGGTACTCCGGTTTCCTCCCACAGTCCAGAAAAATGCACAGTAGGCTAATCGGCTGTTCCAAATCACCCCTAGTTGTGAGTGTTGGCCGCGCAATGGCCGAGCTGTCCAGGGTGGACCCCACCCTAGCCCAGAATTGCCTGAGATGGGCACCATCCTTCCCATGACACTAATTAGGATTAAGCAGTTCAAAAATTGAAAGAATGAATGAACTCTAAAACTCATTCATGTGTGAATTATCTCTTTAACTTGTGTTTTTCTGTTCACAACATTTGGAGTCTGAAGGAAACAGAGTAGAAAGAGCAACAGAAATCATGACTGCAGCTGCCTATCTGTATTCATGTGGGTGTAGTGTATAATCAGATCATTCTCATTTTATCACTGAAGAGACCTTTGACACACGCTCCCTTTTAATTCCTGATGGCTTCATTATTGCGCTGTAGACAGATATTAGATTTTAGCCAGGAGATCTGACATATCAACCATCCCTAATTGGGTTTAATGCTGAATTATAAATGTGAGAAATGCAAAACAGAGTTTTTAAAAGCCATCTGGCCATGTCTCGTGTTTTATCAGGAGTCACTGAAGCAGAGCTTGGATTAACTGTTGCAAAATTCATTCATTCATTTTATGAACCACTTAATCCTAATTAAGGTCACGGGGAGGCTGGCGCCCATCTCAGCTGACTCCAGATGAGGCTAGAGTACACTCTGTACAGCTTGCCAGGGCATCGCACAGCCAACACTCACACAACCATTTATATTTCACACTCACACCTAGGGGAGATTTGGAACAGCCAATTAACCTACTGTGTACGTTTTTGGACTATAAGAGGAAATCAGAGTACCCAGAGGAAACCCACACATGCACAGGGAGAACATGCAAACTCCACACAGCCTGAGCTGGGAATCCAACCCAAGAGCTTCTTTCTGTGAGGCAGTCATGCTAAGCACTACACCACTGTGACTCCATGTTGCAAAATTATTGTAGCAAACAGGATAATTAAAACTATGCCTGAGGGGCATAATCCTTTTAATACATACCACAAGGGCACCTAAGCAAAGAACAATGCTAAAATTATATTTTTATGGTTTGTTTTAATTTTTCAAACTAAAGGGTAGCTGCATGTCTTTAAAGTGCACCTGTGATAAATTAGTGTTAATGAGTTATTTAAAATGATCACGTATAACATAATCGGTTCCTTACAGCAGTATCAGTCCATGCCTAATTTTAAAGGGTATGTGAGTGTTACAACTCTGGTCGTGCTCAGAGACATGCTGCCTTTCTGATCGGCTGTTTCAGCCAGGTAGGGACATGAACTCATTGGGTTGGATGGGCTGCGTCACTGACCGTGTGAATCATAACATGCTATAGTGCTGAGCTGCACAATCAACAAGCGCAGAAATCACATAAAAAATTTATTGTTGTTCCTGAACCGACTGACAACAGGAAAATAGAGTCGGCAAAACGTTAGCTGCATAAACCATTTCGGATTCACCATCGTGCTCATCTCTGACAGCATCCTCACCCTCAGAGTCACTAGAATGTGACGCCTTACTGTCTACACAAGAGAAGTAAACTTCACTGAATGTATTGATGTCACTTCCACCTGCTAACCCTCATAGTTCTGCTCCAGCTAGTAATCCAAGAGATAAAATTACCAATTTTTTAATTCGATGAATATTTATTTATTTTTTAAATAAAAAAATACTTTTTTTAAATAAAAACCGCAATGCACTGAAGCCACATTAATTGAAGCGCGAAGTAGCAAGGGATCCCTGTATCGACAGAGAGTGATAGAGAGAGAGTGATAGGAAGTGTGATAGAGAGAGTGATAGGGAGAGAATAACACAAAAGAGTGTCACAGAGAGAATGATAGAGAGAGTGTGAGTGATACAGAGAGTGATGGAGAGAGTGCGAGTGATATAGAAAGAGTGATACAGAGAGAATGGTAGAGAGAGTGTGAGTGATATAGACAGAATGATAGAGAACGAGATAGCGAGAGAGTGATAGCGAGAGAGTGAGTGATACATAGAGTGATGAGAGAGAGAGTGCGATAGAAAGTGAGTGATAGTGAGAGAGTGAGTAATACAGAGACAGCGTGTGAGTGATTATATAGAGAGAGTGATAGAGCTTGTGAGTGATAGAGTGATAGTGAGTGATAGACAGAGAGTGATAGAAAGAGTGTGAGAGAGAGAGTGAGAGAGAAAGAGTAACACAGAGAGAGTGCTAGAGAGAGTGTGTGATACAGAGAGTGATAGAGAAAGTGAAAGGCTGAAAAAGAGAGAGTGCTAGAGCATGTGAGTGACAGAGAGTGATTGAGAGTGATACAGAGAGAGTAATAGAGAGTGTGAGTGATATAGAGAGAGTGATAGAGAGTGAGTAATATAGAGAGGGTGACAGAGAGTGATAGCAAAAGAGTGATAGAGTGATAGGGAGAGAGTGATAGAGAGAGAGAGAGAGAGAGAGAGAGAGAGAGAGAGACTGAGAGAGAGAGACTGAGAGAGAGAAAGAGTGGGACTTTGCTGTTTTTATGTTCTCTAGTACCCTCCCACTCAGATGAGTGCAGGTTGATCTCAGGTGGATATGTGTGTTTGCTTGATGCTTTTATGTGTGGATGTTGGAGTGGATACGATACCTGGAACAGTTCCTGAGTAATATAATCCTTTTTCTTTATTTAGTTGTTGTTGCCTCCATATGAAAACAGAATCTTTCTATTTTAAAAACGATACCGATATAAAAGATCGTCAGGTTACGGCTGCAGCCCTGTTCTCTGATAGCACAAGTGAGGTATCTGACTGCAGGGGATGCTTCACTGCAGAGTCCTCAGAAACCCTTATTTTAACACAATTCCAGCTCTCATTGTCTGAACGCCATGATGTACATCAAGAAGAAAATGGTCCTCCGCAGAGTCACCTCGTCATTGAAAGGAGTTCACCTCTTCCTCGGTTTTTATGAGGCGTTCAGAGGAGACATCGCACTGCTATCAGAGATTTGGGGTAATCGTGATAACCTCAAGTTCTCTTTCAACCATTTGTTTCAGTATCTTACTGTGAGATATGCTGACACCAGTATTGCCAGACATGATTACCTTGAAGCCTATCTGAACCAACTTACACAAAAAATGTGTAAATGCGGGGTACATTACATTACAGGGCCAACACACAATAGTTCATACTCACACCAGGGGGGAATTTCAAAAACAGCCAATTAACTTAATGTGCATGTCTTTGAACTGTAGGAGGAAACCGGAGTAGCCATAGGAAACTCACGCAAGCACAGGGTGACCATGCAAACCCCACACGAATATGTCCTCGCCAAGAACCCACCATGCCATATTAATTCATCACATCCTGAAATGAGGATCTCAGACACTTAAATGTATAGGGGTTCATCCAGTCATTCATTTTCTGAACTGCTTAATCCTAATTAGGATCACGGGGAGGTTGGTTCCCATCTCAGGCAACTCCAGATGAGGGTCTGATACACTCTGGACGGCTCGCCAGGCCATCGCAAGGCAAAAACACGCTGACGGCTATGCAGCTCCTCTTGACCAAAGTCAGCAATGGTTCATTTAAATGAACCTGTCAGCACAGACAGTGAGAGATACGGCCGGCTTTTGATAGCCCAGTTTAGCTGCACTGGAAGGACAGTAGGGCTTGATCCCCCGACCTTGGGATCGGTAGTCCAGCACCTTACCATCGGGCCACCAATACCCAGATTTAATAGGGATGCTGTATAAAAATGTGCACTACAGGTTGACTCTTCAGACAAAGTGTCAGCTTTCTGAACTTGCATTTTCTGAGGTGCATGTCCAGGTCTAAGGGCAGGTGATGTGGTGGTTAGGGTTCTCGGCTTATGATCCAGAGGTTGTGGGTTCGAATTAGCATAGAAGATGATCGTAACCACAAGTGTGCCTATGTCTACCCAACATAATAAATGGCTGCCAGTAAAAAATACTGGGAGGTTAACTTGAGATGGACTTACATTCCATCCAAGAGGAGTTGAACTCTGAGTCACTTCATGCCCGGGGATAAGCTCCAGCTCTGATGAATCACTAGGCCAGGAGTCACCAACCTTTCTGAAACTGAGAGCTACTTCTTGCGTACCAATTAATGCGAATGGCTACCAGGACGATACACACTTCTGAAATAACTAATTTGCTCAATTTACCTATAATTTTATGTTATTAGTAATAATTAATGATATTCATCTATGTGAAGATATTGATTTGATTAAAAAAAAAAGCAAAAAAAAATTAGATGCAGCTCAATGGAGAGTAGCACTATGGAGCCACGGGCCTGTTCTAAAAATAGCAATAAACAGGCTTGTGGGCACCTCATGTTGATCTTGTGGGCGACCTGGTACCCGCGGGCACCATGTTGGTGATCCCTGCACTTGGCTAAGGTGTAAAAAGCCCAACAGATTTCCATGTTCAGGTATAGGATACAAGTCTACAATCGGCCATAAACCCTTTGACTTTGGCAGATAGTGATCTGGCTCTCCTCAGGACTACTCCAACTACCCTTTTGTCTGCCAGCAAGGACATTTCCTCCTGAAAGACACAAACTGATTCACCCAAGCCTTTGAAAACATGAAGCCTTTGAATTTAAATAGAAAAAGCAAATTGCGGTGTGTGTCCTTTGTCTATTGTTCTCAATACCTATTTACGCACCATTCCCCCATCCATTACGCAAGACATGTTAGACTCTGCACTGATGACAAGCACCACCTGGGAACAGCACCAGTGCACACATAACATGAAAGGGCTGCATCATGCAGGGGCTTATGGGACCGCTTTCTGGAGTGTTCTGCAATGTGTCATACATAGATTCTTTGCTTAAATGCAGCAATACAAGCTTCCTGGCATGAATGCCCTGGGCAAGATACATTTATTAAATAACACTGGTGCATACTTGAGTATACAGTAAACTTTGAGGTAAATGTACAGGAACATCCAGCAGAGATTTTCAGATTCTTTCTTTCAGCTGGTGGAACCAGTGGCGTAGTGGTTAGGGAGGTACACTCATGATCGGGAGGTTGTGTGTTCAAATCCCAGTTAGACTCCACTGTGCAAAGACCTCAGGGTAAGGTCTCAACCACAAGTGTGCCTCTATTCACCCAGCAGTATAAATGGGTACCAGTAAAAAATATACTGGGAAGGCGACCTGTGATGGACTAGCGTCCCATCCAGGAGGAGTTGAACTGCTAGTCGCGTCACGCTACGGAAACCGGGGATAAGCACCGATCCAATTTGCCACTATGGCTCGGATGTAAAAAGCCCAAAAAAGTCTTTCAGCTGTGTGATGCAAACTGTGCTCCTGTAGTGGCTGTGCATGCTGGAACAGATTTAGGAACATAGAATTTTGAGAGGGAAAGAGTGCTAGTTTCAGGCCAGACTGACATGTCCTACCCCTACATTTTGTGGGAGAGATTATTTGGTAAACCAGTGTATGCTGGGGATTTTTTAGGGGAAAATATCTGTAGAGCTTCAACCTCTCTTTTTATCTTCACTATAAGGACATGCCATGGTCGTCCTGTGGGAGTAAGGCCCCAAATTTACGAAGACCCCAGTGTATGAAATCCCCGGATTACGAAAAACATTTTCTTGAGTTTCCGTCCCCGAGATATGAAACAACCCCCTCTTACAAAAAGAAATTCAAAATTCAAACGCGCCGATCAAAATTTCACACGACACGCAAGTTGCTCTCTCATTGGCTGTCTCTCAACATCCCGCCCCGCTGGTCTCCCAGATAGAGACAGAAGGAAGCTTCACTCTCTAGTTTTTAGTTTAGTTTTTTTAAGTTGTTTTAATTCAGTAAATGTTTAGTAAATGTGGGCGCATTTGAGCTCATCTGGAATTCCGATCCCTTAACGAATCAAATTAAAGTTGAGTTTGTCAAGCAGGGAATGCGCTTTGAATTCCATGTCTCGTGGGCGTGGCCCGCAGCACACGAGAGAGAAGGAGATAGAGAGAGGGAGGAAGAGAGGGAGGAAGGGGGGAAGGGAGAGGGAGAGCGAGAGAGAGAGAGAGAGAGAGGTGTGTGTATGTGTGTGTTAATAAAAATGTTTAATAATGGTTTAATTAATAAATATGTTAATAAAATGGTTTAATAAATAATTTTCTTTTACTTTTAACACATATTTCATACAAAATTGGTGTACTTTTATCATTTTTAAAGGGTTTATGGGGTTTATCCAGTCCAAGGACTGGAGCCTTGTAACGAATTAGGTGTTTAACATGTAAGATGTGACCCCTACTTACGAAAATAGCTCTAGAACGGGTTGCTTTCGTAAATTGGGGGCCGACTGTATATTCCTTCATACTTCACTGGACACTCAACATATTCTCATATACAGTATATCATCATACATACAGTCTATACATCGTCGTATATTTACTGTACACTCTATGTACCTTCATATTTATATTCAGTCCACTTTTTAAAAATTTTGATATACTGCATTAATCACGTAAGGAAAATTTTTTGCTCTGTATTTAACCCATCCAAAGTGAGCACACATTTGGAGCAGTGGGCTGCCACACACACATTGTGGGCACCTGGAGAGCAGTTGGTGGTTAGGTGATTTGCTCAAGGGCACTTCAGCCATTTATGTGGAGTAAAGAAAGATATCGCTCACTCCCACACCGCCACACTCAGGAATCGAACCTGCAACCTTTCGGTCCCAAAGTTGCTTCTCTAACCATTAGGCTACGGCTGTCCCTAAAAATACATACTTTTATTATATACCACTGTACAGTGCACTGTTGTACCCATGTTTATTAAAGCCATGCCACACAGTCTGGTTTGTAATGATCTTAAAAAATTATTGATTTTTCATTCTTAATAAAGCATTTTGAGTAGAGTAAGAAAGGTATTTGACCAACAGGTAACCAGCGCTTGGGCTATTAAATACTACTGCTAGTACATTTCCTGTTTGGATATATACATGCATTGAAGTAAGGGTTTCTGAGGACTATGCAAAGAAGAGCATCCCACAGTGAGTTACCGAAACTAATACGCAAGAGAGAAGTCAGTATCAGCTAAAACCAGATATTCATTTTAAAACCAAGATCATGCTACCTGATACATTCAAAGTGCAATAGCAGTGTACACAAACACAGTTTGTTATCCATGCTTATATGTCAGATATTACACAGAACAGTTTCTTCTTCGTTCTTTTACACATCCCCCTCTATGCTTATAAATATACTGCACAGCTTAAAAAAAAGATTAATATAGGCCCTATTATCAGAACTTATAGAAATGTAATATATACCTTCAGAACCATCAGAATTCAATAGAGCTATGGTATAGGTATATGAAACATACACCGCCCAGAAAAGTAAAAAAATCAGTAATACTCGCACACGCTAATATTTTGTGTTGGATCATCTTTAGACGTATAGATAGCACTTAATCGCCATGGCACTGTTTAAGCAAACTTAAGCAATATCACAGTTTATTTCCATCCAGTGTGTGTTGGGTAAAGTTTTCACAGAGATCTTGACCTGATGACAGAAAAATCAAACATGCATCTCTGTATGTGTGTGCATGTGCGTATATGTGGTGAAAATACCTGCAGTATGCGATAAGGTACCATATAGCACCAAAGAAAAGCCAGGTGACGGCGTATGCCATGACGAAAACAAACAGCGAGCAGCGCCAGTTCAGATCCACCAGAGTGGTAAAGATATCTGTCAAGTAGCGATATGTTTCCCGCATGTTACCGTGCTGTACATTACAGCGGCCGTTCTTCTCTACATATCGCTGCCTCTTACGCTTACTGCGTGCTGGAGGGAAGATAGAGAGGGAGTCAAAGAGGGGAAGAGAAGGAACATAAATGAGTGGAGCAGACCAAGAGATGACTCTCAAAAGAGAAGAGAGAGACAGAACAGGGTAACAGTGTATAAAACAGAGAGAGAGAGAGAGAGAGAGATTCATTTATTCTCTGTACTGCTTATCCTGTTTAGGGTCACAGTGAAACTGGAGCCAATCCCGGCTGACTGCGAAAGGTGGCGGTATACCCTGAACAGCTCGCCAGCCCACTGCAGGACCAACACAAACACTCAACATAAGGTCCAGGATTCAAGCTCAGCAATGTACAGCTCAGCTGTGATAGTCTTGTGAGCTGTTCAGGGTATGCCCAGTTGAGATAGACTCCAGCCTCGCTGTAACTCTAATAAAGGATAAAGTGGTTGGGGAAATTAAATGAAAACAATATGTAATGAGTATGAATACCTGTTTTCAATATCGTAAAAAGATCGTGAAATCTCTTACCCCAACCAAACTTCCCCCGCTCCTGACCTGCCCCATGCACCTTCTTGCGGACCTGATTGGCTTGCGCTTCTCTGGCAGCCATCTTGGCCTGGAATGAGAGGTTGTTATTACTAGGCACTTGAGGGGTCGATGATGTCTCTGTGGTTACCACATGCCCAAGTTCCTCTGATACGTTAAATACTCCAGTGACAGGAGCATCTTCTTTGGTCTCCTCAACGGGCACATCCCCTTTTTCTGGGACCGGCAGAGAAAGGGACTCTGGCCGAGAAGAGAATGTTGAGTTTTCCAGTGCCATCTGCATGCAAGTGTGTGTGTGTGTGTGTGTGTGTGTGTGTGTGTTTGTGTGTGTTTTAGTGGGCGGATGGCTATGTGTGTGCCCCAATGTGTTAATGATCTTTCTTGGTGTGTTATTCTCAGTTGGAGAAGCTCATCTGTGCCAACTTGCTTCCTGCACAGAAATAGTAGACAAAAACAAGCACAAGCTCTGATTAGTAAAATACATGGATTCTACAAAGGTCTGTTATCTCCAAGTAGCAGAGCTTCTTGGCACTGCTCTTTTGGCATGGAACATGACTTGGTTGTCCCATGTCCATGCCACCACAGAAAACTCAAAAGGGATACTGTGTCAACAATAAGAAACATATTCTTAAAATCTAAACTCAAGAAAAGAGGCTCATACACCACTGCTCAGACTCATACAGAAAACAAAAACACAATCGAACTCACGTAGGTAAACAGTTAAGTAGCTTTCATTTAGCAAAACACCAAATGGAGTCATCCAGTGAAAGGAGGTGAAAAGAAAACTCTGTGTTACTCTTTCCTTCACATCTGCACACCAGAGCTTAATTGGAAAACGCAGGACAGACTTATTTATTTTACTCAATTGTTTGATTATTTGTTTATTTCTTCCAGAGCTGGTTGATTCAGCACTTAAAAGGTGCAGCACTACTCCTCTAACACCAGCCTCGGACACCAATCAACAGAGATATCTATCAGCATCTCCGCCTTTAGGGAGCTCCTAAATTGATCATATAATACAGCTGAAAGACCCGACAGTATAAACCTTCTTAAATGGGAAAAAAATATTTAATCATCAAGTCCTCCACTCAGAAGCAGGAACTGAAGCTCTGAATTCACTTAATTTGGAATCTAAAAGTTTGGAAGGCTAATTGGCTGTTCCAAATTGCCCCCAAGTGTGCGTATGAGTGTGCATATTTGTGTGTGCATTGGCCCTGCAATGGTCCAGCATGCTGTTCAGAGTGCTTTCACCCTGCTTTTGTTCAGAGTCTGCTAAGATAGGATCCAGCCTCCCTATGACCCCAATAGGATTAAGTAGTTCCTTGCCTAATATCCCAATACAGAACAAGCACAGCATAGTTTGAAAGCCCCAGCTTCAGCATGCAGACAGTAAATGTCTGAAAACACAATGCAGTTTTGCCTCTGTGACCTTGAAAAAAAGTCAAGGTCACTCACACACAAACTCTTCCTAGCACTCATAGTACTGAGCCAGTATACCAGGTTTGACGTCCGTAGCTTCAGTGTGTGGCAAGTGAATGTCTGGAAACTAAACTGTGATGGACAGATGAAAATTATTCCCCTGGCAACCTCTGATTTTCTAAACTTCTCTTCCTACTTTGTGTGTGTGTGTGTGTATGTTTCAAATAGGTTAACTGAAGAGTATAATTTCCCCTCATTGGATAAATAAAGTATCTAAAATGTCATCTGCACCTTGGTCGATGCTAACATGGTTATCTGTAACACGTCTGTCAGAGTCACAGGAGGAGAGTGGTCTGGTGAGAGGCAACAGATTTAAAAGCAGGCCATTAGATAATCAAAGTGGTCATGCTGCTGAATCCCAATCTAAATGATGGAAATTACTGCTATATGACGATATAGACGATAGCACATAATATGAAGAATAGACGTTTTTCTTTGATAATCTAATCTACAGCAGCCTATATCACAGAGCCTTGTTGTCAGCTTTTGTTGTTTAAAACATTTGTTTTAGACTTGATTTATCTTGGTCTTACTTCTACTACTGTCACATAAACCAGTAATTTTATTTAAGATTTCACTTTTTTAATGTTCACTGAAATTCACAGGAATTTGACGGACATAATACACCGTCTGGGATTAAAAAAAACCCTCACTTGTTTACCAAACTGGTTCATCCTATTAGGATTGCAGGAAGCCTCCAGCCTATCTCAGTCGACTCTGGATGAACGTGGGGTATTCTGAACAGCTCAGCAGACCATCCCAGGGCGAACGAACACACACACACACACACACACACACACACACACACACACACACACAAAACCACTTACAGTTACATCGAGGGCAGGGGTCACCAACCTTTTTGAAACTGAGAGCTACTTCTTGGGTATCGTTGAACGCAAAGGGCTACGAACAGTTTGATATGCAATTCTGAAATAGTACATTTGCTCACTTTACCTTTAATTATATGTTAATAATTAATGCTATTCATTGATTTGAAGACACTGGTCATGTTAATAATTATCAACATTGATTTAACAAGTTAGGAAACAGATAAATATCGATATGTGACACTTTATTTTTATAAATCTCTGGAAGTACAAAATTCATTTTTCAGATTTTACTGAACTTACCACCAAATCTGTGGTAACTTGGGGGTTGCTCTGCTCATAGTGCGCTGCTCGTGGATAGTTAGCATGGTAGGCTGCATGACACGTTCTGAAATGTCTCTCGACATTATGCTGCTTTACCGTCACCAGTCGCCACGCAAATGAGACACACGCCAGAATCTTTCACAGCGTTCAAAAAGAACTCTTCCTGTCATCCACTGTGAAAATGATATTTCTTTCTCTTTTCTGCCATGAATTCGGAGGTAAATCATCTCCTCACCTTCATGTGCCCGTGAGCATATCACTCAAGTTACCATGCTAGCTACTCACCGAGCAGCGCACTATGAGCAGAGCAACCCCCAAGTTCAAAACAGGTTTGAGCAGACAGCAGTTCTTTTTCAAGAAATCAGTGAAAAACTCACAAAAGGCAAAGTTTTCATGAAGACCAGCCAGCTATAATATAATATGAAAAAAAAAATTAAGTGTTTTTGAATATTGTCATTTTCAATTTCACACCAAATGTGTGTAAATATGATTTAAAAAGGCATAGCAACAAAAAAATAATAAATGTGGCTCAATGGTGATTTATTTTTAGAACCGGCCCGCGGCGACTCATGTGGTCCTTGTTGGTGACCTGGTTCCCGCGGGCACCATGTTGGTGACCTCTGATCTAGGGGAAATAGCCAGTTAGCGTGTGTGCATGGTGTGCTGTTGAAGGAAGAAAGAACATGCAAACGCCACACAGAAACGCCCTCGCCGAGGCTGGGAATCGAACCCTGGACACTCTTGCTGTGAGGCGGACGTGCTTACCACTACAGTGTTTTGTCAGATAAAACCAAACATATTTCAAATGTTAAATGTAGAAATAAAAATCATGTGAACTTCCATACAGTGAAGATTTCTGTAAGATGTTTATTTAGCATTCATGGAAGGAGCATCTACAGTAGTGTAGTGTTTTATAACATGCAGGAGTAAAGGGAGAGACTGGTAAGGGATCTATTTATATCTGATATAATACACGGTATGTTGTAACAGACAACAAACCTGCTCCGCATGCATTTCATTTAATTTCATGTTAGCATAAACAGGAAGAATGAAGTATTTATGAGAAAATTATGAAAATCACCATTCGTTTTCTCAATCTCTTAATCCTAATTAGAGATTTAGGGAGGCTGTTGCCCTATCTCAGCCAACTCTCAACAGCTCAACGGGCCATCATACTATAATAAGATCTCATTCTTATTAAGGCAACACAGGGATATAGTGGTTAGGGGCAGTGGTGGTCTAGTGGATAGGGCACAGGATCACTGATCCTAAAGTTGGGGGTTCGAGTCCCCACACAGTTGTCACTGTCCCCCCAATGCGGCTAACTGGGTTATCAAAGGTGGGCCATGTCTCTCACTGTCTATGGTGAGAGGCATGTAAAAGAACCATTGCTGACTTTCGTAAAGAATAGCTGCAAAGCCGTCAGCGTGTTTCTGTCCCTTGCTAAAAGGGTTGTGACAGGAAGGGCATCTGACGTAAAAACCTCTGCCAAATCAAATGTGCGAATCAGATGATTCGCTGTGGCGACTCCCAAGTAAAAGGGAAAAAGCCGAAAGGAAAACAGACAGACATTTGTATGCTGTTTTGGTAGGAGGCAGTGGTGGCCTGGTGGTAAAGGGCACTGGATTGCTGATTGTTGTGACAGGAAGGGCATCCGACGTAAAAATCTATGGCAAATCAAATGTGCAAATGAGATGATTTGCTGTGGCGACTCCCGAGAAAGGGGAAAAAAGCCAAAAGGAAGAAAGAAACAGTGGTATAGTGGTTAGCATGTCCACATCATAGCAAGAAAATCCAGAGTTCGAGCCCCAGGTTTGGCGAGGACCCCCCCCCCGTACTCTAGTTTTCTCCCATGGTCCAAAGAACTGCACTGTAAACTAATTAAATATTCTTAGTTGTCTTCAGGTGTGTGTGTTTGTGTGTGTGTGTGTGTTGATGCATGAAACCGGTGCAAAGGCTCTGGTTCTATATTTAGTTCACATGGTCTAGTCTGAGTAATTAATGCAGCCGTGAGGGGGGCACAAGCCAGTATTCACCCTCAAGCCGGTCCCAAGCCTGGATAAATGCGGAGGGTTGCGATAGGAAAGGCATCCGGCGTAAAACTTTTGCCAAAATTGTTATGCAAATGATCAAAGCAAATTTCATACGGGATCGGTCAAGGCCCAGGTTAACAATGACCACCATCAATGCTATTAAACAACAGGGTGCTGGTGGAAATTGGACTACTGTTGGTTGAAGAAGGAGAGGTGGGAAGCGTGTCCGTAGGCAGAGAGAGAAGAGGAAAGGCATGAGTATAGGACTGAAATTAGGGACTTTAAATGTTGGAACTATGACAGGAAAAGGTAGAGAGCTGGCTGACATGAGGCAGAGGAGGAAGATGGACATATTGTGTTTTCAGGAGACCAGGTGGAAAGGTAGCAAGGCTAGAAGCTTAGGAGCAGGGTTTAAGCTGTTTTATCATGATGTGGACGGGGAAGAGAAATGGAGTAGGAGTCATCTTGAAGGAGGGGTTTGTCAGGAATGTTCTAGAAGTGAAAACGGTGTCAGGCAGAGTGATGAGTCTCAAGTTAGAAATTGAAGGCGTGATGTTCAATGTTATTAGTGCTTATGCCCCACAGGCAGGATGTGAGCGAGAAGAGAAGGACAGATTCTGGAGTGAGTTAGATGAAGTGATGCATAGTACCCCAGAGGTGAAAGAGTGGTCGTTGGTGCAGACTTCAATGGACATGTTGGTGCAGGAAACAGAGGGGACGAGGAAGTGATGGGCAGGTTTGGTATCCAGGACAGGAACAAAGAAGGACAGATGTTGGTAGATTTTGCAAAAATTATGGAAATGACTGTGGTGAATACTTTCTTCCAGAAGAGAGAGGAGCATAGGGTGACTTATAAAAGCGGACATAGGAGCACACAGGTAGACTACATCTTGTGCAGGCGATGTAATTTGAAGGAAGTCAGTGACTGCAAAGTAGTAGCGGGTGAGAGTGTTGCCAAACAGCATAGGATGGTGGTGTGCAGGATGATGCTGATGGTGAGGAAGGTGAAGAAGGCAAAGGCAGAGCAGAAGACAAAGTGGTGGAAGCTGAAAAAGGAAGAGTGTCGTGTTGTCTTCAAGGAGGAGTTGAAACAGGCTTTGGGTGGTCAGGAAGTGCTTCCAGATGACTGGACAACTACAGCTAATGTGATCAGGGAGACAGGTAGGAGAATACTTGTAGCAGGAAGTGCTTCCAGATGACTGGACAACTACAGCTAATGTGATCAGGGAGACAGGTAGGAGAATACTTGGTGTTTCATCTGGAAGGAGAGGAGATAAGGAGACTTGATGGTGGAATGAGGAAGTGCAGGAGTGTGTACAAAGGAAGAGGTTCGCTAAGAAGAAGTGGGACATTGAAAGAACCGAAGAGAGTAAACAGGAGTACCGGGAGGCACAGCGTAAGGCGAAGGTAGCGGTGTCAAAGGCCAAACAGAGGGCATATGATGACTTGTACGCTCGGTTGGAAAGTAAAGAGGGAGAAAATGATTTATACAGGTTGGCACAGCAGAGAAATCGAGATGGCAAGGACGTGCAGCAAGTTAGAGTGATTAAGGACAGAGTGGAAAATGTATTGACTGATGACAGAAGTGTGCTGGGAAGATGGAAAGAGCACTTTGAAAAGCTGATGAATGAGGAAAATGAGAGACAGAAAAAAGAGGTGACTGTTGAAGAAGTGGGCATTGAAGAGGATGAATAGTGGAAAGGCAGTTGGTCCTGATGATATACCGGTGGAGGTATGGAAGTGTCTTTGTAAGGTAGCAGTAAATTTTCTGACAAGAACATTCAACAAAGTCTTAGAGCGTGAGCAGATGCCGGAAGAATAGAGAAGTGTGCTGGTGCCCATTTTTAAGAACAAGGGAGACGTGCAGATTTGTGGCAGCTACAGAGCGATAAAGTTGATGAGTCATACGATGAAGTTATGGGAAAGAATAGTGGAAGCTAGACTGAGGGCAGAGGGCAGAATTTGTGAACAGCAGTTTGATTTCATGCCAAGAAAGAGCACCACAGATGCAGTGTTTGCTTTGAGGATGTTAATAGAGTACGGAGAAGGTCAGAGGGAGCTGCATTGTGCCTTTGTGGATCTGGAAAAAGCATATGATTGGGTGCCGGAAGAGGAACTGTGGTATTGCATGAGGAAGTATGAAGAAGCAGAGAAGTATGTTAGAGTGGTGTAGGATATGTATGAGAGATGTAAGACAGTGGTGAGGTGTACTGTCAGTGTGACAGAAGAGTTCAAGGTGGAGGTGGGACTGCATCAATGGTCAGCTCTGAGCCCCTTCTTGTTTGCTATGGTGATGGACAGGCTGACAGACGAGGTGAGACAAGATTCCCCATGGACTATGATGTTTTCAGATGACATTGTGATCTGTAGTGAGAGCAGAGAACAAGTGCAGGAAAATCTAGAGAGGTGGAGGTATGCCCTGGAAAGGAGAGGAATTGAGGTTAGCCTCAGTAAGACAGAATACATGCGTATGAACGTCAAAGACCCAAGAGGAACGGTGAGGTTACAGGGAACAGAGATAAAGAAGGTGGAGGATTTTAAGTACTTAGGCTCAACAATCCAGAGCGATGGAGCATGTGGGTGGAAAAGAGGTGAAGAAGCGTATGCAGGCAGGTTGGAATGGTTGGAGAAAAGTGTCCGTGTGATTCATGATACGAAGCTATCGGCAAGAATGAAAGGAATAGTGTACAAGACGGTGTTTAGAAACAGTGGAACTGAGGAAAAGACAGGAGGCAGAGCTGGAGGTAGCAGAGATGAAAATGTTGAGGTTCTCTTTGGGAGTAATGAGGATGGATAGGATCAGGAAGGAGTACGTCAGAGGGACAGCACATGTAAGAGGTTTTGGAGACAAAGTCAGAGAGGCTAGATTGAGATGGTTTGGACATATACAGAGGAGGGATAATGAGTATATTGGTAGTAGGATGCTGAAGTTGGAACTACCAGGCAGAAGGCCGAGAGGAAGACCAAAGAGAAGATTTATGGATGTGGTGAAGGAGGACATGAAGGTACAGCATCCTGCCAAAGTATTCGGAAAAACAACATGGCGTCAGCAGTGTGAGTATTTTTCCTCACAGACCGTTTATGAAATCCCAGAGAATGCTATTTTCTCTCAACAGTCCTCTTAGAGAAAGTTCTGTCTCTGTTGTTGTTGAAAATGTTGGTAAATTCTGATAAATGATTGACGACGATGTTCTCGGAAAAACTTAGAAAGTCTTGAACAAACGAGGCCGTCCACTTCTTGGCTTGTTTTCCGAATTTCCCCACTCAAAATATCTATCTAAGAAACTATAAATGGTGCGAGAAGGTAATCCGACAATTCTCACTATGTCAGACCGTTTAACTCCACCTTCAAATAGTTTGATGAGCCCTTCTTTGTCGCACTGTGATAATTCTTTCAATCTCCGTTGAAAATGGAGCATTTCGCCACGTGATCATCATGTGATCAGTTGGCGCTGTCAAATTTTCAAGTCGATCTATCGCATATCAAATGTACTGTGCACAAAATCATAGCGGTTTGATTGAACTGCATTTTTCCGTTAAATGTTTTTTCGGAATACTTATGGCGGAATGCTGTAGGTGGAGTAAGAGCAGAAGATGCAGAGGATAGGGTGAGATGGAGGCAGATCATTTGCTGTGGCAACCCCTGAAGGGAACAGCCGAAAGGAAAAGAAAAGGTCTAGTCTGAGTAATTGCATTTCATCATTGACATCTTGCTTCATCTCACCTGTGCACAAAAATAGATTTCAGAGTACAGTACAGGATGAGTTCAAACCCCACGGTGGAGGAAAAATAATAAGCATCGGTCGTGGATGTTGAGATGAGAATGCAGACTCCCCTCTGGCATTTTCTAATTTTGGGTCATCAACTGATGAACATATGTGGACAAGGACACACACTTACACACACTTGCACGCACACACGCACGCACACACACACAATCTCATCACTGAGATTTAAAATATTTTTAAATGGGCCAAATTAAACCTGCTCCAATTAAAGTGAAAGGGTTAGACAATCCTGGTAATTTTGTGTGTGTGTGTGTGTGTGTGTATGTGTGTGTGTGTGTGTGTGTTTAAGCGTGTGTGTGCATGCTTATTAGCAGAAAGGGTCATGTGCTCTCTAAATGTGGCCCTCTGAGAGGCGAGAATGTCAGATTCGCACACAGATGCAAATACATGCTGACATTTAGGCAGAAACGCTGCCATGTTTCGCGCACGCACACACACACACACACACACACACACACACACACACACACACACGCACACATTACCATAACTTCAAGGGACAGCCATAGACATTTATTTCCTGGAGATTTACCCAAACCTTTAAACGTATTTTCACTTGTTCGTATGACACACACACACACACACACACACACACACACACACATACCTACATTTTGATCTTTTTTATATATGCCTTTTCTTGAGATTAAGGCAGTGCTTCTCAATTATTTTCTATTGTGCCCCAAACCCAGAAAGAGGAAAACACCCCCCCCCCCAACATAGTGTTATTTGTCTAAAATTGTTCTAATTAATCCTCTGCATAACACTGTATCCTTATTAACATGATAAATCCTTATTATCATGAATGAATACAAAAAATGAAGAAATATAGATCAACTTCGAACAAAGAATAACTTTATTAACTATTTTTAGTCTTTAAACCAAAAGATTTAAAGTGCAATAATTTGTCTGAAATAAAAAAGTATCCTCATTTAAACTGTCAACCTTTTTTGACCAACAATTTGAACCACTTTATACTGAAAAATAAAATGAAATAAAATCAATAAATAATAATAAATTGAAATTGATCAGCAATATTAACTAAGGAGCAAAATATATAGAACACTTTAACCTACAAAACAAAAATGAATAAAATAATGTTATTATTATTATTATTACTATTATTGTCAAAATGATTAATTCCAGATTAATGGCTATAATGAGCACGTTTCGCAGTGCACAGCTTTTCGAAGCCGGGTTTAAAGCGTGATACTGAACTCTCAGCTCCTGCTCAATTCTGAACTGGGACCTGGACTTATTTCCGCAGCAGTGACGTTATCCAGCGTGACAGAGACCGTGTCTGCTGCAGGTCGGATCACTTCCTCTGCTGTGCTATGGGGTTTTCTGCACTGAGCAGTTTGGTACTCTACCTAATCTGATGCTAACACAGCTCGCTGGTTTGCTGGAATATCATTCACAAAGCAAGATGGTTGTTGCCAATACTCGGCAAGTTTTCACTGAAAAAACTCACATGATCGGGGCGTGACGTCTTTAAGTGACACCTGAATTTATTTGGGTTCATACTGTCCGCTGCCAATGTTTTCAGACACGGTAAACACAGTGGCCTTTCCTCGTTTCTCACCGCAGCACAATGAAGCCGAGTGCTACATCCGCTTCATCATACCCTCTCCACTTAACTTCCGGGAGACTTTCGTTTCTCTCACCGTCTCTGTCCCTCTCCCCCTCTCTTTCTGTCCCTGTTAAAAATTTCCATGGTGGGTTTATGAACTTCACTTCTTATTTTACCTCTGGGCACAGTCTAACATTGAGGAAGCCACTGCCACCTGCTGTAGTGGATGTAGAATTACACTTGATCCTAATTGGGCAAAAAAAAAAGCATGTTCCCTGGGGTCATACCCCCCCAGGGGGGCGTGTCCCACTATTGGAGAACCACTGGGCTAACTGAGCATGCAAACTTTACACAAAACACTGTGCCCAGGATGTGAACCCAGGACCTTCTTGCCATGAAGCATACACACGAACCACTGCTAATAAGAATTAATTTTAAAAATCCTTTTTTTTAATTTGCATAATTTCTGTTTAGCCTGGCGAGTTGTCCAGGGTGTACTCTGCCCTTGCCAGAGTCGGCTGAGATGGACGCCAGCCTCCCCGCGACCCTAATTAGGATTAAAGCGGTACAGAAAATGAATGAATGACTAATCCTGTTTCATTTACAAAAGCTTATAAACATACGTACGGGATCTTACAAGAACCTGTGAAAACTTGAAGGAACATGAAGAAAATCATGGCAGATCTTGAGCAGCAGTGTGTTGGCCTCGTAATAAAATGTTACAGATCGTAACTTAGAATGCAGGAAAAGCATAGAAAAAGTAAAGAATAAATTGTGGAGATCGGGAACATTGCGGCCCCGGTGTAAACGCAGGGTAAAGGAACTGCTTCTGAACATAATCCCACAAAGTTCCAGTACGATTTAATCTCAGATTATTATATTCCACCTTCGCAAACCTCTCCCACTTCGGTACCTTCCACTTTCTTATTAAAAAGTTCTTTCATTCACTAAACCTCCTAATGCTGCAAACATTGAGCGGAGGCTGGAGCCTGTCTCAACCAACTATGGGTGAGGTAAGGTAGGCAAGTCTGTTGCGTTTTTACACCTGAGCCTAGCGGCTCATCAGGTCGGTGCTTATCCCCGGTTTCTATAGCGTGAAGCGACCAGGAGCTCAACTCCTCCTGGATGGGACGCTAGTCCATCGCAGGTTACCTTCCCAGTATATTTTTACTGGTACCACTTATCCTGCTGGGTGAACAGAGACACACTTGTGGTTGAGACCTTTCCCAGGGGTCTTAGCACAGTGGGGGTCTCAGTGGGATTTGAACTCACAACCTCCCGATCATAAGCCCAGCACTCTAACCACTACACCAACGGCCCCACGACTATGGGCGAGGGTTGGTGCAATTTGTTATGAAAAGCTCAGGTGTGATTTCCTTTGTTTTCTTTTTCTCCTTTTTATAATATTTTATCTATTCCTCCACTCATTGGCCCAACCTCTTAAACCCACTAGGTTTCCTTAGCTCTTGAACAGCTCAAAAGACCATCATAGTACCAAACACACACAATCATTTACATTCCCACTCACAACTAGTGGCAATTTGGAACATCCATTGAAGCCTACTGTGCATGTATTTGCACTGTGGAAGGAAACTCAGGTGGCCTTGCTGTGAGTTGGACGTGCTAACCACCACGCCACTGTGTCGGCCTTATCTGAATGTTTTGTGCCTACAAATAAGACAATGTGAAGTAATTAATCTGGTTTGGTTGTAGTGATGCCTTACTGTACCACTTCTGTTTAGATCGGGGACTTCAAATGTTTTGGAACATGTTTACGATCTTATTTTCCGTGACACAACAGGTGAGTTATGTATAACACGCCCACAATTGTCCTAAGAATTTGCTTGATTATCTTTTGTGTACTTGTTTTGGAACAAAAAGTTACAGAGGTTCATGTTTTAAAATTCAAGTTACATTCTCTGATCGATAAACATTTACCTCCAGCACTGCTTGGCCACGGAGGTTATGTATTCACCAGAATCTGTTTATTTGTTTATCTCTTATCAAAATAACGGCAAAATCTATTGAACCGATTTATACCAAATTTGGTGAAGGGATGGGCTTTGGGTCTGTCAAGAACCTGCTGCATTTTAGAGGTGATCTGCATGGGATCGGATTTAAAAATAAAAATCCACCAATCTCAAATAAATACACACAGTATTCCTATCTTTAAAATGGGGCAAAATGTTAATCTGACGCCCACTAGAGGGAGACATTTCATGATAAACATACCAAGTTATAATAATACATTTGGGCCTGGAGGAGGTCCCTTGCATTCTGTAAGTGCCCCTATAGTTTTAAATATGTTTGGTATACTGTTATTGTGTTTTTAAACTTGCAAATAATTAGGGTCACAGGGAGGCTAGAGCCTATCTCAACCAGGTACACCCTGAACACCTCGCCAGTCCATCAATGAACCAACATACACACATGGCCATTCACACTCATATGCACACCTGGGGTAACAGCCTTGCACCTATTGATCACGAAATTATCCTGTTATGACTACTGACCATGAGATTTCCTTTCGGGTTTTTCTCTTTATCAGGGGTCGCCACAGCGAATGATTTGCACGTTTGATTTGGCATAGGTTTATACGTCAGATGCCCTTCCTGACACAACCGTTTTATGCAAGGGACAGAAACACGCTGATGGCTTTGCAGCTGCTCTTTTTATGAAAGTCAGCAATGGTTCTTTTAAATGAACCTCTCACCATAGACAGTGAGAGACATGGCCGGCCTTTGATAACCCAGTTCGCTGCACTGGGGGGGGGGGGGGGGGGGACAGTGACAACCTTGTGGAGAGTGGGACTCAAACCCCCAACCTTAGGATCAACGATCCAGCGCCCTATACCACCAGGCCACAACTGATCATAAGGGTATATATATTCCTATGCAACCAATACCAAAACTATCAACCACAATAATAGCCACATGACAACCACCCAACCCTTTTCAACCAGACAGATTAAGTGGGGTTTATTAACGTGGTTTCTTCCGTTATGAAAAGCCTAATGTTCATTAGTTTTTTTTATTGTTGATGCAGTTGTTTGTACATTTTCACAGTTACCTGAAGCCATGTTGCTATACAGGAGTTCAAATTCGAAGCGATGTCAGGAAATCTGTGATCTGTCTGAGGCAGGAAATACGGTACAGATGAGGAGGTGAGAAAGCCAGACAGACTAAAATATTAAAGCGCTGCCTGCTTCATGGGTCTCTTCACATATTAGATTAAACGAGAACTACTTTGTTACTGTCAGGGTAAAGCTAGGGTTCACCCAGAACTGCTCACCAGTCCATCATAGGACCATTCACACCCACATTCACGCCTAGAGGCAATTTGGAACAGCGAAATTAACCGAACATATCTTTGGACTGTAGGAGAAACTCAGACTATGAACAAGAAACCTATAGAAGCATGGGAAGAAAGTGCAAACGCCACACTGAGACTCGAACCCAAAATCTTCTTCCTGAAAACCGAACAACACTCGCCAGTATACCACCTTCACTCAGAAGTGTACAAAATAATTATACAATTATTAAATAATTAATATATATACACACACACACCCACAACAATCACCTCGGGGGCAATCAGAGACTGCCAGATAGCCTCATGTGCATGTCTTTGGACCGCAGGAGGAAACCAGAGTACCCAGAGCAAACCACAAGGAGAACAGGTAAACTCCCCACAGCAACGTCCAAGACTCCACACTCTTTTTGCTATGAGGCGGAAGTGCCGCCAGCCTTGAAATCCAGAGACATTAATAATGTAAAATAATATGCCAGATGTTCAGGGTGAATGTTTCCATTACATTAAACAGATCCACACACACACACACACACACACACACATCACAAAAAACAAGTGATAAAAGAATATAAGAGTAAGGTAAAGTCCAAGGGCTTTTTACACCCAAGCCATAGCGGCTCATCAGGCCGGTGCTTATCCCCGGTTTCCAAGAATATAAGAGAGCCACTGAAAAATTTATTATTACTGACATTTAAAACTTGATGACAAAATATATACCCAGGTAGGATTAATGACGGAATAAATAATGTGTAGATTGAATTAAAAGAGCAGTGTTGTTGACAGGCAACCTGTGACCTGTGAACACACACTCACTCTCACACACACACACACACACACACACCATCAGCACAACACAAACAAAAGGCAGGCCAGCTCAGCTTGCAAACATTCTCATCTCATTCTACATCTGACTGTCCAGCTGTGATTTCACGAATCTGCGGATCAGAAACAAAAGAACGACAACGGGTGTGTATTTTACAAGGTAAATCCTCATCCTTACCTGTTTTCAGCTTTCCCTCAGTCATTTACTTCACCACGATATCACACCTGATTTTAATATTATTGTTCTGAATATGTTGCTTTTATCATGTTATTCGAGTGTATAGACTCTGAGGTAAGTCAGCAGTTCGCTCTCGCGCGGATGTTCCACTCGGTCCAAATCACTTGGTGTTCTCGGCGTCCTCCAGGAAACAAAAGCGTCGCTTTTATCCACAGAAGGACGAACAAAAACCAGCCGCTGTGGGTTTAATTTAAACGCAATACCCGGGCGAATTTTATTCTATTTTTTTTTTTTTAAACGTTGTTAAAATGGAGACGAATCTGTCGAAGCCGGCGAACATCTGAAGGGCTCGAGCACGACTGACTGAGTGGAGCAGCGCGAGCATCTGCGCAGGTGATGATGAGTAGCGGCGCGCGCGAGGAACACTGACAGGAAGGAGGCGCTGCTGCTCGAATTCAACTCCAGCAGCTTTTGGTTTCCACAGTAACCCTTCTGTTATTGATTATTAATTCATTCAACAGCCTGGCTCTTACACTCCTGATAGAGTGTAGTAAACAACAACAGTAAACAACAACAGCTACTCTGAAGCCTTTTCCGCCTCGAATTTTGTCGAATAAATTAAATAAATCACTGATAAACCCTGAGGACTCAGGCTCGGAGCTTTCCAAAGCCACAGGTAACTGCTAGTATGGACACAATTACAGCTCTGAATGCAATATCCATCAATTAAATTTGCCAAACCGCCTAATCCTACTAAGGTCGAGAAGAATCTGGAGCCTATCTCAGCCGACTCTAGGCGAAGGCGGAGTACATCACAAGGCCGACGCCCACAGACACTCACATCCAGGGAAAATTTCATTGGCATGGCTGTTGAGCGTGTCATCATATTCAAATTCCACATCTCAGAGAACCTTTCCTGGTCAACCAACACCTCCAACCTGGTCCATCAGTGCCTGTTCTTCTTGAGGATGCTGAAGAAGAACCATCTGTCCGCTGACATCATGGGTAACTTTTACCGCTGCACTATAGAGTGACCTAGTGGTATAGGTGCTGGATCACTGATCCTCAGGTTGGGGGTTTTAGTCCCACTCTCCACAAGTTTGTCACTGCCCCCCCCCCCCCCCCCCCCAGTGCAGCTCACTGGGTTATCAAAGGCCAGCCATGTCTCTCAGTGTCTATGGTGAGAGGTTCATGTAAAAGAACCATTGCTGACTTTCGACAAGCTGCAAAGCCGTCAGCGTGTTTCCGCCCTGCGATGGCCTGGTGAGGCGTCCAGGGTGTACTCTGCCCTCAGCTGGAGTCAGCTGGGATGGGCGCCAGCCTCCCCGTGACCCTAATTAGGATTAAGCGGTTACAGAAAATGAACTGAACTACAGAAAGCATCCTGACAAACTGTGTTACAGTCTGGTACCTCAAGGAACTGCAGCGGGTGGTGAAAAACCACCCAATGCATCACAGGGAACCCACTTCCTGTTACTGAGGTTGTCCAAAAGAAGGGAGGTCTTTCACCGGACATGCAGCATTCTCGGGTACTCCTCTCATCCTGCCAACAGACTCTTTCAGCTCCTCCACTTCTGAAGGCACTTCAGGAGCCTTCGGACAAAAACCAGCAGGTTTCGAAACAACTTCTTCCCCACAGCTGTCATCCTACTGAACTCAGTCCCCTGCTGAACCGTCCCTTCCCATCCACACTACACTTTCCACACTTCACTATAGCAGTACCTTTGGTACCATTCAGATCACTAATGCACATGTACATGCTTCCACTATTATAGTCTATTCACAGTGCTTTTCTTCCACTACTACATATTATACATTCATAGCACACTGTATATCTATATATTTCTATTTATACATATAGCCCATGTGTATTGTCCATATAGTCCATATCTATCTATCTATATATATATATATATAAGTAAAAATAAAAGGACAGGACAAAGACTTTCTATGGAAACTTCATTTTCAGTACAGATCTGTTTCGAGGGGTGGTGAAACCATCCCTCTCTCTTCAAGTGATTACAGAAGAAGTATTGAGCACTCTCTTACGGAAGGATCTACTCAGAAAATCATATATATATATATAGATATATATATATATATAGACGCTCCCAAACTTACGTTTTTGTTTGGTTCCGGACGTACGAACGCAAGTTGAAAATGAACATAAGTTGTTACTGTATGTTCCAGTGACATATAACGTTCATACTGTACTATATATCCATAAATACCATTACCGTATCTCATAAAACACCCCTCAATAAATTATTATAAAAATAACATTGTAAAATAATATTAAATACTGTATATCAAATAAATCAACATTAATTTCAAATATATTAAATTCAAGCAAAATAATTTCAAATAGATAAATTTTAATCAAATTCAGTCATCAAATATCAAATACAGTATCAAATATAACCTTGAACATTCTCTATGATGCGATCTTTCTGCTTGTAAATGGTTCCAATGGTCAACGGATGGTCACTTTACATGAAGCTGAGCCGAGTCACATTCCACGAAGCTGAGCCAGTCACTTTACATGAAGCTTAAAACAGCCAATCAACGCTTACAATATGTGAGGCGCTCAACACCGAAAGTAGTGCACTTGCTTGTGCTTGACACAAAGTGAGGGTTATGGACTTCCCATCTTTCAAGTGAGCAAGGGCGCCGTTGAATACTGGTTTAGTACTCAGCCTGCATTGATGTGAATCACCAGCAGAGCAGAGCGTTCTCTTTCTTTTCTGGATTCGGGTTTTCATTCATTTTACAACTCTCTTTGCTTAACTGAGTATGCATGGTAGATTGCGCCGATCTGAGCAGATAGTTAATTCATCTCTGTGTATGAGACTTGCACCCATGCTAGTAGGTTTACGCTTCTGACCAACCATATTTGCTTAGGGTTACAAAAGTCCGCAAAACAGTGTAAACACAAAGATCACAGAGACAACGTCTTAACACAAGGGTAACACGCTATGTTACTTATACTGTATATATAACGATATATATATATATATATATATATATATATATATATATATATATATATATATATATATATATATATACTGTATAACTGAACTGGGAGGAAGGAGGGGCATGTTCATTCTGTCGTTTGTTAACAATGGACTCAGCAACATTATGTTCTTGCTTCATTACGTCAGCTTACTACATAGGTACGTCTAAACTCAAAATTTGACTTTTTTTTTTTTTAAACGTAAAATAAAAAAAAAAAACATAAAATGGATGAAGGTAAGTCGGGGAGCATCTGTATGTGTATATATATATATATATCTTCTTTTCCTTTCAGCTGTTCCCTTCAGGGGTCGCCACAGCAAACCATCCGCTACCATCTCACCCTGTCCTCTGCATCTCCTTCTCTTACTCCAATGACCTTCATGTCCTCCTTCACCACATCCATAAATCTCTTCTTTGGTCTTCCTCTAGGCCTTCTGCCTGGTAGTTCCAACCTCAGCATCCTACTGCCAATGTACTCACTATCCCTCCTCTGTACATGTCCAAACCATGGGCTGTCCCTCTGATGTACTCATTTCTAATCCTATCCATCCTCGTGACTCCCAGAGAGAACCTCAACATTTTTATCTCTGCTACCTCCAGCTCTGCCTCCTGCCTTTTCCTCAGTGCTACTGTTTCTAAGCCATACAACATCGCTGGCCTCACCACCGTCTTGTACACTTTTCCTTTCATTCTTGTTGACACTCTCCTATAGCACATCACACCGGACACTTTTCTCCAACCATTCCAGCCTGCCTGCACACGCTTCTTCACCTCTTTTCCACACTCTCCATTGCTCTGGATTGTTGAGCCTAAGTACTTAAAATCCTCCACCTTCGTTATCTCTGCTCCCTGTAACATCACCGTTCCTCCTGGGTCCTTCTCATTCATGCACATGTATTCTGTCTTACTGAGGCTAACCTTCATTCCTCTCCTTTCCAGGGCATACCTCCACCTCTCTAGATTTTCCTGCACTTGTTCTCTGCTCTCACTACAGATCACAATGTCATCTGCAAACATCATAGTATTCTTTCAAATAATATTAATGCTTAATACTGCTCTGACCGACCCATTCTCAGAGTGACACTGAACCACACCCAGTCTTTTATTTTGTCCCTGGGAGGAGAGTTATTTAATTCGGAGATCGCTGTGCATAAACCAGATCTCATTCATCATCTTACTTCAGCTGTGATTTCCGTTCCTGGATTAGAAATCCCGGTGGCGGAAAAATCTCTCTTGCTTGCTGCGCTACTGCTGGGATGGCGAGAACACTCCTTGCCATGAGCACAAGGATTCGGAAATACCGTCACATGCTCCCTCAACCAACACAGCAGATCAAAAACACTGAGACTCTCAATGTAACCAATTAATATAACGATAACCATGTCCACAAGAACACACACAACATCACCCCGCCCACACCAAATAAATATCCGCCCGCACGCGTGACTGTTCATTTTCATCTATGTAATTTTCAACCCTCAAAGAACATTTTTGCAGGGTTACCCTCTGGATACCTATGGGTACCCGACTGTTGCAGGACTCTGCCTCAGGCAGGTGACTGCCTCAGAGGTGAAAGAGCTGCATACGGTTCCGGAGCTGGGGGTTGCCGACCCCAGCTTTAGACACTCAGGTTTCTTCCTAAAGTCTAAAGACATGCACATTAGGCTATCCGCTCATCCACACTGCCCCAAGGTGTGAGAGTGGGTGTGAATGGTTTTGTAAGTGTTGGCCCTATGATGGACTGGTGAGCAGTTCTGGGTTGTACCCAGCCATGACCCAGACAGCAAACAGCTTATTTGTACTATTAGAGTTGCTAGGTAAAAGTAATGTACACCCTGAATACCAGACCAGCACACGGTTAGGACACACATACCTGTGCAAAGTGTGACTGTACAGAACACTGTGGGCTGTAAAGTTTGTCTAAAATATGATGCAACTGAAGGCAGTAACACAACAAACTTATTTTGGCTTCTCAAACACACGTACCGCCAATTAGCTGCTCGTGCATGTGCTAATTGCAGTAAAAAAAGCATACAGGGGTGCCAAACTACTTTTTACATGTTTCTTGTAACCCTTCTACTCATGAATGACGAGTTGTTACTAGAAATAGTTTATGGATGACAAATTAAATTTGTGTTAATAGTTGATATGACAATCATGTTCGTTCAAATGGGCAGTGGTGGCCTGGTGCTGGATTACTGGTCCCACGGTCATGGGTTCAAGTTCTACTACAATCTCTCTCTCTCTCTCTCTCTCTCTATCTGTGTGTGTGTGTGTGTGTGTGTGTGTGTGTGTGTGTGTGTGTGTGAGCATATTTTGGTGCTCGGGGAGCAGTTGGGTTTTGGGTGCCTTGCTCATGGGCCCTCTGCTATGAAGGTAAAAGGGAAAGTGCTGCTTATTTCCCCGACCACTACAAACTTTTCTTGCTGATTGAGGAATCAAACCAGCGACCTTTCAGTCCCAAACCTGGTTGGCTAAGTGTTCGACCACAGCTGCCACCGAAGGTTTAAAACATATGGTCAAGCTGGTCAAACTGATTTGGTTTAATGATTTTAAATGAGGTTTAGCCACTTACAGAGTGACTAAACTGCCTGTGCTGGCCAACTTGCTTCATCCAGCTGGTTCTGGGTCGCCAGACTGGTTCTCTCTGGTTGGATTTGTCTGGTTTGATGCTCTGATAATTACTTCTGCCAGATAGCATAGTGCCCTCTACTGGCAACAGTAATGGAATTTTCATTCATTTGTTATCATCCACCCCCTGACCCTTTATGATTAGGATTAAGAATCGTATAAAACGAATGAATTATTATTATTATTATTATTATTATTTATGGGCTGGCGCCCAACTCAGCCTGCTCTGTGCGAAGGAGTGGTACCACACCATGGACAGCTCCATCGCAGGGCTAACACACAACCAATCACAGCCACATTCAGCTTGGAGTGATTCAGAACCGCCAATTGGACGGTGGGAGGAAACCGGAGTACCCAGGGGAAACCCACACAAGCACAGGGAGAGCATGCAAACACCCCACGGAACCGCACGAACTGGGAATCAAACCCAGGACCTTCTTGCTGTGAGGCGGGCGTGCTCACCACTGTGCTGTCTACTTATTATTATTATTATTATTATTAAGTTGCTGGCGTATGAATAATAAAAACATGCAAAGCTGCACGCCCCCAACCAAAATTCCTGGATCCGGTCCACAATTGGGCGTGGTTTATTCATCGCGCCACCCCTACAAGGAGTGGTCTCAAGGTTGGATGAAACGGTGGTAGTAATATCCGTTGTATTGATCATAGTGTGCGTGTCGCATTTGGTGAGCCGATCTGTCGGAACCGAACCAGACTGTGCGGAATGCTGATCGGAGAGAAGGCTGCCGGGATGCTTGCACTTTTGCGGGGGTTGATCCTGAGCGACTGTCGGTGCTGGGATGCGACCTGCAGCAAAACCTACGCGGAACTGTTTGAAAAACTGGACACTAATCAAGATGGGAAAGTTGACGTAGCAGAGCTTCGGACGGGTCTGGTCGCGATGGGGATAGCTCTGCGGACTGCAGAAGCTCAGGTAGGTGACACAAAACCACCCAGAATGCATTGCACGCTGAGCCGGTGTGAAATCTCATCCCCGACATCCAACCTGCGCCAAGTGATGCTGCGTTCACGTGCTCATTCCGACTCGTTCTTCCCACTTGTAAAATGGTCATTCCGGAGCTGCTCGTGCGCCACTGATGCTGCACGTGTATCGCATTTTATTCCTCACATGCAATTAATTATTTAAAAATTCATTTTGCACAATTCACCTCTTAAAAATCAAAAGTCGGCCATATTTACGCAGTTTGGTGTCGTGAACGCAGCATGGTTGTATTTTTTTTTTTTGTTTGCGTGTAAACAAGGTTATTTTATTGTCCTTTTTTATTCTTAAATATGTTGCAAACTGATTTAATCTTCGTTTATGAATAAAACTCGACAGTGTTCGCTGGCCGGTTCGGTGGATTCCCAGCAGTCCTTCTCCATTTAAATTGCCCTGGATCCAGAAACCATTTTCATGTAGTGCAGGATGGGGATGGGGATGTGGGTGGGCGTGGTCAAGATTCCACCCGCCCACCTTTAGGATTTCAGACTGTCACTCAATGAAGGGTTCCATCAATATTTCAATTTGCAAATAATGTTTTACGATTTTATTTTAAAAAGATAATTCAATACTAAGGTGGTGTCGAGGTTAGCATGTCTGCCTCACAGCAAGAAGGTCCTGAGTTCGATTCCCAGCCTGGGTGTATCTGTGTGTAAGTTCACACCATGAGTGTGAATGTTGGCTTTGTGATGGCCTGGCGAGTTGTCCAGGGTACCTGCCTTTGCCTCGAGATGGCTGTGATGGGTGCTAGCCTCCCCGCGACCCTATTTAGTATTAAGCGGTTCAGAAAATGAAGGGCGTGGCATTTAATAATGTATATATTTATCAATCCCACTCTCCCACACTCATTTTCTGAGCCACTTAATCCTAGTAGAGTCACAAGGAAGTGACACAACTCTGGGTGAAGGCAGTGTACACCCTGAACGCCTGTACATTCTTGCAGTGAAGCATTAGCCTATTTCAACCAGCATCGGGCAAAGGTGAGGTACACCCTGAACAGCTTGCCACTCCATCATATTCACGATCACAGCTCGGGACAAACTGGAACAGCCAGTTGGACTAATGGACATGTCTTTGGAGTGTAGGAGGAAACGAGTGTACCTGGAGAAACCCCACAAAGCACAGAGAGAACAGACAAACTCCAGACAGAAACACTGTCACCGAGCTGGGGACTCGAACATAGGACCTTCTAATTTCCCTTCTTGTCACCATAGTTTGTTCATGAAAATGACTTTTCGTGAACAGTTTATTTTCCCTGCAGTAGCCCACCTTTGCCCCATGTCGGCTAAGATAGGATTAAGTAGTTTGGCGAGTGAATGAGTGAACAGTTTGGTTGGATGTTTGTTTTTTAAAGGAAATTGTGGATTATACGAGTGTGTGTTATCACCAATCTTTGGTCTGACATTCTCTACTTTTTGGCTTACAGACTAATTCATGGTTTGTGTTTTTGGAAAACAGAATATTCTTTATTGTGTGTGTGTGTGTGTGTGCGCGCGTGTGTGTATGCTCGTGTGTGTGCTCATGTGTGTGTGTGTGTGTGTGTGTGTGTGCTCATGTGTGTGTGCATGTGTGTGTATGCTCGTGTGCGTGTGTCTGTGTGTGTATGTGTGTGCATGTGTGTATATGTGTGTGTGCTCATGCACGTTTGTGTGTGTGTGTGTGTGTGTGTGTGTGCGCGCGTGTGTGTATGCTTGTGTGTGTGTGTGTGTGCTCATGTGTGCTCGTGTGTGTGTGTGTGTGTGCTCGTGTGTGTGTGTGTGTGTGTGTGTGTGTGCTCGTGTGTGTGTGTGTGCTCATGTGTGTGTGTGCATGTGTGTGTTTGCTCGTGTGTGTGTGTGTGTGTGCATGTGCATATGTGCGTGTGCGTGTGTCTGTGTGTGTATGTGTGTGCATGTGTGTATATGTGTGTGTGTGTGCTCATCCACGTTTGTGTGTGTGTGTGCGTGCGCGTGTGCGTATGCTCGTGTGTGTGTGTGTGTGTGTGTGTGCGTGTGCATTATGTGTGTGTGCGTATGTGTCTGTGCGTGTCTGTGTGTGCATGTGTGTGTGCATGTGTGTGCGTGTGTGTGTACGTGTGTGTGTGCATGTGTGTGTGCGCTCATGCACGTTTGTGTGTGTATGTGTGTGCGCGTGTGTGTGTGTGAGCGCACATGTGTGCCCGTGTGTGTGTGTGTGTGTGTGTGTGTGCGCGTGCGCGCATGTGCCCATGTGTGTGTGTGTGTGTGTGTGTGTGTGTGCGCGTGCGCGCATGTGCCCATGTGTGTGTGTGTGTGTGTGTGTGTGTGTGTGTGTGTGGGTGTGTGTGTGGTGGCTATTAAAAAGTGTTTCTGTAACATAAAGGCATTTCTGATTCTGCGCCACATGTTTTGAGAACCGCATGTATTCATCTGCATGTTTTTTCACAGAAAATAGTGACCACCGGCGACAAAAACCGGGATGGCGCGCTTGACTTTGCTGAGTTCACCAGATATCTGAAAGAGCACGAGAAGAAGCTATGGCTCACCTTCAAGAGTTTGGACAAGAATAATGATGGTAATGTTCCGGATATTTCTCAGGCTTACATTAACGCTGAGCTCCGAAATGCAGCCTGGTCATAGGAGAGTGTTAATTCAGCACCTTGGTGTCATTGGAGGGGATCGAATCAAATCACTCGGTGCCCATGGCAGCCAATTACTTTTAAAGATTACACAAATTCATCTTCAGTCCACGGTACAGAACAAATCACAAAGTGCAGCCTGTGATTACGAGCTGTAATATAACTAGTAGGTGGATCTGGCCCATGTTTTCATAGCTGCACCGTGTTTTGTTTGCTTGACGCCCAGTTAATTACAGAGCATTACCGAAAGGTTTCTATCCGCTTTAGGTCGTCTGGATGCCTGTGAGATCAGACAGTCTCTGGCTGAACTGGGAATGGACATATCTACAGAGGCAGCACAAAAAATCCTACAGAGGTCAGACCTTCAACATGTCTAACATCATAATAAACACACCAAGCTGTCAAGTGATTTCTAATGCTTGTTTTATATTTTTCTCATGAAAGAAGCCCTTTTTATTTTCTGGCGTACAACAGGGAGGTCATGGGTTTGAGTCCTGGTCTCAACGAGGGTGTTTCTGTGTGGAGTTTGCATGTTCTCCCTGTGCTTCTCCCACACTTGCATGATCTTCCAAACTGCCCCTGGGTGTGAGTGTGAGTAGTTCTCTCTCTCTCTCTCTGTGTGTGTGTGTGTGTGTGTGTGTGTGTGTGTGTGTGTGTGTGTGTGTGTGTGTGTGTGTTGGCGTTCCGATGGTCTGCTGAGCTTTTTAGGGTGTATATTACCTTTGCCTAGCATTGGCTGAGATAGGTTCCAGGCTCCCTGTGACCGTAGGAGGATTAAGAAGATTGGCCGATCACTGAGTGACAGTTCCTCTGGTTTCTTCTGACGGTCAAAAGACTTGTACATTAGGTCAACTGGCTGTTCTCATTCTCCCCGAGGTGTGATACTGTGTGAATGGTTGTGTGTTAGTCCCTCGATGGTCTTCTGGTCAGCTGTTCAGGGTGCACCACACCTTGACTCAGTATTGGGGTTGAGATATGCAAGTCCTGTGAGTAGGATTTATATGTTCTGTTTGCACTCGCATGGGTTTCCTCCAGATACGCTGCATGGACATCACCACTATATTGCGAGTGCCATTCATTCATTCATTCATGTTCTGAACCGCTTAATCCTAATTTGTTGGTTCACGAGCGCCAGGACATCGCAGTGGCTATACAGCTCCTCTTTACGAAAGTCAGCAACGGTTCTTTTACATGAATGAACCTCTTACCATAGATAGAGAGACATGGCCGGCCGTTGATAACCCAGCTCGCTTCATTGAGGGGAACAGCAGTGGCAACCGTTGCGAGAGGGGCTTGAACCCCCGACCTTGGGATCTGTGATCCAGCACCTTTACCACCAAGCCACCATTGCCCTGCTAGTGTGGCATTGTAGAAAACTCCAAGAGCCAAGACTGGAGCAATGTAATATCGAAAAGGCCATCTGGTCGTATGTCATGTGACACGCCGATGGGACATCGTGACAGAGAAATGCAGAGTTAATTGTGATCTCATAACTCTGGGATCTTTTTAGCAGGAAGTCTCCTTATTGTAACTTCTCAGGGAGTCTTACTGTGGTATCATAAGTAATCGCTTATATTAAGTTTTCAGCTAACGCTGCTGAGGCGTCGGGATATTATTACCTTTTTCTTGAGGTAGTCGTGGCTTTCAAAAACTGTCCAATCCATGCACTCGGGTGGTGTACTGATGAAGAGTAAGATCGGACAGGCCGATCGAGAAAATGTTTTTTTTAAAGTGAGTTCATCTTTCAGAGCCATTGGGATGTTGAGGTGGACACTTGGGTGAAGGTGAGGTACACCCTGAACAGCTCGCCAGACCATCATAGCCAACACACAAACACAACCAACCACACTCACACCAAGGGGCAATTTGGCATGGCTAGTTAGCTTAATGTGCTTGTCTGTGGACTGGGAGGAAACCGGAGTACTCAGAGGAAACCCATCCAAGCACAAGAAGAACATGTGAACTCCACGGAGAAAAAAAACGTCAAACCCAGGACTTTCTTGCTGTGAGGCGGACCATTATGCCACCTTCCCGCCCCGAGGATTTATTACCAACTTATGTTTGTAATTACAATAATGTTTTCTGATGTATGTAGATGTATACCAGCGCTTATTAAATCTGGGTTAATTCCGCTGTAAATTGTGAAAGTACTCCGCGCAGACTAGGGTCATATGTTCAATTTTGCTTTCGTGGCAGGGTGCAGACGCCACTGGGTAATGCAGTCCATCCGACGTGACAGGAAAGTTAAATGGCTCTACAGTCAAGGAAAAAAAGTCTTGTCACCATCATGTAACATCAAATGTTGGATCAAATTAATTACTAAAAAATGATTAAAAGTGCTTGACGAGGCATGAAAAGAAATTGAAAATGGTTATTTTTGGAGTCAACGTGAGCACTTTGTATTAATGAATGACTTGCAGAATCGGCCAATGAAAATGAGTTTTATAGTGCGGCCAGTTGCAACACTATATTCTATTGTTTAACCTTGTTTGGGCCAATGACATGGAGAATAACCTCGACCACTCCTCTGTTGTCGGTGACTGGCTTCAACTTCCATTCATTCATTTTCTGAACCGCTTCATCCTAATTAGGATCGCAGGGAGGCTGGTGCCTATCTCAGCTGACTCTGTGAGGTACACCCTGGACAGCTTACCGGGCCATCGTAGGTCAGAAACATGGCCTATGTAGCTCCTCTTGATGAAGTCAGCTATGGTTCTTTTACATGAACCTCTCACCATGCACAGTGAGAGACATGGCTGGCCTTCGATAACCCAGTTAGCCGCATTGGGGGGACAGTGACAACCCATTGAGAGTGGGACTTGAACCCCCAACCTTGGGATCAGTGAACCAGCACTTAACTTACCACCATGCCACCACTGCCTTAGCTTCAACTTCCAAACATGACAAAATCCTGGACCTGTTTGTTTTATGTTGTGGATTCATGTTAGTTCTGTGTCAAAATGATTGCTTCTTGTTGCGCTCTTGGCAGTGAAAACCATGTCGATGATTTCAAAGAAATCTCTTTTCACCAGGAAGTGTTTCTTATTTGTGAGGCGCTCCACCGAATGTCGGCGCTTGTCGCAAGTGACGTATGGTGATTGTGAGACAAAGCGCAGCTTATTCGGACTTCCGATCTTTCAAGTGAGCAAGTGCACGTTGAATACTTGTTTAGTACTCAACCTTCACTTGCTCACTTGAAAGATCGGAAGTCCGGATAAGCCGCGCTTTAAAACATACTACCATGACTGTGCTTGAAGCATGTGGTGCTGATTTAGGAGGATTTAAGTTAAATGATGTTTCCTTGTATATAAATCTTTACATTTTAAATTATAAAATCTTTGACTTCTGACACAAGTTAATTTATGGTATTTGTAGTTTAACATCGACTTGCGGCCCTACTTTTTAAGCATGACGTAAATGTACATAAAATATAGATAATAAAGCAGTTTTTAGGCTATTTACATCCAAAACATAACGAGTAGCGCTATTAGCTACTGAGTGGCGCATTGACAAGGTTCATGACTAATAACCTGGAGGTTGCAAGTTCAGATCCAGTTTAATACATACAGCTGTCCATGGGAGCTAATTGGCTGAGCTCTCATGCCAGGGAGGAATGGCATAGGCTCAATTCCCTGTCATTTGCAGCGATTGCCAGCTGATCATGTTGTCTGTGAGATCACTCATATGAGGGTGCGGATAGTGTTTTTCCCTCTGAGCGTGTTAGACCACCCCCAAGTGCGCATGTGAGCAGTTTGAAAAGGAGCAGATGGTTAGGGTTGCATGTCATGGAGGGGGTATGTATGTGCATGCTTTCGCCCCTCCATGGTTGGTGGTGGTCGTGTGATAGGGAATGCAGTAACTGATGGGTGAGAATTGAATACGACTAAATTAGGGAGAAAATGGGGGGGGGAAGAGTATCGGTGTTATGGTTCATCTTTACAGAATGATCAGTGTGCGTGTAATAACTTTGATACGGACGCTATTTTAACATAAAAGACCAGACAGAGCACAAAACTGGGTAATTTTTCGCCAAGAATTATTTGCGCGGGCTGAAGCAATGCTAGGTAGGTAGTCTGTTGGGCTTTTTACACTCGAGCCTAGTGGCTCATCAGGCCGGTGCTCATCCCCGGTTTCCGTAGCGTGAAGTGACCAGGAGTACAACTCCTCCTGGATAGGATGCTAGTCCATTACAGGTTACCTTCCCAGTATATTTTTACTGCTACCCATTTATACTGCTTCACCGACTCGACTTCCTGTTAGTCGGTATGGGAACGAAAATAAATGTTTTCCACGATTTCTGTACTTGTTGTTTGTGTGGCTCAGCACTGGACCTTAATGTATTATGATGCACGAGGTCAGTGACACAGCCGAGCCAATTGAACGAGTTCACGTCACTACCAGGTTGGAAAAGCCAATCAGAATGGCAGCATCTCTGAGCACGCCTAGACTTGTAAGACTCGCGTGCATTTTCACAAACGGGCACGGACTGATGTTGCTGGAGGAGCTACTGAGGTCATGTGTGATGGATTTAATAAGCGAGTTACACTAATTCACCACGAGTCCACATTAATTGCTTGGTGGTCATCAAGAATCTTCATTAAAAGGTTTTTTGTTCACTGTGTAACTTTTTTCAAGGTCTCCTAAAAGCAAATGAAAAGAATTTTCAAGTAGTATTAAGGCGTGGATAAGCTCGGTCATGCACCGAAAACTAACCACAAAACAACTGGCTGCACAAAGGTCGTAGTTCGACTCCAAATGACTCCTTCAAATGCTTACGACTCATAGTTAGCAACACCTGCTTCAGCATCAACTCGACATCATATTATTTCTTGCGGTGGTCACCATACACCATACGGGTCCTGTACAAGACACAGCTAGGACTCCATGCCGTGCTCACCAAGGCCCGAACATGTGGAAACTGTTATTAGCAGAAACATGGAGAAAACAATTATATTTGAGATGAATTATTTATTTAATATCATATCACTAATTCCACCAATGTTGTGACTGACCATCTAAAAATTGCTGGCACCAGAGTTCCCCGAAGAGCCAGTCATGTATGAAAGTGAAACATCCTGGTTTAAGGTCACCTCCAGTACAGCGGTATCACAGAGCTGTGTATTATGGGCGGGAACATCACCAGACGCAAATATCAACAGATTATTGCTTCCAGTTCTGTTTCAAATCGACGGGAGCTCAGATTTCTCACCATCGGATTGATAGCGGACTGTTTTCATGATGTTTGATGAACGAGCTGCGATCTAAAACAGTTTCCTCACGTATTAGACATGATTACAAGAGTCTTGGGCTTCAAGAAGTTTGATTGTAATCTAAATATCTGTAAGGTGTCCGGTTGTTTCAATATGATATCACCTTGGTGTCTGGTACCATCATGGCCATGTTTGGAGAAGCGCCACTGACCTTGAGCGATGCTTTAAATTTTTCAATATGATGTCGTATTGACTATTTAATTATAAACAACCAGGGCAGTGGTGGTCTGGTGGTAAGGCGCTGCTGCTGGCTGGATCACTGATCCTAAGGTTGGTGATTCAAGCCCCACTCTCAACGGGTTGTCACTGTCCCCCAAAACCCCCAGTGCACTAACTGGGTTATCAAAGACTGGCTGCGTCTCTCACTGTCTATGGTGAGAGATTCATGTAAAAGAACCATTGCTGACTTTCATCAAGAGTAGCTGCAAAGCCGTCAGCATGTTTCTGCCCTGCCATGGCCTGGCGAGCTGTCCAGGGGTGTACTCTGCCTTCACCTGGAGTTGACTGGGATGGGCACAAGCCTCCCTGCAACCCTAATTAGGATTAAGCAGTTCAAAAAACGAATGAGTTATAAACCAGGCCATCTGATTATTTTTAATCTGTAAACATCATTAATTTCTTTCCAATACTGCTGCTAGCACATATTATTATTCAGTACCATCCGAGTCATAGCTGATTAAAAGCAGTTAATAATTTCTTGAGATAAGGGGCTTTATCCATGAAGGTCCACAGGTGCGAGAAGACTTTTCTCATTGACTGTTGATTGTGTTTTTGTTTAGAAATGTGTAAATCTGAAAACCCTCCATACATAGTGCTGATAGGGGGCAGTGGTGGTATAGTGGTATAAGGCGCCGGATCGCTGATCCAAAGGTTGGGGATTCGAGTCGTCTCTCCCCCACCCCCACCCCCTAGTGCAAGCTAACTGGGTCATCAAATGCCGGCCATGTCTGTCACTGTCTATGGTGTGAGGCATGTAAAAGAACCATTGCTGACTTTCGTAAAGAGGAGCTGCAAAGCCGTCAGCATGTTTCCGCCCTGCGATGGCCTGGCGAGCTGTCCAGGGTGTACTCTGCCCTCGCCCTGAGTTGGCTGGGATGGGCACCAGCCTTCCCGCGACCCTAATTATGATGAAGCGGTTACAGAAAATGAACTGATGAACATAGTGCTGATGTTGTGCTGATGTTGTGTAGTAGTTGCTTAATGCACACCAAAATGCTTATTTTTTTATAAATATGGTTGAATCATATACAGGGTGGTGCAGCCTTGTAGTGGTTCCCTCCTCCGCCTCACAGCCACATTGGCCTGGCTTCGAGGATGCAATGTTGGCTGAGAATATGCTCCAGGCTCCCCCGCCTAATAGGAGTAGCCTTATAGTAATAGTACGCGGTTCAGCAAAGAATTGATTGAGCAAATAAATTAAATACAAGGCAAATACAGTATGACATTCATTAGTGGAACGAATGCAAGTAGTCAGTTATTGGTCTATCCATCCAACCTCTCTCTATTGCTCTTTATTGATCAGGCATATGATGCATTAAGGATACAGCCTGCTATTACATTAGCTTTCTATTTTTTTTTTTTTTGTTGATGAAGCCTACTAGTGCTTTGCTATTACTATACAATTTATTCTTCACAAAGGGTGTGTGTTATGTTAGGCTTCTGACATTTGTAATGCACTATTATTTATTGGAGAACATATTCCTTAGATTATTTGATGTGTTCTGCAGCATTGACATTGATGGCACCATGACTGTGGACTGGAACGAATGGAAGGAGCACTTCATCTTCAAACCTGACACTGATCTGGAAGAAATTATTCGCTACTGGAAACATTCCTCGGTCAGATATTGTTCAATTCAATTCACTTTTATTTGTGTAGCGCTTTTTATAATTGACATCGCAAACCACTTTCACATAGTTGATTTTAATTGATTCACTGTTTGGGTTTTTTTACATCCGAGCCTAGCGGCTCATCAGGCCCGGTTTCCGTAGCGTGAAGCGATCAGGAGTTGAACTCCCCCTGGATGGGACGCTAGTCCATCGCAGGTTACCTTCCCAGTATATATTTTTTACTGGTACCCATTTATACTACTGGGTGAACAGAGGCACACTTGTGGTTGAGACCTTGCCCAGGGGTCTTAGCATAGTGAGGGTCTCAGTGGGATTTGAACTCACAACCTCCCCCGATCATGAGCCCAACACACTAACCACTACACCACCGGCTCCACATAGTAAACCTATTGAAATCTGGGATTCGAAGAATAAACCCTATTCATACTGAGCAAGGCTGTGGTGATGGTGTCAGTCCACAAGAGGAAGGAACCTTAAAGAGGAACCAGACTCGCAAAGCAAAACTCATCCTCATTTGGGTGAAACCAGATACAACCATGTAGCAGAAACTTCACTATAGTTTAACATGAAGTCGAATTGGTTCTCTTATAACTGCAATGGGAATTGTAGTCCGAAATCATTTCGGCAAAAGTCATCTTCACAGGTTCTGAGTGGAGATTTGGTTCCATATGGATCATCATTAGCAAGAGTGAGCAACGACTAGGAATAATAGATCCATACCAGAATAATCCAAACGTGCAATCCAACCAGGAATACGTAGCACATCAGGATGGATCATAGGATGACTGGTATCTTTAGAAGTAGCATGTGTACCTCAACGAACACACACACAAAGAGAAAGCTTGTGAGGTATGCTCATGTCAGTGTAATGGTTAAAAAAAGAGAGTTTATGATTGCTGAGTGGAAGCAGGGACGCCGTCATAACTGACCATGGCGTCATAACTAAAAAGAGAACCAGAAGAAAGACAAAAATGAGGGAACCCTGTGACAAAGAAATCAGGCACTCCACTGTCGAATCCGTGTTCTGTGTTGCTGTATGTGGTACAACCACTGTCTGTTTCCAAGTCAAATTTAAAAGTATCGGAATCACTTTCATGTTATTTTATTCATTTATTGTTGTTAATGCAGAGATTTTTGAGTTGGTTGTTCTAGAAGCTGTAGCTGATGTTTCAACATCAGAAATAGTCGACAGATAATCCGAGTCTACAGGCAGGTTTTATACCGCAATCTGCCACATCTATAATAATGATTCATAAAAATGTACTATATAGTCAATTGGCAGCATCAGTTCAGTCTCTCACTCATTTGCCGATATTCAGGCCGACGGTGCTTATTCACAAGCTCCACCCCTTTTCCTTAAAAAACGGCAAATGCCTTCTTCTTTTTCTTCTTTTCCTTTCGGCTTTTCCCTTCAGGGGTCGCCACAGCGAATCATCTGCCTCCAGCTCACCCTATCCTCTGCATCTTCTTCTCTTACACCAACGACCTTCATGTCCTCCTTCACCACATCCATGAATCGTCTCTTTGGTCTTCCTCAAGACCTTCCGACTGGTCGTTCCAGCCTAAGCAAATGCCATCGTATTACAATATTAACATTATTCTGTATTCCTCTCTAAGTTAGCAGCTGGACATTGGTGATAATCTTGTCATTCCTGATGAGTACACGAACGAGGAGAAGCTTTCTGGCGTCTGGTGGAGACAACTAGTCGCCGGCGCGACTGCGGGGGCGGTTTCTCGGACGGGCACCGCACCTTTGGATCGACTAAAGGTTTTTATGCAGGTAGGAAGAGTTCAGTGTTCTCATATATGGTTTACATCCATCCTTTCAACAAATAACTCTGGACTTACAGTATTTCCAAAAAAAAAAATGTATTTATAAAATAGAGAACTAAACCGTAAGACTTCGCATACCGATGTATTGCTCTGAATCATGATTTGGTGTTTCACAGCCCTGTTGTGTTTCAGGTTCATTCTTCCAGGTCGAACCAAATCAGTATGGTGGGCGGGTTCAAACGGATGCTTCAGGAAGGAGGACTGACATCTCTCTGGAGGGGAAATGGACTCAATGTTTTAAAAATCGCTCCCGAGACCGCTATCAAATTCATGGCCTATGAGCAGGTCAGCCATCACAAAGTCTTTGACCCTGTAAATAAAACAGTATCCAATTAAACTCATCCACCAATTACGGAGTTCTTCAGAAGTTTAATAAGTACACCCTCCGATGATCCTGCGAAGGCTCGATGCCATCTGATCTCGGAAGCTACGGAGGGTTGAACCTGGTGAATGCATGGATGGGAGGTAAAGTCCATTGGGCTTTTTACACCCGAGCCCAATGGCTCATCAGGCCGGTGCTTATCCCCAGATTCTGTAGCGCGAAGCGGCTAGGAGTTCAACTCCTCCTGGATGGGACGCTAGTCCATCGCAGGTTATCTTCCCAGTATATTTTACTGGTACCCATTTATTCTGCTGGGTGAACAGAGGCACACTTGTGGTTGAGACCTTGCCCAGGGGTCTTAGCACAGTGAGGGTCTCAGTGGGATTCGAACTCATAACCTCCCGATCACGAATGCAGCACCCTAACCAGTACACCACTGGCCCCACAATGGGAGAGCCAAGAGTTGGGTTCAGCCCGAAGGTCTTGGGTTTGATTTATGGGCTCAGACGTTTTTGTGTGGAGTGTGCATGTTCTCACTATACTTGTATCGGTTCCCTCCAGGTCCTCCAGTTTCCTTCCACAGTCCACATGCACATTAGGCTGACTGGCTGTTCCAAGTTGCCCCTAGGTGTGTGGGATTAAATAATTGTGCATGTTTGTTAATCCTGTGATGATCTGGCGAGCTGCTCAGGGTGTACACTCGGTGTCGGCTGAGATACGCGCCAGTCTCACGTTGATGTTCGTAATATTAAGCAGTTTGGCAAATGAGTGAGTGAGTGTCACAGTACAACCCCAGAGCCAATCAGACATCATATGGCGTCACAAAATTCTGTTGATCAGAGGCCCATAGCCAGTCTAGTATTATAGAATTTATGGTCTTGTGTGATCATTCATTCATTCATTCATTCATTCATTCAATTTCCGAACCGATTAATCCTAATCAGGGACGCAGGGAGGCTGGTGCACATCTCGGCTGACTCCGGGCAAGGGTGGGGGTTCACAGTGGACAGTTTGCCAGGCCATAGCAGGGTAAGACACACAACCATTCACACACATTCACACGTCGGGGCCATTTGTTTACTGTGCATATTCTTGAACTGTGGGAGGAGTACCCAGAGAAAACCCACGCGAGCACAAGGAAAACATGCAAACTCCACCCACCCAACAAAAAAAAAAAAAAAACGCTCCGAGCCCGGGAATCTAACCCAAGACCTTCCTGCTGTGAGGCAGGCATGCTGACCGCTGCGCCACCGTGCCGCCCATAGTTTAATAGTAAGATTGGTTATGTTATGTTAGTATTTGTACACCCATTCCTTTTTGGCCGAAACGCTCACTCCTCGGATCATGAGGAGATTGGAACCTATATCCGCCGACACTGGTCGAAGGCAGGGTACTACGTGACCAGCTCTCCAGACCATTGCAGGGGCAATCATTTATACACACCCACAACCATTCACAACAACACTCACAAATATGGACAATTTTCGAAGAGCCAATTACTGACTGCGTGTTTTTGGACTGTCGGAGGAAAACGGAGAACCCGAAGGAAACCCACACACGCGCTGCGAAAACATGCAAACTCGAAACAGACACACGAGCCCAGGACTTGAATCTAGAACCCTCTTGCTGTGAGGTCTATGCTAACCACTTCACCAACGTGCCGCCCTGATTGTATCTTGATACTATCATACGATAATAAAGTCATTATTGTTGTTGTTATTGTTGTTGTTATTGTTGTTGTTATTGTTGTTGTTATGTGTACCCATTTGTTCTCACTGACAGTAAAGTTTCCTTGCAGTATAAGAAGTATCTGGCGTCTGAGGGTGATCAAATCGGCACAGCGCAGAGATTTACGGCGGGCTCCCTCGCTGGAGCCACAGCACAAACTTCCATTTACCCGTTGGAGGTGAGCGTTCCGCTCTCCGCTCCAAATCTCAGGACGCAGTGGCGCTGATGACTCACTCACTCTCACTCATTGCTCAAGCACTTATTCCTACTATTAGGGTCGCAGGGAGGCTGGAACCTATCTCGGCCGACACCAGGCGAAGGATGAGTAGACCCTCAACATCCTGGTAGACCATTGCAGGGCAACACACAACCTTTCGCACACACACACACACACACATCCACATCCATACCTAGGAACAGTATTAGCATAGCATACATGTTTTTGGACTGTAGGAGGAAACCTGAGTACCTGGAGGGAACCCATGCAATCATCTGGAGAACATGCATTTAACCCATTTAGCATACACAGTGTATGCACACACACACACACACACACACACACACACACAGAGCAATGGGCATTTCTATCACGACACCCAGAGAGCAGTTGGGGTCCGGTGCCTCGCTCAAGGGTGCCCTGAGGCCGTGAAATTGGAGGAAGGAGGATGGAGAAGGTCCTCCACCTGCCACCACACGTTTCTGCTGCCGGTTCACCTTCAGGTCATAAAACTGCTTCTCTCACCATTAGGCCACTGTTGCCCCAGGTTGACCCTGCAGTGTACCGGCGAGCTGTTCACGGTGTGCCTACTCACTCAGAGTCGCCCGAGATAGGCTCTGGTCTCCCTGGGTCCCGAGTGTATTTAATGATGAATGGATGAATAATTTTCAGTTTGAATGATAGAACTCGATCGTCTTTTCTTTTTCCCCAGGTAGTGAAGACGAGGCTGACCCTGAGGAGTACCGGCCAGTATTTGGGGATGTTCGACTGTGCCAGGACAATTTTGAAAAGAGAAGGCATGAAGGCTTTCTTTAAAGGTTACGTCCCCAACATTCTGGGTATTATCCCTTACGCTGGCATTGACCTCGCTGTTTATGAGGTACCTGCACGTACAGCACACGCACACTGCTGTCAGCTTCATTCCATGCAACCCGCACAAGCACAGGGAAGACATGGAGACACCTTCACCAAGCCTGGGAGTCCACCCCAGGACCCTCTTGCTATGAGACACCACCGATCCACACCCGTTCAATGAAACGTCGTCCACATGAGTGCACTCAAGTTTTTTTATGTCCCTCATTACATGCATTGATTTTCTAAGCCGCTCAATCCTAATCAGGGTCGCGGCGAGGCGGGGACCCATCCCAGCTGACTCCGGGGCGAGGGCCGGATACACCTTGCACGGCTTGCTAGGCCATCGCAGGGCCAACACTCACACAAACATTCACATCTAGGGGAGATTTGGAACAGCAAAGTAGCCTACAGTGCATGTTTTTGGACTGTGGGAGGAAACGCACGCAAACAAAGCGAGAACATGCAAACTCCACACGGAACCGTCCGAGCTGGGAATCGAACCCAGGACATTGTTGCTGTGAGCCGGACTTGCTCAATGAAATTTAAATACAGCTATCTTAGGTGGGGGCAGTGGTGGCCCGGTGGCAGGGTGCTAGATTACTGATCCCAAGGTCAGGGGTTCAAGCCCACCATCACCAGGTTGTCACTACTGTCCCCCCAGTAGAGCTAACGGGGTTATCAAAGACCAGCCATGTCTCTCGCTGTCTGTGGTGGGAGGTTCATGTAAAACAACCATTGCTGAATTTCATCAAAAGTAGCTGCACAGCCATCAGCATGTTTCTGCCCTGTGATGGTCTGGCAAGCTGTCCAGGGTGTTCTGTTCCATCTGCATTTTCTGTGTGGAGTTTTTATGTTCTTCTCGTACGCTGGATTCCTCTCGCAGTTCAAAAACATCCATGTTAGGCAAATCGTTTGTTCTAAATTGCTCGTGGGTGTGAAATAGTGTGTGTGTGTGTGTGTGTGTGTGTGTGTGTGTTGCCCTGCAGTGGACTGGCGAGTTTGTTCAGGGTGTTTTTCCCACCTTCGTCCAGTCGGCTCCAGTCGACCCTGACCCGATTCACATGAAGCGGTTCAAAGAAACACTGATCCGTGTGATGGGACTTTGGGAGTAGGATGAGGTTTAACTGATTGTAAAACTTCAAAGTTAAATAAATGTATAAAATGAAAGAACATCGAGGCTCCATCATCATCATCATCATCTGCCTTCCTGCAGTGGAGAACAGGTGAAGGTCAGTGAACAACCCAAAGCCCAGGACGAGGTAGCTGAGGAGCTCTGCTGGTACATAAGTGTAATGTGGGTTTGTGTCATCAATCCGATTCTATTCGCTGCCTGGTATGCATGGCCCGGTGACCACGCCCACCTCCTCCAGTTCTCCAGCAGGACAATACGAAATATTTATTCCATGAGTCCCAACAGAGCATACATCCATCATTTATTAAAGAGAAAACACAAACCAGACCTTGTCCACAAAAAGCACCCATTTACTCATTTAATCTTGTTAGGCTCACCAGGGAAGTTGGAGCCTATCTAAGCCAACACTGGATGAAGGCAGAGTAGACTTGTTCTGACTTTAAAAACTGCAGCAGATGTTTGTCTTTTGTTGAAATCTTTAAAAAAATGTGTTTAAAGCTGGTTGTTCTGGGCATAGGCGTAGGAAGCGGTTGAAAAGTGTCGGTGGGGGGGCAAGGCAAAGCATCATGCATGGAGAACACAAAGTCAGCCCAAGACTGACCAAGCGGCTGCAGTAGGCATTTGCCAATTATGAGGGTCTGGGGTCAGGCTCCCCCAGAAAAATTTTGAGTTTTTCAAGCCCAGATCTGCATTTTGGTGCAATTTCTGTGTATAAATCACCAATAATGTTTTGTAGATGTATCATACAGTATACATATCATCACAAGAATAGAGTTGGAATTTAAACCGAGCTTCGCTTTTGAGAAAAAAATTAAAATATAAAATAACAGCCTGGAACATTGAAAATAAAATAACAATCTTTTTTTTCTTTTAATTATTTGATATCATTAATATATATTAATACATTGAACAGCATAATGTATATCAACAGGATTTAATATCAACTTTATATAATTATATAAGTCTTTAAGCATGTCTCTGGTAGGCCAATAAACAAATTATTTTATTATTTTAATGTTGCAAAATGTGTAAAGGTTTCATTTTCAAGAACATTTATTATTAATATTAATCTAAACTATGACACGCTTTTGTCACTTCCAATCACAAGCGTCCCTGAAACGCCTGTAGTTTCATTACTGGAAATTAACAAACTCATTCAATTCAATTCAACATTTGAAGTTATATAAAAAATATAAAGCTGGAAGTATATATCAAGACTGGTGTCTGCATAGAATATACATCTGCATGTACGTGTATAAGAATCAATAGTAATTCTATAACAAAAGTTTATGAATGAATCCTTGTATGTAAACACATGATATTGTATAATACACAACAATAATAAAACTGATTTTCATATTGAACTGTTTCTTTAAACACAAATTTTTATTTGCCAAAGTAGCTCACTCGCCTGCCGTTTCCTGATCCAAAACCCTTTCCTATATCATCCATACAAATACTGCCGAGTTGTTTCTTGTGGGCGTGGCAAACGAGTGTATTGTTCATTGTTTTTTGTGTCGTGGTGCTGCGTAGATCGGTCTTTAACCTCCTGATAGAATTCCAATCTTGGCCCAATCCAGAACCATGTTCTGTACTAATATTAGAAAGTGCCATGCTATAAATAGACGCTTGGAGTTGCATCAGAATCACTGAAAGTACAGACGACTCGATCAGATAATAACTTCACACTCAGTCACTATCTGATATTCGTTGTGACTTCGATGTCAAGGCCTTTACGAATTTTGTATTGAACTGTAATACTGGGGGGGGGGAAAGGGATGGGGGATGGGGGGGCAAACAGGCTATTGGCCCCCGAGATTTTAAAGCCGCCCCCCCCCCCATTCCTACACCTATGGTTCTGAGTGCACCCTATCATTGCCCAGTGATGGATGTGATAGGCTCCAACACACACACACACACACACACACACACACACACAAACCCCACCCCACAGTGGCGGAGCAGCAATGACATCCATGCTACAGAAAGAAGGTCCTGGGTTCGGGTCCTGGGCGCGGCGAGGGTGTTTCTCTATAGAGCTTGTATGTTCTCTCCTTGTTTGCAGGGGTTTCTTCTGGGTACTGTGGTTTCCTCCAACAATCCAAAAATATGTACCTTCAGCTAACTGACTGTTCCAACTTGTCCCTGTGTGTGTGTGTGTAACCGTTTGTGTGTGTGTGTGTGTGTGTGTGTAACCGTTTGTGTGTGTGTGTGTGTGTGTGTGTGTGTAACTGCTTGTGTGTGTGTGTGTGTGTGTGTGTGTAACTGCTTGTGTGTGTGTGTGTGTGTGTGTGTGTGTGTGAGTGTAACCGTTTGTGTGTGTGTGTGTGTGTGTGTGTGTGTGAGTGAGAGTGTAACCGTTTGTGTGTGGTGTGTGTGTGTGTGTGTAACTGTTTGTGTGTGTGTTGGCCCTCTGATGGGCTGGGAAGCTGTTTAAGGGGTACCCTGCCTCACGAGTTGGCTGAGATAGGCTCCCCCCACCCCAGGACCCTAGTAGGATGAAGCAGTTGAGTGGATGAATGAATGAATGTTAGAGATAGTACTGTATGTTATAACTTATCAAAAAAGGCTTTTCCGAACATTTATATGTAACATATTCTCGTGTTCTAGAGCCTAAAGAGTGCCTGGCTTGCACATCATGCTGGAGACACAGCCAACCCTGGCATTTTGGTTCTGCTGGGCTGTGGGACCGTCTCCAGCTCATGTGGGCAACTGGCAAGCTACCCTCTGGCCCTGGTGCGCACTCGTATGCAGGCACAAGGTGGGTACTGTGTCCATTTAAAAGCATTGTTGAACGTTTGATGGTCGACAGATGTGCCTTCGCGCTGTGGGTGCACGAGGGAGAGCTGAGGCGAATGCAGAGAGTGCGAGGAGGCATTTAGAGAAACGATACTTGGCGAAGCAAACGGAGCCGTTGGTTATTCATGTTTTTGGCCGGTTTAAAGGTACAGTGTGTAACTTGTGGATGATCTATTAGTATAAGCTTTAATTTATTTATTTATATATATATATATATATATATATATATATATATATACATATACACACACACACACACACATGGGGGGAGCGGGCGGTGGAAGGCATAGTGATTAGTATATCTTGCCATAGCAATTAGGTCCTGTGTTTGAGTCCCGCACGTTTCTATATGGAGTTTGTATGGTTTCATCCGGGTACTCTGGACCCCCCCCCCCGCACACACACACACACACAACCCAAGACATATACATTAGGCTAATTGGCTGTTTCAGATTGACCCCTGGTGTGTGTGTGAGGGTTTATATAGTTATGTATGTGTAACTGGCAAGCTGTTCAAGGTGCACCCCGCCTTCAAACACTGTCGGCAGAGATAGGCTTCACGAACCCAATAAGAAGGTCAAAAAAAATGAATGGATGAATATCTACATGAGGAGCGGGTCTCTTCTTATGGAAAGCACCATCTTGCATCCCCATTCATCTACGTTCGCCAAGAACCATGCAGACTTCAAAGGGGAGAATGAAATCTCAGTTGGTTGCAATCTGATAACTCACCACTAGATGCCGATAGACATTACTGCGTCTTACACACTGTCCCTTTAAGAGTGCAATAATGTGTTTGTGAGTAGTAAGTGATGTTTGTCCGTATTGTGGTTTCAGCCTCATTTCAGAACTTGGAGCAGCTCTCCATGCGGTCAGTGATAAAGAGCATTGTGGCGAATGAAGGCTTTTTCGGACTCTACAGGGGAATCCTACCCAACTTCATGAAGGTCATTCCAGCTGTCAGCATCAGTTACGTAGTGTACGAGTACACAAAATCATCACTGGGGATCTGAAAGTGAAATGTCATCGGGCCGTGGACCCAAATCGCAGTGTAGGAGTGTAGTTCCTGGATCTGTTTTATCTATGTAGACACAGGAATATCACAAACTACATGACTGAGCCTGAAACGGCCAACACTGGGATGTGGGACCGTGTAAGTGGGAAGTGGGATCCCATGTGGGATTGTGTACAGTCTCCATAGTGACCCCACATGAGTACACTTCTCAGGGCACGAATCAACACTGAATGAAGGCAGATTACACCCTGAACACCCCCACCAGATCAACACAGGGCTAGCACACATACATAACCATTCACATTCACACCTAGGGGCAATTCGAAACAGTCATTCAGCCTAATTTGCATGTCTTTGTACTGCAAGAGAAAACCAGAGAACCTGAAGGAAACCATGCAAACTCCACAGAGAAGTGCCTTTGCCGAGCCTGAGAACCGAACCCAGGACCTTCTTACAGCAAGGCGGACGTGCTAACTACTATATAGCCCATCATACCACCCCGACATGAATTCATTTCCCATTAGTAAACCTACTAGGACACACATCGGGGCCTGTCTGGGATAAAATGCAAAAACCTTGGTGTAATTAAATCGCTAATTGACAGGTGCGAGTTCAAAATAATATGAGTGTGGAGTTCAATTAGTGACGTCATTCATTCTTTAAAAAACAGGAGCCAATCATTGTCCTTATTTAAAGAAGGAAGGCGGGGAATGTACCTGCAGGTTATAAACATTTCTCTCTGAGATTCTGAGGAAAATGGGTCGGTCCAGACATTGTTCAGAAGACCAGAGGACCTTGATTATAAAGTTGATTGGATGGGAAACGTATAAAGAAGAACAGAGAATGTTCGGCTGCTCAGATAAAAATTATCCCAAATGTTTTAAAATGAGAACAAAACCTGAAAGACGTGGAAGAAACTGAAACTCCACCATTCAAATGGATTGAAGAATCGAAATGGCGAGAACTCGACCACCAATCAGCTTCAGAAAGATCACAGAAGGTCGAAAGTGACCTGTGAGTCCTGTTACAATTAGAAGATGCCTCTGTGAAGCCGAGCTATCGGTAAGAAGCCCCGCAGCGTCCCACGACTGAAAAAAGACATGAAGAGGTTCCAATTCACCAAAGAACACACTGACTGGAATAAAGAGAACCGCAGCAGCATTCTGAGGACTGATGAAACCAAGATTGTTCTTTTTGGGTCGAGTGGGCGGAGACAGATTATCAGATGACCCAAAAACACTGAATTCAATCCCCAGTGCACTGTGGGGACAGTGAAGCCTGATGGGGCAAGTGTCATGATATGGGGATGTTTCTTATACTACGGTGTCGGGGCCTATTTATCACATCCCAGAGATCACGGATCAGTTTGAATCCGTCAGAACACTTGAAGAGGCCGTGCTGCCTTATAATGAAGAGGAAACTCCCTTGAAATGGGTTCCAACACCACGACTCAAAAACACACCAGTAAATGAACAGCATCTTGGTTCCAGACCAACAAGATTGGCGTCATGTAGCGCCGGCCCCATCCCGGACCTTAATCCAATAGAAAACTTGTGGAGTGACATCAAAAATGCAGCTTCTGAGGCACAACCAAGAAATCCAGATCTGTGGAATGGAGTCGAAGCCTCCTGGGCTGGAACACCTGCTCACAGGTACCAGAAGCTGGTCGACTCCACAACACAGACGTGCAGCAGGTCTCAGAAACAGTGTTTATACAAATAAATATTAGTTCAGAGATTCAAAGGAAACAAACAAAACCTTCAACCATATTTCAGTTCATACACTGGAGGGTTGAGTTTGTAAAGAAAAAATCCAGACTCTGATTTTTTTGACAATCTGATCTTCACTTTTCTTCTATTCATCCGAAGGAATAACACGTCTGATGTATTTTTCTTCATGTTTTGATTTGAACAGAATGTGTCGTGTTCCCAGTGCTTTTGTGTGTGTGTGTGTGTGTGTCTGCAAATAAAAGCAATTCTACAGATTTTGAGCTTTTTTCACTTTTTTAAACGCACTGCGATTATTTTGAACACGGCTGTGTAATCGGCGCTCAGGGCATCCCATACCGCGGTGCACGGTGACCCGTCGGCAGATAGGTGCCTCGCTCAAGGGCGCTTAAAGCCATGAAGGTGGAGGAAGAGGAAGATGCTGCATGGTGGCAGGAAGTTAGCACCATCTTCCTCTTCCTCCACCTCCATGGCTTCCAGTGCCAAAGCTGCTTCTCGAAGCGTTATCTCCCGGCTGAATGTTCTCGTGAACGTATCCGTGGTCTTGTACAGTGGGTGGGACTTGTATACTGCACACCTCAGTACCTGCATTGGTTATACAGATGTTTGTTGTTGCTTTTAATTTGTAGCCACAAGAACAACCAATCACTAAATAAGACCCGCCTTTATTTTCTCTCGACGCATGCGAATGTCTGTGACTGATGTGTGTCAGTTTTATTTTTAATAGGAGCTCCACCGAACGTAGGCGCTTGTCACAAGTGACGTATGGTGCTTGTGAGACAAAGCGCGGCTTATCCAGACTTCCGCTCTTTCAAGTGAGCAAGTGCACGTTGAATACTTGTTTAGTACTCAATCTTCACCTGCTCACTTGAAAGATCGGAAGTCCGTATAAGCCGCGCTTTGTCTCACAAGCACCATACGTCACTTGTGACAAGCGCCTACGTTCGGTGGAGCGCCTCACATATTATTAGATTTATAATTACGTATTTTAAATTACACCCCAATATTCGCGGTGGCGGAATCTTCTGTGGGAGCGTAACCCTCGGGGTTGCGAGAGGAGGGCGAGTAAAGAAGATTTGTAAGACGAACCTGCCACTCAATGGGGCTGGACGATACATTACACTATATACGCTAAGCTTGTGCAGTTTGGCCCTTTCTGGCTGCAGAGATGGATCTTCGAGGAAAATTTTATGGCTTCAATGTGGAACCAACAAATACCAACCTAACAGTAAGGTAAAGTCCTTTGGGCTTTTTACACCCGATCCTAGCGGCTCATCAGGCCGGTGCTCATCCCCGCTCTCCGTAGCATGAAGCGACTCGGAGTTCAACTCCTGGATGGGACACGGGTCCATTGCAGGTTACCTTTCCAGTATATTTTACTGGTACCCATTTACCTGGGTGAACAGAGGCACACTTGTGCCCAGGGGTCTGAGCACATTGGGGGTCTAACTGGGATCCGAACACACAACCTCCTGATCATAAGCACAGCACCCTAACCGCTACCCACCAGCTCCCCAACCCAACAGTGATCGCGCACAATTTCCTGTCATCTGTGCGAAACCTCGGTGTTATCCCAACGAGACTAAGCACTGACTGCGGCACGGAGAACGGTATTACGGCGGCTGTTCCGTGTACCCTGCGTTACGATCACAGTGACGACTCTGGGGCCTCCAACCACATGTATGGTTCACTCAGCACTAACCAGCCTATAGAATTATTTACACACCTCACTCATGAGCCGTGGTGGCCTGGTGGTAAAGGTACTGGATCACTGATCCTAAGGTTGGTGGTTCAAGTCCCACTCACCATAAGGCTTCTTTTTCTTTCTTGCATTTTGGTCGCATTATGTTTCAGATCATAAAACAAAGTTTTACTGTTACACAAAGTTGACCCAATTAAATACAAAGTTTAGTTTTTATATGACGGTGACATTTAAACCCAACTGAAACATAAGTCAAACAAATATGCACAAATACCAAACCTTAAACAATAAATACAAATTATATCACACACAGACACAGACACATATATATACACATATATAAACGTAGGGGCAGTGGTGGTCTAGTGGTATAAGGCGTCGGATTGCTGATCCAAAGGTTGGGGGTTTAGTCCCACTCTCCACAAGGTTGTCACTATCCCCCCCAGTGCAGCGAACTGGGTTATCAAAGGCCGGCCATGTCTCTCACTGTCTATGGTGAGAGGCATGTAAAAGAACCATTGCTGACTTTCGACAAGAGTAGGCTGCAAAGCCGTCAGCGTGTTTCCACCCTGCGATGGCTTGGCGAGCTGTCCAGGGTGTACTCTGCCCTCGCCCTGAGTTGGCTGGGATAGGGACCAGCCTCCCCGCGACCCTAATAAGGATGAAGCGGTTACAGAAAATGAACATATACACACACACACACACACACATATATATATATATATATATATATATATACATATACACACACACATATATATATATATATATATATATACATATATATACACACACACACATATATATATATATATATATATATATATATATATATATATATACACACACACATATATATACACATATATATATACATACATACATACATACATACACATATACACACACATATATATATATATATATATATATATATATATATATATATATATATACATATATATACACATATATATATATATAAATAAAATGACAGGACAAAGACTTTCTATTGAAACTCCATTTATCACTACGGATCTCTTTCGAGGGGTGGTGAAACCATCCTCTCTCTTCAGGTGATTATAGAAGATTCTTCAACGAAGTGATGAGATCGCCCTGGTGGTGCATTGACAAGGTGTGTGACTATTAACCCGGAGATCGCAAGTTCGAATCCAAATTAATACTGCAGGCTGATCTGTGTCTGGGAGCCAATTGGCTGAGCTGTAACTGGAAGGAGGGATTGTATATACACACTTCCCTGTCACTCAAAGCGATTGCCATACAATCATGCGCGTCTGTGAGACCATTCGTACACAATACGATTAAATTTAGGAGGAAAATCCAAAATAAACAAGTGATTCGCCACTAGTATCCAGTTTTAGACCGTTTCTAATGGGTTTGTAATTTCACGGATAACCACGGCGTTGATTCTTACAGTAATTTATATTAAAGAAGCCGTACACACAATAGGATATAATGGTTTTCAGACACGTCTGACGACACATCAGACACGTCTGGAAACAAATATCTTATTGTGTGTAGTGTACTTCTCCAGGGAACTGAGGGTCAGCTGGGATGGTGCCAGAGTTGAAATGGTACCATTGAAACCTTGACTGGCCCTGAACTTCCGAAAAGCTTGTGATATTGTGTTTACTTCCTTTTTCCAAACCCCCCCCCACCCCAGCCCATGTCCTCTTATACCTTTTGTCTGTGAGGTCATTTCCTCGAACACGGCAGACACGTCCTTGACAGAACAGATATGGGTTTGATTCTCTATAATAATGGTGGCTCGATCCTGTGCACCCCCACTGCATACGAGCCATGCAGGGACCAGTAACGAAATTTCAGTTACTTTATTTTCCAAGCTGCTTAATGGTAACTAGGGTCATGGGGAGGCCGGTACCCATCTGTGTTCTGAGCAGCGGTTGTTTCACTTGGTCAGGTGGCGGCTCTGCAACATTATGTGACAATAAAACAGGTTTTTGAAGGCCTGAATGGTGTTTTTCTTTCATTGTTGAGCTGAAATAATGGAGAGGCTCAGAGAGCACAAGGAATCATTTTCACACATGTATTGGCCCCCCCAGAGTCCTGATCTTCACCCTATTGAAATACTTTGCTGGAGAAGACTTTACACAGTGGTTGCACTCTCTGATCCTCAAACACAGATCTCAACAACAACAAAAAAGTCTATGAAATTCTATGAGGGTGGCTTAAAAACTTGATAGGCTGATTTCGGAGGAACTTGTGCACCAGGAGGGATCTGAGCAATGACAGGTGGGTGGAGATCAGAGAGGGGAGGATGTTGAAAAATACAATGAAAATCTAAACATCGCATCGTGATCAGCCTATGAACATTTCAGCCCCGCCCATGAAAGGTTGCCATGGTGAACGTGCTCGAATCAGAGCCAGAGTTTCTGTATAATCTGTTGGAAATCTTGATAAATACAAATATATCCAGTGAGGGACTCGTGACAGACGAGTTCACGGATCCGGCAGCCGCCCCAGAGGAATTTCTCCAACATCAGACGATGACTTGACGATTGGGGTTCAGCTGGACTTGCTGGAGAATAATCTGTTGCAGAATCTAAAAGATAATCAGGTGACAGAAAAACCCACGGTGGTGGTGGGGGTGAGATGAATGGGCAGGACTGGAGAAATAATCACCCGAGTCATTAAGAGCAGCACAGGGGGGGTATTGGTCCAAGTGCATGCATCAGTGGTGCAACGCGAAGGGTCGTTGATGGCAAAGGAAGCCTGAAGATCTTGATCTTGATGAGAGAGCGTCCGGGTCCTGCAGTCCAGTCCGTCGACTTGAGAATGAAACAATTTATGCAGCCAGCGATGTGAGCTGAAGGTTCCGATCCGGGATAAGAGCGGGCTCTGAAAACAGCAGGGCGCAGGTGCAGCTTGCCGACCCAACATGACAATGCAGAGAACAAGGCCTTGGTATGCTGATAAGGAGCAGAAAGCGTGATGACGTATTTGTTTATAATGAAAGTTCACTTATATTAGTGAAAAGATGAAGTATTGAGCAGGAACCAAATGAAAAGGGAGGCAGAAGATACTCGTGGTGCAGGTCCGTGTCAACGGAGGAAAGGAAAAATCATCGAAATAAGGAGGATTAAAAAAAACAAACAAACAATAAACCAGACAGGATACTGGGATGACATTGGCAATCCAAGAGAGGAGGCGCTATAGCAACGCATATCTGATGTACAGGGATCCCTCACTCTCCGCGGTTAATGGGAACCAAGACCTCCCTGCCCCCTGCGTGAACGCTGATTTCTACGAAGTAGGAACGCCCCCGTATACATGTATATAATATCAATAAATACATATTCAACACTATAAATGCTTAGAATAATTAAACATTCAAAAATAATGCATAGGATGTAAATAAAATATAAATACATACACACATACAGACGCGTGCGCACGGAGATACGGAGAAACGTAAGTAATTTTGTTGGGAGGTTTTTGGGTGTTTTTTTTTTTGTTGTTGTTGTTGCATAACTGGCTTTGTTTGCGGCATTTTCCGTAACTTTCTCCCCCCAGGCTTCCTTAATTTCCTTATTTCCGATGAATATTTTTTGAAAAATCTGCGATGCACTGAAGCGTGAAGTAGTAGCGACGGATCACTGTATCGCTGTATGAGACTGAAGTCACCTGCTTCTCACTGAGGCGTTCAGCTGTCTGCTTGATTCGAGTAAAATTCACGTTGTTTATTAATTGGAAGAGAAAATTGTTTACTCACATCGCGAGGGATAATTGAAAGTTTAATTTGATGGCTGGTGTTATGTGCAGGCATGTGATTTGACCAAACTGCAAAAGACTGAAGTTCATCCGGAGTCTCGGGGACCACAGGTCCTGAGCCAGGTCCAGGGTCGATCTCTGGTGGGGGGGGGGGGGGGGGGGGGGGGGGTCCCCCAGTGCTCCTGGTTTTTCAGCAACTGAACATGTAAAAATTAGCAGAGACAGCACCAACTTGTAGAAAATATTTTAGTTTTCAAAGCACAGAAAAAATAATTAACAGACCACGTACATCATCTAAATTAATCATAATGACTTGTCTAGACCACATACAACACATTACTTGTGTGTTCACTTCACATTCACAAAAATTGTTATGACTGGTCCGGTCTACTAGTCCTTCTCAAAAAATTAGCACATCATGATAAAGTTCATTATTTTCTGATTATTTTTGATTATTTTTGATAAAGGACAGAGAGGGAACTCTATTGACTGATGACAGAAGTGTGCTGGGAAGATGGAAAGAGTACTTTGAAGAGCTGATGAATGAGGAAAATGAGAGAGAAAAAAGAGTAGAAGAGGTAACCATTGAGGGGCAGGATGTAGCAAAGATCAGTAAGGGTGAAGTGAGAAGGGCATTGAAGAGGATGAAGAATGGAAAGGCAGTTGGTCCTGATGATATACCTGTGGAGGTATGGAAGTGTCTAGGAGAGGTAGCAGTAGATTTTCTGACAAGAACATTCAACACGGTACTAGAGAGTGAGCAGATGCCGGAGGAGTGGAGGAGAAGTGTGCTGGTGCCCATTTTTAAGAACAAGGGAGACGTGCAGAGTTGCAGCAACTACAGAGGGATAAAGTTGATGAGCCATACGATGAAGTTATGGGAAAGAATAGTGGAAGCTAGACTAAGGGCAGAGGTCAGCATTTGTGAACAACAGTTTGGTCTCATGCCAAGAAAGAGCACCACAGATGCAATGTTTGCCTTGAGGATGTTAATAGAGAAGTACAGAGAAGGTCAGAGGGAGCTACACATTGTGCCTTTGTGGATCTGGAAAAAGCATATGACAGGGTGCCAAGAGAAGAACTGTGGTATTGCATGAGGAAGTCTGGAGTGGCAGAGAAGTATGTTAGAGTGGTGCAGGACATGTATGAGAGATGTAAGACAGTGGTGAGGTGTGCTGTCGGTGTGACCGACGAATTCAAGGTGGAGGTGGGACTGCATCAAGGGTCAGCTCTGAGCCCCTTCTTGTTTGCTATGGTTATGGACAGGCTGACAGACGAGGTGAGACAAGAATCTCCATGGACTATGATGTTTGCAGATGACATCGTGATCTGTAGTGAGAGCAGAGAACAAGTGCAGGAAAATCTCGAGAGGTGGAGGTATGCCCTGGAAAGGAGAGGAATGAAGGTTAGCCTCAGAAAATCAGAATACATGTGTGTGAATGAGAAGGACCCAGGAGGAATGGTGATGTTACAGGGAGCAGAGATAACGAAGGTGGAGGATTTTAAGTACTTAGGCTCAACAATCCAGAGCAATGGAGAGTGTGGAAAAGAGGTGAAGAAGCGTGTGCAGGCAGGCTGGAATGGTTGGAGAAAAGTATCCGGTGTGATGTGCGATAGGAGAGTGTCAGCAAGAATGAAGGGAAAAGTGTACAAGATGGTGGTGAGGCCAGCGATGTTGTATGGCTTAGAAACAGTGGCGCTGAGGAAAAGGCAGGAGGCAGAGCTGGAGGTAGCGGAGATGAAAATGTTGAGGTTCTCCCTGGGAGTAACGAGGATGGATAGGATCAGAAATGAGTATATCAGAGGGACAGCCCACGTAAGATGTTTTGGAGACAAAGTCAGAGAGGCTAGATTGAGATGGTTTGGACATGTACAGAGGAGGGATAGTGAGTATATTGGCAGTAGGATGCTGAGGTTGGAACTACCAGGCAGAAGGCCTCGAGGAAGACCGAAGAAGAGATTTATGGATGTGGTGAAGGAAGACATGAAGGTTGTTGGAGTCAGAAAAGAAGATGCGGAGGACAGGGTGAGGTGGAGGCGGATGATTTGCTGTGGCGACCCCTGAAGGGAGCAGCCGAAAGTAAAAGAAGAAGAAGAAGATAAAGTTCATTATTTTCTGTAATGTACTGATAAAAATTAAACTTTCATATATTTTAGATTCATTGCACACCAACTGAAATATTTCAGGTCTTTTATTGTTTTAATTCTGATGATTTTGGCATACAGCTCATGAAAACCCAAAATTCCTATCTCAAAAAATTAGCATATCATGTTCAGGTAGTCTAAACGAGCTATTAACCTAATCATCTGAATCAACCAATTAACTCTAAACACCTGCAAAATATTCCTGAGGCTTTTAAAAACTCCCAGCCTGGTTCATTACTCAAAACCGCAATCATGGGTAAGACTGCCGACCTGACTGCGGTCCAGAAGGCCATCATTGACACCCTCAAGCAAGAGGGTAAGATACAGAAAGAAATCTCTGAGCGAATAGGCTGTTCCCAGAGTGCTGTATCAAGCCACCTCAGTGGGACGTCTGTGGGAAGGAAAAAGTGAAAGAAGGGCCGATTCCAGACCTTGGGGGACCTGTGGAAGCAGTGGACTGGGCTACAGGTGCCGCATTCCCCAGGTCAAGCCACTTTTGAACCAGAAACAGCGGCAGAAGCGTCTGACCTGGGCTACAGAGAAGCAGCACTGGACTGTTGCTCAGTGGTCCAAAGTACTTTTTTTCGGATGAAAGCAAATTTTGCATGTCATTCGGAAATCAAGGTGCCAGAGTCTGGAGGAAGACTGGGGAGAAGGAAATGCCAAAATGTCTGAGGTCCAGTGTCAAGTACCCACAGTCAGTGATGGTCTGGGGTGCCATGTCAGCTGCTGGTGTTGGTCCACTGTGTTTTATCAAGGGCGGGGTCAATGCAGCTCGCTATCAGGAGATTTTGGAGCACTTCATGCTTCCATCTGCTGAAAAGCTTTATGGAGATGAAGATTTCATTTTTCAGCACGACCTGGCACCTGCTCACAGTGCCAAAACCACTGCTAAATGGTTTACTGACCATGGTATTACTGTGCTCAATTGGCCTGCCAACTCTCCTGACCTGAAGCCCATAGAGAATCTGTGGGATATTGTGAAGAGAAAGTTGAGAGACACCAGACCCAACACTGTGGATGAGCTTAAGGCCGCTATCGAAGCATCCTGGGCCTCCGTAACACCTCAGCAGTGCCACAGGCTGATTGCCCCCATGCCACGCCCGCATTGAAGCAGTCATTTCTGCAAAAGGATTCCCGACCAAGTATTGAGTGCAGAACTGAACATAATTATTTGAAGGTTGACTTTTTTTGTATTAAAAACACTTTTTATTGGTCGGATGAAATATGCTAATTTTTTGAGATAGGAATTTTTGGGTTTTCTTTACTTTTTTGCCAAAATGATCAATATTAAAACAATAAAAGGCTTGAACTACTTCAGTTGTGTGTAATGAATCTAAAATATATGAAAGTCTAATGTTTATCAGTACATTACAGAAAATAATAAACTTTATCACAATATGCTCATTTTTTGAGAAGGACCTGTATATTCAAGTGTTACATCTTGAGTCCAATCCAAACACACGACACAACACGGTACAGTACCGAGCAGTAGACAGTTTGGACTCCTTTTCTTCTAGCCTTCATTGCTTTGGACTGGATCGGTTTTGCTTTTGAGCAGCTTGCTTCTCCTTGATACAGCCTCACACAATTGAGTGTCCATTTTCACAGCAAGTTCTTTTCATTTTGCTGACATTATTGTGCGCGCGCGTCTGTGTGTGTGCACGAGTGCGTATGTCTGTGTGCTCACGGGCGTCTTGCGAGTGCGCAAGCGGGCACCTGTGTGGCGCGCAGGTGTCTGTGTGTGCGATCACAAACATCTTTCAAACTTCAGTCAACATTGGCATGCAAATGGGGTAGGGGGAAGAAACGAAAACATGCTGTGCCATCGCGAGACTGAGGAGACTTATTTTTTTAATATGGAGATTTAAAAGACGGGGGGAAAAAAATCACATGCGTGTGTGAAGACCTGTTTAATGTGGTAGAAATACAAGGACCTGTATTTTCCACACAGATGAGGATTGGAGTTCTGAAACATCATGTTGGGTTCAACTTTATAATTAAAAAAAAAAAGAAAAGTCAAGTGTGTCTGATGTAACATCACCTGACACGCAGATGAGTTATAAATGCGAGTAACTAGCGTGTTGCCGGGTTTATTGTACTTCAACATGTCCTTATAAAATTAGAAATAAAGACTGGGGGCTCCCAGGTGGCACGTGATCATTAACTGCGACCTCACATGCTCAAACCCGGGTTACTGCCACAGCCGCTCCACAGATACACATACGCGGCAGTTCGGAAAGAGGCGGGTGGCGGCATCATGTGTCATGAAGGGGGCGTGTGCATATTTACACCCCTCCCTGGGTGTGGGGAGGGAAGGCAATCCCTGATGGGTGGGAACTGGATATGAATTAATTGGGGAGAAAATTGGAATTTTTTTTTTTTTGAATGATTAGATATCGATTAGCACCAAATTAGATGCCAAGTTGCCGCCGCAAAGACAAACCTCAGGAATTCTAATAAAGATTTTTATTTTTCAGCTTTTAAATAGGCCAACAAACCATAAAAATACATACAGGTCAGTAAAATGATCAGCCACATACTCACATGTGCACATCAGCATCAAGGTTCAAGATTGTAAACCGCCTTCAGAAACACAGACCGGTTAAATCGCTGTTCACGGGGACACGGGGAGGTTGGTGCTGCGGGAGTCCTTGCCTTTTTTTTTTTTTTTTTTTTTTTTAATCCTGAGAGTCAATTAAAATGAGCTCACACTGAATCAATTGAACTGGTTAATGCTGATGTAGTTAAAAGCTCTCTCTCTTCAGCCCACAATCAAAGGCATAGAAATTAAATTTGGTGCTGACGGGGCTTTCATCTTACTGAATGAGACTCAAAAAAAAAAAGAGAGAGAATTAAGAAATCCAAGAGAAAAAGAGAGAAAATTATCACCCAATAGCCCCAAAATGACGGAATTTATGCTGCTGTCATGGAAAAAAAATACATTCTCTAATAACAAAAGCCTAGTTGTAGATTAAATGTAATTGATGAGGGCGCGATACAATATTGGTGTCACAAAAGAATTCAGCCCGACACACACACACACACACACACACACACACACACACACACACACTACCCTCCTACTACTTTAACGCCATGATTCACGTCCTTGTTGATCTGAAGCACACTAACCACAGGACAGAAGAAAATATGTAGTTACATTGTGAGGATTAAACAAAACAACCAAATCCCCCCCCCCCCCCCCCAAAAAAAAAAAAAAACCCCGCTATCCCAAAAATAATGCACGGAATCTCATATAGTGGTAGTGGGAGGGGCCCGGGCCTCAGGAGGCCACGCAAATGTTTCCCCGCTTCAAACCAAAAGCTTCATCGGTTCCTTAACATCAGTATCAAAGCTTCTGATAAGCATTCAAACGAGATGGAGCTAATCGAGCCGCGGCACCGTGGTTTTCCCGCTTGAGCACCACGGCTCGTGAAAATGAGAGGGGTGCGATCGGGGAACACGGACGTGAGGAGAAAAAAAAACACAACCTGCTGTCTTACATCTCGTGTCTGGAGCATGTAAGTACACAATATGTATTTTATTGCTGAACTGGTTGGACTTGGAGAGGATCCTTATTTGGAGAATGTTCAGGTTCGAGACGATGCGGTTGTGGGTGGGGGGGGCTGGGGGGTGATGGGAGCAGCACTGTGTAAGAAAAACATCACAATGCCTACATGCACAGTACAGCAAAAAGAAAACCTCCTTCTCACTCATTCATAGTTCTATTACTTAACTGGAGCAGAAATGTTCGGATTTCTAGAAGCGCGCACAAAAAAAAATATATTGAAAGCTTAAGGTAAATGAAACACGGGAACAAAAGCGAAAGTCCAGAAAACAAACGACGCTTTCTTTTTCCAACGAGAGAAAAAGAACCGAAAGCATCTCTCATAGCATTTTTCAAATGAAAAGTAAATACAAGGTGCATGCGACAGCTTTTCAACGTTTCGGAGTAATGATGACGTGATGAGGAGAATGATGATGACAATGGTGGCGGTGGTCACGATTCCTCGTTTCCTGAGTCGTCTTCATCATAGCAACAGTCCTCGCCGTTATTGTCCTCCAAGTCCTCGTCGTCATAGTAATCGTCGTAAAACAAGTCAGAGCCTTCGTCTGTAGGGGGCGCGCGTGTGCGCACACAGTACTCGGCCAGTGTAGTGGGAACTTTGACACCGTCTCGCTCTGCTTCAGCTTTTGTGGCCAGAACCTGCTTCCTGCAACACACACACACACACACACACACACACACACACACACACACACAATGTAGATTGTATCTAGTATCTCCAACATAACCATCGTTGGCAGTTTCTTCAAGATGCAAACGTTGGGAAAACATTAAGTTAATGTGTACGCACATAGTGTATATGAATTTCTTAAACATTTTTAAACTCGACAGCCCCCAAGCAGATAAACGCAACCGTGCAGTCAGGCTGCAGTGACCGTGACCTTGAGTCAGACTGGACTATTACTACAAGACTGAAGAAAATTCCTCAATGCTTTCCTGAGGGATCACGTTCACAAGAATAGAATTTGAGGCCGCCATGATCTTGACCTCCAAAATCTTGTCATGTCATTCAAGAGTCAGAGAGAGAGAGAGAGAGAGAGAGAGAGAGAGAGAGAGAGAGAGAGAGAGAGAGAGACAGAAAGAGGGACAGATAGAATCAGAGAGTTTCGGAGTTAGAGGGAGTGTGTGTGTTAGAGACAGAATGTCAGTTAGGGAGAGAGAGTGACAGGAGAGTCAGAGTTCGAGAGAGAGAGAGAGAGAGACAAAGAGTGTGAGAGAGAGGCAGAGTGAGAGAGAGGCAGAGCCAGAGTGAGTGTGTGTGTGTGAGTGTGAGAGAGAGAGAGAGGGGCAGAGCAAGAGAGACGCAGAGTGAGAGTGCCAGAGCGAGAGACAGCCAGAGTGAGTGTGAGAGAGAGAGAGAGAGAGAGAGAGAGAGAGTCGGGGTGTGCGATAGACAGCACAATAGAGAGTGAACGATGCATTATCACACCGAATCGCACCCCTTTTCCACGGGAAGGAAGACAGAGGTATAAATGCATCATGACAATACCCGTTTGAATATGGGAATGTGAACAGATTTAAGTCGACAGAATCCACTGATAAAACAGGTGATCTCTCGTGTAATTGGCTGATCACGTCTCGGTACCAACAAAACTGAACGCTCACAATCAGCAGCTGCTCGACTGGTGCATCTTTTATTTCGCCATTTTAAAACAAGCTCGGAATTATATCGGGTTTATCAGGGTTGGAGAACGAGCAGTTCAAGTAAAAGGAAACCAGGTAGTACCGGTCCCAAACGATACACAGGAGCAGAAATGCATTACATTTGATCTAAAATGGTAACCGAGTGGAAGGTTTGCCTGCTGCAGCCCTGGTGGGATATAATCAGACACAGTTTGGTGATTTCTCAAGTTAATCATGTGTGAAAAAAGCTTTTAAAAGTCTTGGGGTGGGGAAAGAAAAAATAAAAATAAGAAGCCATGCACAGAGTGACACAGCATGGGTGGTGATGAACAGAGAGGTTTTCAGGCTGCTGGGTAACCACAAGAGGGCAGCACCATTCACAGGCACTGCACCCACCTTGTGAGGCCAATTACTTGACATTATTATAAAAAAAACACAGGACATGAAGCACTGTAGTGTGCAGCACGTCCGCCTCACAGCCAGAAGGTCCCAGGCTTTGTGGAGGTTGCATGTTCTCCTTTTGCTTCTGCGAGTTTCCTCCAGGTACTCCAGTTTCTTCCCATCGTCCAGAACACATGCAGAGGAGGCGAACTGTTTCAAACTGTCCGTCAGTGCACATGTGAACGGTTGTCTCTGTGCTACTTTGTGATGGTCTGGCAAGCTGTTCAGGGTGTACCCCACCTTCACCCAGACACAGCCGAGACAGAATCCAGCCTCCTCACGACCCGCATAGGATTAAGCGGTTTCATAAAGAAATGATGAATTGAAAAAGGCTTTAAACCCAGAGATGGCAGCTCAGGTGTGTGTGTGTGTGTGTGTGTGTGTGTGTGTGTGTGTGTGTGTGTGTGTGTGTGTGTGTGTTGTATGCGAAGAGATTAAAACAGTTCTGAATGCTTGACCATCCAGTGAGGGTGTGTCATGGTTCAGGGGCATTTTTCTGCTATCCGTTCATGCCCATTTGTCTCAAGCGAAAAACCCCGTCCTGAAGTTTATAACTGGTCTTTTTCACGATAAAGGAGGAAACCTTACTGACTGCTTTGTAAATTATTCCATGGCCTTCTCAGTCACCAGATCTCAACCAAACCCATCATCTTTAAGTGTGTTCTGACTGACACCCACTGTCCATCATCATCATCAGCAGCAGCAGCACAATAACATTTCAGGGAATATATTCTGGGGAAACAGTGTTTTCTCTCCGGTACAGTTCCAGATGTATAAAACATACAGTAAGCTGAGGTGTAACGTGATAGTTTCCTGTTAATTTGCGCCCTTGGTTGTGTCGCGATATTAGAACCGACCGAGAGTCTTACCGAATGATTTCTGCGTACTCCCTGTCCTTTCCTTTGCTGTCTCTCCATTTGCGGTACATCACAGAGGCGTCCACGTTAGCAGGAGAGAATGTGTTGGGCTCGTTTAGCAGGGATATGACACTCAGCAGGATAGTTCTGAAACAAACGCACACACACACAACTCAAGGTCAACATAAAACCTTAAACAATTGTAGAAAATATATTTACTCCATAACACCGATGTATGCACCGTGTAAAGGCAGAGCCTCTGATCAATATTGCTACGGATAGGCGTCTGAGAATAGTCTTCTCATCTCCCCCGAGTTCCCAGACTACATTCTGAAGTGAAAGGAAAGTTAACATGGAATTTTCTGTTCATGCACTGACCTCCAGATTCTTTTCTTATGAGTTTCATCATCCGTTTAATGAGTTCATGTTCCGTGTTGCCGCTAATATTGTTTTTTTGTTTGTTTTTTTGCGTAATATTTGTCTTCCTACCTGAGTTCTATCACTACATACGAACTTTTTTTTATAGCTAACAAGGGACCAATCAAAACACTCCAGTTCTGAAACGTTCATCTTCCAGTGGTGGCGGCTCAGTCGTGAAGACTCTGGGTTGCTGATCAGAGTGTTGGCAGTTCAAGCCCAAGTACCACAAAGTACCACTGCTGGGCTTTTAACAAGCCTTAACCTTAAACTGCTTCACTGCATGAAAATACAATAGGCCCTTGACCAGTCGCGGTTCAGCGCTCACGCCTCCACATACTCTCAGATTGCCAACAAACCCAAAAGTAACTGGCACGTGATTTAAATTTAGCCACAGGCTAAGAGCTTTTGTTTTTCCCTTATGCTGATTGGTTGAGCTGACGTATACACCCCTTTTTTCCCTCAATCGTGCTCAAGTTGTCAACATGCATGCTTTTGTATTTTTAATGACCAGTTAAGCTCTATGATGCCACCCAAACACCCTGCATCTTTTCAGGCTTCTGGTTAGGAGCCGAAGTACCAGAAAAAGGTTGAATGAAAAAGAACTGCTTGATATGATACAGGAAGGAAAAAGTATGCTGCAGTCAGGCGCCATTATGCGTGTATGTATGTATGTATGTACGTGTGTGTATATACACACACATATATATATACATACTGGTCCTTCTCAAAAAATTAGCATATTGTGATTCATTATTTTCTGTAGTGTACTGATAAACATTAGACTTTCATATATTTTAGATTCATTACACACAACTGAAGTAGTTCAAGCCTTTTATTGTTTTAATATTGATCATTTTGGCAAAAAAGGAGAAAAAAAAATCCCCACCTCAAAAAATTAGCATATTTCATCCGACCAATTAAAAAAAATGTTTTTAATACAAAAAAAGTCAACCTTCAAATAATTATGTTCAGTTCTGCACTCAATACTTGGTGGGGAATCCTTTTGCAGAAATGACTGCTTCAATGCGGGCGTGGCATGGAGCCAATCAGCCTGTGGCACTGCTGAGGTGTTACGGAGGCCCAGGATGCTTCGATAGCGGCCTTAAGCTCATCCACAGTGTTGGGTCTGGTGTCTCTCAACTTTCTCTTCACAATATCCCACAGATTCTCTATGGGCTTCAGGTCAGGAGAGTTGGCAGGCCAGTTGAGCCCAGTAATACCATGGTCAGGAAACCATTTAGCAGTGGTTTTGGCACTGTGAGCAGGTGGCAGGTCGTGCTGAAAAATGAAATCTTCATCTCCATAAAGCTTTTCAGCAGATGGAAGCATGAAGTGCTCCAAAATCTCCTGATAGCTAGCTGCATTGACCCTGCCCTTGATAAAACACAGTGGACCAACACCAGCAGCTGACATGGCACCCCAGACCATCACTGACTGTGGGTACTTGACACTGGACTTCAGGCATTTTGGCATTTCCTTCTCCCCAGTCTTCCTCCAGACTCTGGCACCTTGATTTCCGAATGACATGCAAAATTTGCTTTCATCCGTAAAAAGTACTTTGGACCACTGAGCGACAGTCCAGTGCTGCTTCTCTGTAGCCCAGGTCAGCCGCTTCTGCCGCTGTTTCTGGTTCAAAAGTGGCTTGACCTGGGGAATGCGGCACCTGTAGCCCAATCCACTGCTTCCACAGGTCCTCCAAGGTCTGGAATCGGCCCTTCTCCACAATCTTCCTCAGGGTCCGGTCACCTCTTCTGGTTGTGCAGCATTTTCTGCCACACTTTTTTCTTCCCACAGACGTCCCACTGAGGTGGCTTGATAGAGCACTCTGGGAACAGCCTATTCGCTCAGAGATTTCTTTCTGTATCTTACCCTCTTGCTTGAGGGTGTCAATGATGGCCTTCTGGACCGCAGTCAGGTCGGCAGTCTTACCCATGATTGCGGTTTTGAGTAATGAACCAGGCTGGGAGTTTTTAAAAGCCTCAGGAATCTTTTGCAGGTGTTTAGAGTTAATTGGTTGATTCAGATGATTAGGTTAATAGCTCGTTTAGACTACCTGAACATGATATGCTAATTTTTTGAGATAGGAATTTTGGGTTTTCATGAGCTGTATGCCAAAATCATCAGAATTAAAACAATAAAAGACCTAAAATATTTCAGTTGGTGTGAAATGAATCTAAAATATATGAAAGTTTAATTTTTTATAAGTACATTACAGAAAATAATGAACTTTATCACAATATGCTAATTTTTTGAGAAGGACCATCCGGGTATACATACAGGTGTGTGTGTGTGTGTGTGTGTATATATATATATATATATATATATATATATATATATATATACACATACACACATATATATATATATATATATATACATACATATATATATATATATATATATATATATATACATACACATACACACACACACACACACATACAGACTGTATACTGTTATATTTTATCATCAATAAATATCACAGTACAAAATTAACAAGTTTTTACTGAATCATTGTTACATTTTACTGCATTATTACTGTATTAATGAGGAAAACCGTCGAGAATGGGTTTAACAAGCAGATTTTAGTGCATGTCATATACATAGGGCAGTGGTTCCTAACCTGGGTTCGATCGAACCCTCGGGGTTCGGTGAGTCAGTCTCAGGGGTTTGGCGGAGGTCAAGACACACACCTGACTCGTATTCATTATGACACGCCCCGCTTGGCCATCACTGGCTGCAGGTGATCACGCTACATTGCTTGGCCAATCTGTGCTGCAGGAAATTTGGTGTGCTCAGTCGTCGAATTGTGACTGTTGTGATGGTACGGCATGTGATTTCTTTCTTAATGTTTTAATCCATACTATGTTGAGTAAAAAAAAAGTGGTCGGACGAATATGTACAACATGGATTCACATATATAACGGAACGTGACATTAGTCAGCGTCCTATCTGCATGATTTGCCAAGTCGGATCAGCCCTGTGCTGACTGACGTATACGTACATGTATATGTGTATATAATATCAATAAATACATATTCAATACTTTAAATGCTTATAATAATGATTGAACATTCAAAAATAATGCATAAGATGTAAATAAAACAAATACGCACACATACAGACGCACGTGCGCGCACGCACTCAGATGCGTACCTCTCATAAAAATGTAAGTTGTTGTGATGGGGGAGTTCATGCATTGTATTGGTTTTGTTCTTTCAACACAGTGATGTTAATGCACGGTTCATTTTGGTGCCCCAGTAAAAACATATACCGATGTCTTGAATTTAAAAAAAAAAAAATTTTTCACTACAGAAGGGTTCGGTGAATAAACATATGAAACTGGTGGGGTTCAGTACCGCCAACAAGGTTAAGAACCACTGATCTAGGGTTTTACTTCCATGTTAATAATTCGAGTATGTAATATGATACACAGAGTTTTACTTCCGGGTAAATAGCTCTCGGAATTTCTTGATCCACAGGAAGGACCGGAACCAAACCCCAGCGAAAAACGGGGGCTTACTGTATGGAGATGAAGAAGTGGGTTGCACTGGATGAAAATATCTGCCAAAGCCATAAATGTAAAAATACTCTTTGCGTAAAATACTCTTAGCGTGCACGTCTGTAATCTGAGACCCCCCACACAAAAAAACCCTTAAAATCTAAGTGTTGAATAGTTAATTGAGAAAAACAAAACATCTCTATATCATGCCATGTCATGTTAATGTGTGCATTCAGCTGTTATTCAAGTCATGTCAAGGAACTTGGTGCTTCTGCACTAACCATTGATGGAAAATGTTGCAAACCTCCACTTCGACTGTGGCCTTCTCATCTTCAGGTTTGTGCTTTCTTTTGGTTTTAATACTTGAGCTACACATACATTACAGCCAGCCAGCATCAAGACGGTAGTGGGGTACTGACACGGGACAGCCACGGAAGTCATGTTTTCATGCCTATGACGCTCCTCTAAGGATGCCACAATTCGATCATTCCCTTAGCAGAAGTGATGCACTCGGTGTGACTCAAAAGAAAATTTTGGTTTTGAGACTGAGAGATCATGTAATCAGATCTTAAATCTCAAAAGAGGAGCGAGATGATCATCTCATGGCTGTGTGTCAAGGTTATTCTGAAACAAGAGCCTTGCTGAAGACAGGCTGCTGATTTTTCACACATTTTAGAAAAATTATCCTGTGCTCAGTGATAGCTGCTCTTCAAACACAAACACACACACACCTAAAACTACACACATACACAACTCAACATTAGCGGTCATGAGAGAAGCAAAGCATACAAAAAAAAATCTAGGACAGGATGGAGCCATTAGTCACTTCCTACCACTCTGCACCTACATACTAACAGGGACTTATAAAGAATAAAATAGCTTAAGACTAAACTTTTACATTCATCAAACCAAATCAATAAGAAAATCCTCTTTCTCTCTCACACACACACACACACACACACACGCACACACACGCACACACACGTGCACACACGCACACACACGCACGATGTGAGAGGCATGTGCTGAGCGTTCACCTGACATTCTGTGTTGGGTTCCACCTCTCTGAGGGCAGCTCTCCACTTTGAGGGTCATCTACTGGAGGGTGGAGGATAGAGATACACACATCGCCGTTCTGAAAGACACACACCGTCCACATAAAAAACTAATCCTTATGTGCAGGGGGAAACATAACACACTTGGGCCGCACAAAATCCTATAAATGTGATGCTTCTTCTGGGATTGTTCTTCTAGAATGTTTGAATTCATCACACTCATTGGCTAGCAAGTACTGTCAATCAAAACCATCGACATTCATGCTCGGCAATGGCTCATTACACCATCACTACAATTATTAAATACATCACGGTGACACCTTTCTAAAATGACAACTTATTCTATCCTTAATCACACATATGAGCAATTGTGCGTTCTGATTGGCTAGTCTACTGTGGGGATATTAGCTCATATGATATTACCTGAAACATGACTGCAGGGTAAAAAACCCTGACTCATTCCAAACTAAAAGCTTCCCATCGGTTTTTTAATGTCCATTCAAAGCGAATTCCATAAAAAGAAACACAATTTAGAATGAAACTGTTTGTAATCACCTACACGAACAGAAATTATAAGTAATTTTTTCAGTGATTCATAACAGCCAGGGGTAAAACAGTAACTTTTAGTTTTCCCAATACAAAATAGAGAGATTTGTGGTCCTTCCTTCCTTTTCCACTTCTTTATTTGTCGGTTATTAGTGGAGCTCCGCCTGCTTGTTGTTTATGAAACTCTTAAGGAGTTTTCTCCAGGACTTTCTGTCCTTTGCAGAAGGTAGATATGTTGCGGATGTCCCCAACGACAGGTTTCACATCCGACGAAAGAGTTTATAGGGGGCGAAGGTGTGGGCCACTGACGCATTGATGCCCATGGGATTGCGACCAATTACAGTAGAAAAGTGGGAGGTTGGTACTTTGACATACAGTAGACACACCCAAAGGACCGCAGTCCAGTTTACCGTAATGCAGTGGCAAGTTCGCAGTTTCCAGTCCTCTCCATTACATTGTTAGAGATGTGGTCCCTGACAGTGCACTTTAAGGAGTCTTCGAAGACCTCAAAGCTAGGTACAGGAGTGTATCTCTACATTTTTTTATTATTTCATTTGAACATGGATAAGGCGAGGTCACAACAATTATCTGACAAGTCAATATTTTTAAACAGTGCTTTGTTATTCAATAAATAAAAATGAACATGTTGTTCATGTTTCTAAAACCACGTACCAGGGAGGCTTTTCTTCACACGCTCTTCCTTAACGATAAGCCAAATTTCTGATATATCCAATAACCAAGTACTTCATGAAGAAAATCATCACGGTGGTGTTTTCGTGAGAAGCCCTACTTGATTTTGAGTGAACATTGGATTTGATGTGTTGTTGCGATGCTCCCCTGCATTGCTAGAAGGCTTTTTACTTGAGAATTGCCAGGTTTCAAGGTTTTGAAAGCTTTCGCTTTAGTTTAGCTCCTCCCAGGAGTGAAGGATGATTTCATGTACAAACTTGGCTCTCTTTCCCTGGAAGCCACATGCACATATTTCTGAGCCTAGAAATGCTATCAGGTTAGCTTGGTTCCTTTTGTCTTGTTCACACACACATACAGAGCACAACAGAGACTCACTGGTGAATGTCCCTTGTCCGTTAGTCCTATTAAATTTATAAGGTTTATTATCCAAACAGATGACGTAGGGGGTGAAATGGCATTAACGGGACTTGGTCACATGACTGGGTAGAAGAAAAGGAATTCTCTTACCTCATAAATGTTTGGGTGCCACATTTTTGTGAGGAATCTGAAAGCTGGTGGTGAGTACGGGTAGTCGATGGGGAACTTGATACGTGCCTAGGGTGGGGGAAAGGAAAACCCTAAGTTCACCAAACATGCTGTAAAGTCAATTAACATGATGCAATGTAAGCAGGCTGAATCAAATTCCCTGTACAGGTTTTCAGTCTCAGACCCAATTAAGTCTGATTTAATGCTCAACACTAACAAACAGCTTGGTTTGGCTGGATGAGGAAGTTCAGAATGATTCTAAAGCCATTCAAGTCCCTACAGGAATCGCGCTTGGCCTACCAAAAAATAATCTCCCTCACTAAGCAGGACAACAAGGAGACACAGAGTGAAACGACGGCTGATAATTGGGTTGAGGATGCCGTACAAGTCATGAAGACGACAAGGATAAGCCAACAGGGAGTGTACCGAGCAATTCATCAAGCAATCAATAAATAAATGAATTGGACACAAGTGCCAGGCAAGCGCTGAACATTTTCTCCACTGAAACAGCTGATGACATAAGACGTGTGCAGTGCCTTCAACTCTATCCCCGCCCTTTTCGAAAAATGCAGCCAAGATCAAGTAGCTGCCACGGAAACCCAACACGCATGACGTTTCCATGTCACAGATATATGAGCAGTCAGGGATCAGAGAACAGTGTGTAAAATATTGAAAATGCCTGCATGGTACCAAAAGGTGAGTGTTACATAAAACCTTGAGCTGGAATTCAGGTTTGAATGAGATAGCGGTGTTGCAGGACTCACTGATCAGCTCAATAAGCACTCTGGTGAGTCACATTAGCCTCGTGAGCAGTGACTGGTATAAGTTAGGCCGAGACTAATTATTCGTACTTCGCACTGTACATCACGCGGCTATGCGGCTGCCGTGAACCTACTTAAAAAGCAATCAGTGTTTTTGTTTTCCTTGGGGCTTAAAAACCATCTGAGCGGTCTTTAAATAACGATTTTAAAGACTGGAAATGTAATTTATTTTCAGCCGAAACAGACAGACAGACAGACAAAGCAATTATGTTACTGCCAGTTAACAGAGTGCTCAGTGCGTACAGGAACGCACTCAAGTCTGCAGGAAAAGGATCACAACTGGTTCAATCATGAAACCACAACGGATACCACAGGCGTGCCAATCTCTGAGCTCACAAGAGTCAAACGATTTAAGAAAAGCTTGGCTTTCTTATATTTTTCAGAGATGTCAGATAGAAATAAGATGAATCTTTTTTGAGCCGGGACTCACAATTATTTCATATGCAGAAATGAGTGGCAAAGAAATCTATCCATTTCCAAATAGTGATATTACACCATGGTCAGTATTCCAATGCTAATCGTGCAAGTTATGGCAACTACATATCTGTGACTCACAGCAAAGGTTATTAAATCAGACATTATTAATTATGAGGTGTGAATATCTCTCTGGGATGAATAGGTTCCACCGGCTGATATCCTAAGATTTAAAACAATATCACATTTTTTAACATCTAGTTTTGGAGTAACTAAACAACACCTGCCGGGAATCTTTCGCCTTTTAAACGGGCGACTTTGGAGAACATTGTGTTTAGCTTTAAGTTGATTTTAAGTGTTTACTGTATTTTTATGACCATAAGACACACTTAAAAGCCTATACTCTTCGAAAAAATGACACTGCGTTTTATAATCTGGTGAGCTTAGTGTGTGGATGGGCCGCGCGGCTCCATCTCACTGTTACAATCAAAACCCAAGTGAAGGGAACTAATTGAGAGCTGACCATCATTCCGGTGGATTAAGCAAACAGCGCCAACTGCTAGATATTGGTGTCAACAAATCGTAAGTTAGAGGGATCCGGGCTTTATGTCCAACTCGCGCAACTGTTCAACTGAGACACCGAAGATGAAGAATTTGGTGGAATTGTGGAAGAGGAATGAAAAGTGAGTTTATTGTTTTATCTTGTAATAACTGAACAAGTTATGGTGAGAGTTGAATCAAGTTTGACTTATCTGACGTTTGTTTCGGTTAATTTGCCTTATAATCCGGTGCGCCTTATGTATGAAGATGGACCATTCAATCATCGTTCATTGATATTGCACTTTATAAAGCCAGGCATATATTCTTTGTTGGCAATAACATGCCCAAAAAAAAAAGGATTCACCAGGGAGGGAGGAAATATTTTATCATTCTTTTTGCCTGTGCAGGCCACCCAGGATTTGCGGGAATTTTTTTATCATGCTATATTATGTATGTGGTGTTGTAAACAGTAGAATGAGATAAATATCTTAAATTTGAAATTAACAGACCGAATATCAAAGTTTATTGGATGGGTTAAATGCAGAGGAAATAATTTCCCTTCTGCGATTAACAGTGTGCAGATAAATGCTTATCATAATTAAACATGAAAAAATAATGCACAAGACGTAAAATAAAATATAAATACACACAGTCTCACGCGCGTGCAAGATGGCAGACGCACACCTCACAAAAATGTAAGTAGTTCTGATGGGGATTTTGGGTTGGTTTTTTTTGCCTAATTGGCCTTGTTTTTGCAGCATTTTCCTTAACTTCCCCCTATTCTTTCTTAATTTTCTTATTTTTTAATTAGATGAACATTCAATAATTAAAAAAAAAAAAAAAAAACACGATGCACTGAAGCCGCATGAATTGAAGCGTGAAGTAGCGAGGGATCCCTGTATGTATGTACTGTAGGCCCTCATTATTCTCGGAGGTTTGGTTCTGACCCCTCCGGCGAATGAAGATAATCCACCACGAGTTCTGCACCCGGAAGTAAAACCCCATGTATCATATTACATGTATGAATGAGCAGCCAGAAGTAAAATACTATGTATCTATTACACGCACCAAAATATGCTTCTAAAAACACATTCTACAGACAGTCTTACTCATTAATACAGTATTAATGTAGTAAAATATAGCAATGTGAAGAAAAACTTTTGAATTTTGTCCTGTGACATTTTTTAATAAAATATATAAGCATTGTGTGTATGTATGTATGTATGTGTGTATATATATATATATATATATATATATATATATATATATATATATATATATATGTGCACACATACACACACACACGCATGCATACAGTCGGCCCCCTACTTACGAAATTAATTAGTTCCAGCGCCTTTCTGGTAACGTGGGAATTTCGTCAGTAGGGGTCGCATTTTACATGTAAAATGCCCGATTCGTTCCAAGGCTCCCAAAACTACCCCATAAACCCTTTAAAAATTATACATTTTTTTGTACATTATTTACACCAATTTTTTATGAAATATGTGTTAAAAGTAAAAGAAGATTTAATAAACCATTTAAAAATTTTATTCACATATTAAACCATTTTATGAACATTTAATAATTGAACCATTATTAAACATTTTTATTACACACGCACACACGTCTCCATCTCTCTCAGACACACACACAAAATAGAGCACTCCTTAAATGTGTATTGTATACGCATTAAATGTTTATTGTGGGGCTGCAGGCCACACCCACAAGCTGGATGCCATTTTAAAACGTGGCATTCAAAGCGCATTCCCTGCTTGATAGATCGGAGGTCCAAACTCAACTTTAACTTGATTCCTTGAAGGATCCGAGGTCCACATTCATTAAACACTTACTGAATTAAACAACTTAAAAAAACTAAACTAAAAACTAGAGTAAAGCCTCCTTCTGTCTGGCTCTCTCTCTCTCTTGCGCGCGCACACACACACACCCTCTCTGACAAAACAATTCGATTTAAATGTTTAAATGGCCAGGATGTTTTATTTCAAGCAGAATTACAGTACCAGTTTGAAAGATCAGAGGTTCTGGTTCAATATTGACTTCCTTCCTTGCAAGATCGGAGGTCTTTTTCCACGAAGCACTCTGCTCATGCGTCTTCTGCTTCAATATCGTGCTGAAATAATCGCCTCTATCACTGTATTTCTGCTTTAAGGTCTCCTTCTGGGTCAATATCGTCCAGATTGTAGAGGGGTTTTGACGATAACGAAATTTAACGCTGCATGATCAATCTCAAAACAAGCCAACAGCCAACTCTCCTTCACAAACAGGAAGTCAGGTACAGGAAGTTCGCTGCATCCTCCCTCCTAGCCAATGGGAGGCCAGCGGGGCGAGATGTTGGGAGACAGCCAATGAGAGAGGAACTCGCGCATCGTGTGAAATTTTGATTGGCGGGTTTGAATTTTGAATGGCGTATCTGGCGCTTTTCGTAAGAGGAGGTTGTTTTCGTATCCCAGGGATGAAAACTTAGGAAAATGTTTTTCATAACCCGGGATTTTCGTACCCAGGGAGTTTCTTAAGTCGGGGGCCGACTGTAATATATGTGAGCCACTCCACCGAAAGTAGGCTCTTGGGTCCAAAAATGAAAAACGAGATTTTTACACAGTCAGATCGAGGAGGTCCAAAGCTGCAAAATGCAGCAAAAAGTTTGTCAATACCTTGAAAACTGAGCGAGCTATGCCAGTTCTTGTGTCAGCATTCAACTAAAAATTTCACATGACGTTTTAGAGAAAAATGATTGCACTTCTTCCAACATCATTAGTCCTTAGCAACCAAACATTTTTATGCACTTCAGGCCATATAATCTTTTAGAAAACATGTCTAGGAAATGTTTTAGGAAGAGATGAGAAGCGAAATCATCCTCATTTTAATCTGACAGGCACTTTTTAAACCCATCAGTCACCGTGGTAAGCCCGTAAGCCCCAAAATTAACAAAAAATGACTTTGTTTTTTTTTCATTTCTGTTTATTCCAATAAGATCAGTATGTATCTTTTTGACCATTAGATAAAGGTTCAAATACCTTCAAAGGATACTGAATGAAAAAAAAAAAAAAAACCCTGTCGGGTTCAAACAATCACACTGAAATTAAGAAAACTATATACAAGATAACCATATAACAAAATTCTCTGATCTCTTAATACAAGTAAGCTTCATCAACTCTGCCCTCAGCATCATCATCTTCATCGACATCCTGCTCAGCAGATAAAATCACATCTTCACAAACACCAGTCATCACACTTTTATTAACAGATGCCACTTCATCAACATCAAAATCTTCAACACCGCTGGCATCATCATCAGTTTGTTTATCTAAAAGGTATGAAACATTTAAATATTTGTCAGGTCTTGACCAATTTTCATACAAAACTAAAAAACCCACGATCCAGCATGTCCAGTCCAGACAAGATTACATACAAATAAAATCATCAAAAAAAATTCCATCATTGAATTTTGCATGCAGAGAAAAATACCAATACTCATACAATGATATATCAATATATATACATATGATCAAGTTTCTAAAGTACATAATACTGAGCATATGGGATTTTCTTTGACTGTATTGCAATGGAATCATGTCTTTCTTAATATTCCAGCAGGCCCGAGGTATCTTACTCACACTAACTCACTCACACACACACACAGACTGTAAGCAGTGGGTGCCCATTTGTGCATCTGCACTCATTTGCCTCACTCCCTTCATATACTGTATTTTCTTCCATTCAAATTGCACTAGTTCATCTGGATGCTGCTCATTTAACCGTTTGCACACTGTGTGTGTGTGTGTGTGTGTGTGTGTGTGTGTAGAGAGACGTAAAGAGAGACAGAGGGAGAGAGAGAGAGAGAGAGAGAGAGAGAGAGAGAGAGAGAGAGAGAGAGAGAAATCTTCAAAGCCGAATTCCAGTATGGAATTTAACATCTGTACTAATGCTGCGAGACATCACAGATGACATTTCACTCTCCTTTTCCAGAAATTATGTGTATTCACAATCTTATAAATAAACTTACTGTTATTGAAGAGAAAGTCAGAGATACAGTGGGGCCAATAAGTATTGGGCAACGTAAAAATGTGCAAGTTCGCCCATTTAAAAAGATAAGAGAGGTTTGTAATTTTCATCATAGGTACACATCAAGCTTGAGAGACAGAATGTAAAAAAAAAAAAAAAATCCAGGAAATCACATTGTATGATTTTTAAACAATTTATATGTGAAAATGGGAGGCCAATAAGTATTGGGCAGCGTGAAAACAAAAATTATTTCGGCCCCTGCTCATTAACAGTATGAATGACACCTGTTTGAACTGAGTAGATGCATAAGAGACACCTGCACACACCTTCAAACTGTCAGACTGCAGTCTTCACCATGACCAAGACCAGAGGGCTTCCCAAAGGCACCAGAGATAAAATTCACCGAGTGGCATCCCAAGAACACCATACCTACTGTGAAGCATGGGGTGGACACATCATGCTTTGGGGACGCTCTTCTGCAAAAGGGACAGGAAGACTACACCGTATCAATGGCAACATGAATGGGGCCATGTATTGTGATATCTTGGGGAAAAACATCCTTCCCTCGGTCAGAGCATTAAAGATGAAACATGGCTGGGTCTTCCAGCATGATAATGATCCAAAGCACACAGCCAAGAAAATCAAGGAGTGGCTCTGTAAAAAGCATATCAAGGTTCTGGAGTGGCCCAGCCAGTCTCCAGACCTCAACCCAATCGAAAACCTGTGGAGGGAGTTAAAACTTCGAGTTGCCAAGCGACAGCCCTCAAACATCACAGCTCTAGAGAAGATCTGTGCAGAGGAGTGGGCCAAGATACCAACTAAAGTGTGTGTAGACCTGGTCAAGAACTACAGGATCCGTTTGACCTCTGTCATTGCCAACCAAGGCTACATTACAAAGTATTAAAAGTAACTTTTGCTGGCTGCCCAATACTTATCATCATCATCATCATCATCTTCTTCCGCTTAGTCCAGGGTCGGGTCGCGGGGGCAGCAACCTTAGCAAAGAGGTCCAGACATCCCTCTCCCGAGCTACTTCCTCCAACTCTCCCGGGGGGACATCGAGGCGGTCCCAGACAAGCCGAGAGACATAGTCCCTCCAGCGTGTTCGAGGTCGACCCCGGGGTCTCTTCCCGGTTGGACATGCCCGAAACACCACACCAGGGAGGCGTCCGGGGGGCATTCTGACCAGATGCCCGAGCCACCTCAACTGGCCCCTCTCAATGCGAAGGAGCAGCGGATCTACTCCGAGCTCTCCCCGGATGGCGAAGCTTCTCACCCTATCTCGAAGGGAGAACCCCGCCACCCGGCGAAGAAAACTCATTTCAGCCGCTTGTATCCGTGATCTTGTTCTTTCGGTCATTACCCAAAGCTCGTGACCATAGGTGAGGGTTGGAACGTAGATCGACTGGTAAATTGAGAGCTTCGCCTTGCGGCTCAGCTCCTTTTTCACCACAACGGACCGGTACAGGCACCGCTTAACAGCAGAGGCTGCAGCGATCCGTCTGTCGATCTCTCGCTCCATCCTTCCCTCACTCGTAAACAAGACCCCAAGATACTTAAACTCCTCCACTTGGGGCAGGACCTCATTCCCGACCCGGAGGGTGCATTCCACCATTGTCCGACTGAGAACCATGGCCTCGGACTTGGACCTGCTGTTACCAATACGGACCAAAGTCTGGCTCCGGTGATACAGCGACCGAATAGCTCGTAGCAACGGATCCGGAACGCCGTATTCTCGGAGCACGCCCCACAAGATCTTTCGAGGGACACGGTCGAAAGCCTTCTCCAAATCCACAAAGCACATGTGGACAGATTGGGCAAACTCCCATGCCCCCTCCAGAATCCTGTGGAGCGTATAGAGTTGGTCAAGAGTGCTGCGGCCAGGACAAAAACCACATTGTTCCTCCTGAATCCGAGGTTCGACTATCGGTCGGATCCTCCTCTCTAGTACCCCTGCATAGACTTTTCCAGGTAGGCTGAGGAGTGTAATTCCCCGAGAATTGGAACACACTCTCCGGTCCCCCTTCTTAAAAATTGGGACCACCACCCCAGTTTGCCAATCCAGAGGTACAGCCCCGATGACCACGCGATGTTGCAGAGACGTGTCAACCAAGACATTCCTACAACATCCAGAGCCCTGAGATATTCCGGGCAGATCTCGTCCAACCCCGGAGCTCGACCACCGAGGAGCTTTTTGACAACCTCAGTGACCTCCACTCCAGTGATGGGCGGACCCTCACCCGAACCCCCAGGGTCTTCCTCTTCCACGGAGGGCGTGTTGGTGGGATTGAGAAGGTCCTCAAAGTATTCCCTCCACCTCTCAACAACATCCCCAGTCAAGGTAAGCAGCTCCCCACCTCCACCGTAAACAGTGTTTGTGAAGAACTGCTTCCCCTCCTGAGGCGTCTGATGGTGGCCCAGAACCTTTGAGGCCAACCGATAATCACTCTCCAGGCCCTCACCGAACTCCTCCCACGCCCGAGATTTTGCATCTGCGACAGCCTCGGCTGCAGCACGTTTGGCCTGCCGGTACCCGTTTGCTGCCTCAGGAGTCCGACAGGCTAATAAAACCCGATAGGCCTCCTTCTTCAGCTGGACGGCCCCCTTCACCGCAGGTGTCCACCACCGGTTCGGGATTACCGCCACGACAAGCACCGACGACCTTACGGCCACAGCTATGGGCTGCCGCCTCAGCAATGGAGGCACGAAACATGGCCCATTCGGATTCCATGTCCCCCGCCTCCTCCGGAACGTGGTTGTAACTCTGCCGGAGGTGGGAGTTAAAGGCCTCTCGGACAGGGGGCTCCACCAAACGTTCCCAGCAGACCCTGATTACACGCTTGGGCCTGCCAGGTCTGGAAGGCAACCTCCCACACCACCGAAGCCAACTCGCCACCAGGTAGTGATCGGTAGACAGCTCAGCTCCTCTCTTCACCCGAGTGTCCAGAACATATGGTCGCAAGTCCGATGACACGACTACAAAGTCAATCATCGAACTGCGACCTAGGGTGTCCTGGTGCCAAGTGCACTTATGGACACCCTTATGTTCGAACATGGTGTTCGTGATAGACAAACTATGACGAGCACAGAAGTCCAACAACGACACACCATTCGGATTCAGACTGGAGAGGCCGTACCTACCGATCACACCCTTCCAGGTCACACTATCGTTTCCCACATGGGCATTGAAGTCTCCCAAGACAACGAGCGAGTCTCCCGAGGGAGCGTTCTCCAACACCCCCCCCCCAAAGACTCCAAAAAGGGTGGGTACTCTGAACTGTCATTTGGTGCATAAGCATAAATAACAGTCAGGACCCGTCCCCCCACCCGAAGACGGAGGGAAGCTACCCTTTCGTCAACCGGGGAGAACCCCAACATTTGGGCACCGAGACGGGGGGCAACAAGAATACCCACACCGGCTCGCCGCCTCTCCCCATGAGCAACTCCAGAATAGAAGAAGGTCCAGCCTCTTTCGAGATGGATGGTTCCAGAGCATAGCTATGCTCTGAGGTGAGCCCGACTATATCTAGTCGGTATCTCTCCACCTCACGCACCAAATCAGGCTCCTTTCCCGCCAGAGAGGTGACATTCCATGTCCCGAAGGTCAGAGTAAGTAGCCGAGGATCGGTCCGACAGAACCCATGCCTTTGGCTGCCACCCAACTCACACTGCACCCGACCCCTAAAACTCCTCCCACGGGTGGTGGGTCCATGGGAGGGCGGACCCATGTCTCCTTTTCGGGCTGGGCCTGGCCAGGCTCCATGGGCATAAGCCCGAACACCAGGCGCTCGCCTTCGAGCCCCTCCCCTGGGCCTGGCTCCAGGAGGGAACCCCGGTGACCCGCGTCCGGGCAAGGGAGACTGATTCTTATGTTGTCTCGTGTCTTAGGGGTTTGTTTTGAATCGCACTTTGTCTGGACCTTCACCCCGGACCTGTTTGCCTTGGGTGACCCTACCAGGGGCATTTGCTCCCGACAACATAGCTCCTAGGATCATTAGATCACGCAAAACCCTCCACCACGATAAGGTGGCGATTCAAGGATGGGATACTTATTGGCCTCCCATTTTCACAAATAAATTGTTTAAAAATCATACAATGTGATTTCCTGGATTTTTTTTTTTACATTCTGTCTCTCAAGCTTGATGTGTACCTATGATGAAAATTACAAACCTCTCTTATCTTTTTAAATGGGTGAACTTGCATATTTTTACGTTGCCCAATACTTATTGGTCCCACTGTAAGTTCCACAAGCAGTATACTAGAGTAAGCAAGTAAACAGGAAGTTAACGTGTGACGGGCACTGAGCATGTGCAATGAGCGCATGTGACCGAGTTCACTAATCAGAGTGAATCATCAGGGTGCTCGTTTTAGACCTTTCCTTAGCGACTCGCCTGCTTTGTTTATTTGCATATCGTCTTTATAACCTTTATTTTATTCATTAAAATGACATTTTAATATTAAAACAGTATCCAAAATGGAGAGACGGGTTCACGACCATTCTTCTGGTGTATGGATTGTAGTGTGTCTTGTACCGAACTCGGTGAATAATTGCAAAGAAAACCGGTAAGTTTGCTACTGTTTTTGACTAATTTTATGAGGGTACTCATCAGAAAAATGGAAATAAACGACATTTTTAGTGAGTTTTAGTCGATTTAACTTCAGCAAGTGATAGTTGAATACTTGTTTTAATGGTTTATGCAAAAATCCGAATTTCAATAAAAAATGACCACTTTTACTTTTTTGGCCATTTTCTCAAAAGGCGTCCGACAAGCGCGTACATTCGGTGGAGCGCCTCACATACATACATACACACACACGGTACACATTCGAGATTTTTAATCACTATTTGTGCTTTTACACACATAGGAATGGAAAGGAAGGCTCAAATCAACAAAAACACAATAGTTAAAAATACTTATCAGATGCCCACTAGAGGGGTCATTGCATTATTTGTGAGGCGCTCCATCCAAAGTAGGTGGTTGACTCAAGTGACGTATGGTGCTTGTGGACAAAGCGCGGCTTATCCGGACTTCCGATCTTTCAAGTGTGCAAGTAAAGGTTGAGTACTAAACAAGTACAAAAAGAACATAAAAGTGAGACATAATGAGCTTTCTGCCTTACTCAGAATGCAGCGTGAGATGTCAGAGTGGATTTATTATTCAAAGGGGAAGCACTTAAGCAGCGCGCTTTCACTGAGGTGAACTGCATTCAGCCCGAGCAGCTCAGCCATGCTCAGCCGGAGCGGGGGAAAACAGTTCGATGAGCACAGCCGTCAAAATCAAATTCCCCCAAAAACACAGACCATAACAAAAAGAATATAAAAAGACATGAAGTGTAATAAATTAGACAAAGAAAAAGATGCTACACCACAGTACATAAAATCACACACAAACATTCTAAACATTAACTTAGGTACTGTACTGGAATAATAATTGAAAAAGACTTTAATTCTAAAGTGCTTTACAACAGTTCAGATGATCACTACTCTTCAGGCACTTCAAAGGAAACTGTCATTTCTTCAGGAGAAAGACATTTCTTCAGAAGAGACATCCAACGTCATTACCTTTTCCTGGTGCTTAGCTGGCTTTTGAGTGGCATCATAGAGCTTAACTTGTAATGAACACACACTTAAAAAAAAGGCTCATTGACAACTTGTGCGAAAATAAGGAAAAAGGGGCGGCTACAACAAGGACAGCCATTGGCTGAATTTGAATCACGTGACAGTTGCTCGGCAATCCACGAATATGCAAAGCCAAAGAGTGTAAAACCGCGAATAGTCAAGGGCCTTGTGTGTGTGTGTGTGTGTGTGTGTGTGTGTGTGTGTGTGTATATATATATATACACACACACAAACACACACACACGTGTATATATCGCAATGGTGGCCTGATGGTAAAAGGTGCTGGATCGCTGATCCTAAGGTTGGGGGTTCGAGTCCCACTCTCCACAAGGTTGTCACTGTCCCATAGTGCAGCTAACTGGGTTATCAAAAGGCCAGCCATGTCTCTCACTGTCTATGATGAGAGGTTCATGTAAAAGAACCACTGCTGACGTTATTAAAGAGTAGCTGTTTAGCCGTCAGTGTTTCTGCCCCTTGATGCGAGTGTGAACGGTTGCGTTTGTACTGGCCCTATAATTGTTTGGTGAGCTGTTCAGGGTGTACCCTGCCTTCGCCCACAGTTGGTTGAGGTAGGAAAATGGATGGAATAAACAGAACGCAGCTCTGATCATTTTCCCTGTTCTCCCAATTAATTAATATAAACATCATAATAGTTCGTACATACCATACAGGAACGGCACAACCTGATGGTTCGCTATCTGACTCAAACATCATTCTCGAAAGAGGATAACGCTTAAAACAAAATGACACACTCCCAGCTTATTACAGACGTTCAAGCAGGCAGCGTCATCACCATACTTAACTTATTTTTAGATTTTTTTTTCAATTAAACTGAAAATACATCCTTACGAAGTGGTCTCAAAAGTCCACAGCGACATGAACTCTGCTCAAAGTGCATGCCTCACCTGACCAGTCTCTGTCATAGTTGAATTATCAGAATATAAACTATAAAAATCACACTTTGGTCTTTTTACACATTATTTTTGTATATCGAGATACCAAAACTCTGTATAGTGTTGAAAGAGTAAACATCTGTTCGCTATCATTGAAATGAGTAAATCTCTCAGCGTCCAGTAATATCCAACCACATCTGGGGTACAATTGTTCATTATTGCCACATAGTGGGGTGTGTGCTCAAATTTTATAAATGTGGTATGCTTCGAACTTCTGCAGTCTATTTTTAATTAAAGGAACGCGAGTGATTACTGATTACTTTGAGACTTAAAACAAATGTGAGGCGCTCCACCGAAAGTAGGCGCTTGACGCACAGACCATTGTGGCACAGACTTTTGAGATAAAGGCCAGAAAAGTAAAAATGGTCCATTTTTATTGAAAATCGAATTTTTGCATAAACTATTCAACTATCACTTTCTCACGTGAAATCAACTAAAACTCACTAAAAATGTCTTTTTCCATTTTCTGGCAAGTACCCTCATAAAACTGGATAAAAACAGGAGCAAAACTTATTGGTTTTCATTGCAATTATTCACTGAGTTCGGTATGAGACACTATAATCCATACACCAGAAGAACAGCCGTGAAGTAGCCTTTCCATTTTGGATACTGTTTTGAGATTAAATGAACTTCCATGCCGTTTCAGCAAATAAAATAAAGGTTATGAAGACGATACGGTGGCAGTGGTGGTCCCGTGGTATAGGGCGCAGGATCGCTGATCCTAAGGTTGGGGGTTCGAGTTCACACAAGGTTGTCACTGGAGCTAACTGGGTTATCAAAGGTGGGCCATGCCTCTCCCTGCCTATGGTGAGTGGCATATAAAAGAACCATTGCTGACTTTCATAAACAATAGGCTGCAAAGCCGTCAGCGTGTTTCTGTCCCATGCGAAAGGATTGTGACAGGAAGGGCATCCGACATAAAAACCAATGCCAAATCAGATGATTTGCTGTGGCGACCCCTGAGAAAGGGGAAAAAGCCAAAAGGATAAAAAGAAAGAAAGAAAAGACGACGATATGCTTGTAAACAATGCAGGCTAGTTGCTAGGGAAGATCTGAAATGGGCACACTGATTGGTCAGTTCAGGCTTGGCACATGCACAGCGCCCGTTACACGTTAACTTCGGGTATTTACTGCATGCTGAATTTATCTCCATTTTTCTCTTCAATACCAGTCGTTAAGTATTATTCATAAGATTGTGAATACACAATTTCTGAAAAAGGAGAGTGAAATGTCATCTGGGATGTCTAGCAGCATTGGTATAGATGCTAAATTCGACACGAGAATTCGGCTTTGAAGATGCCAGAATGCTTTGGCGTTCTTGAAGATTATTTCGCCTATTTTTGTGAGTATTTTTCTCTGCATACAGAATTTGATTCTGGAATTTTTTGATGATTTGATTTGTGTGTAATCTTGTCTGGACTGGACATGCTGGATCGTGGGTTGTTTAGTTTTGTATGAAAATTGGTCAGGACCTGAAAAATAATTAAATTTTTCATTCTTTTTACAGATGAACAAACTGATGATGATGCCAGCTAGTTGATGAAGATTTTGATTTTGATGAAGAGGCATCTATTAATAAAAGTGTGAATGAGTTAGTTTTGTTGTGTTTGAGATGTGATCCTTTCTGCTGAGCAGGATATAGATGAAGATGATGGTGCTGAGGGCGGAGTTGATGAAGCTTACTTGTATAAAGAGATCAGAAAGTTTTCTTATATGGTTATCTTATATATAGTTTTCTTAATTTCAGTGTGATTGTTTGAACCCGATAGTGTTTTTTTCCATCTGTATCATTTGAAGGCATTTGAACCTTTATATAATGGTCAAAAAAATACATACTGATCTTATTGGAATAAACAGTAATGAAAAAAGAAAGTCGTTTTTGTTCATTTTTTGGGGGGTTACCACAGTGACTGATGGGTTAAAAAAGGGCCTGTCAGATTAAAATGATGATTTCTCCTATCATCTCTTCCTCAAACTTTTCCAAGACATGTTTTCTCAAAGTTTATATGGCTGAAGTACATAAAATATTTGGTTTCTAAGCACTAATGATCTTGGAAGAAGTGCAATCTTTGTGCTCATTTTTCTCTAAAACGTCATGTGAAATTTTTAGTTGAATGCTGACACAAGAGGTATTGACAAACTTTTTGCTGCATTTTGCAGCTTTCGGCCTCCTCTATCGGACTGTGTAAAAAGCTCATTTTTGGAAGCAACAGCCGACTTTCGGTGGAGTGGCTCACAAATATATAAGAACTTTTGATGAGTGACGAGAGTTTTACTGGCCATTAGTGTCAACACGGAGAACACACACTACACATCAACACGTTCGAGACAAACACATTTACAAAATAAATTTTTGTTCCTTCATGTTGATCTCTGGCTGATTAGGAACAGCACTTTGGACCATGGACCAGATGAGTGCAAGATGATCTTTTGAAAATCAGGAACACGTTCATGGAAAACAGGAACAGGTTTGTGAACGTGGTGACAAACTTAAATAATCTAAATTGTCTGCAATCTTCTCATAGCATCTTGTGATCCTTCAAGTCAGATTTTTATCAAGAGTTTTAATAGTTAATAAAAATCCAAGATGTTTTTTTCCTGATGTAGTTTCAGGTGATAGAGATAATTGTGTGCAATAATTAGGAACCGCCTACGGGGTTTTTTGTTGCTGCTGGGTTTCATTCCAAATCATACATGTCACAGCTGATTGTACTTTTTCAACAGCTGATCTTCGCTCTGAATCCATGATCAGATGTGGCCCTTGCTTTATTAAAATGACAGCTAGTAGTCAAACGTCCTGTTTGGGAACGAGACCGAATACCACCTTTATGTCTGACCCTGCAATGGACTGGTGAGATGTTTAAGATGTACCCCACAACTCCACGCATTGTTAGTGGAGACCTTCATAGAAATAAGTAGTACAGCAAATGAATTACAGTAATACATATTTTTCACTATAGTCACAGAAATATTCAGTTCACACTGCATTTAGAATGATTTTTATCACTTACATTGTGTGCAAATTTCACAACTGCCAAAACAGCTCGGTTAGTTGAGTGATTGAGCAGTTTGGGGTTAACCTGCTTGCAGACAAGATTCTCACACTGAAGTTTTCCAAAGCGAAAAAAGACAAAGAAACTGAAGATCCACCAGTTGAGCAGCAGCTATGATCGTCTGTTCGATGAAGAGAACTGATGGTTCATTGAAAACAATAAAATTAAATAATATGAATAAAAATAGGAACAAAATGCTCCGCATATTCTAAATGTTACCAGGAACCACATCCATCCTGTGTGTGTGGGTGTGTGATTAACAGCCATTTGGGGACACCATAAATTTTCTGAAGCCGGATTCACACAGGAAGTGACGCGTGGGAAGCGAGACCCTGTGACTCAACTGCAAGCAAAATCGCTTGTTTAACGTGGCCCACGGAAGCGAACAGAAAAGGTTTTGAGGACGGCATGACTGTTGCATACGTACTACATTTAAGTGAATCATACACTTTTAAGGTAAAAGACAGTAAAAGGCAGAAAACTGGTCATTTGATAATGTGGATCAATAGTGGAAGCTCAACTGCAGGTATTGGCAATTTTTCCTGAAAGCAGTGATTCTCAAATGGTGGGGCGGTGCGATGCCGGGGGGGGTGCACCAGGGAACATACTTTTCTTTGCCCTATTAGAATAGAGTGTAATTGCACATCCACTACAGCAGGTGGCAGTGGCTTCCTCACTGTCAGAGTGTGCCCAGAGGTAAAATAAGAAGTGAAGTTAATAAACCCACCACGAAAATTTTTAACAGGGACGAAAAGAGAGGCGGAGAGAGACGGAGACAGTGAGAGAAACGAAAGTCTCCCGAAAGCTAAGTTGAGGAGGTACGATGAAGCGGATGTACCACTCAGCTTCACTGTGCTGCGGTGAGAAACGAGGAAAGACTACTGTGTTTACTGTGTCTGAAAACATTGGCAGCAGACAGCATGAACCCAAATCGTTTTTTTTCAGCGAAAATGTGCCGAATATTTCCAACAACCATCCAGCAAACCAGCGAGCTCTGTTAGCATCAGATAAGGTGGAGTACCAAACTGCTCAGTGCAGAAAACCCCACAACATTGCAGAGGAACTGATCCTACCTGCAGCACACATGGTCTCTGTCATGCTGGATGACATCACTGCTACGAAAATAAGTCCAGGTCCCAGTTCAGCATTGACCAGAAGCTGAGAGTTCAGTTTCGTGCTTTAAACCCGGCTTCGAAAAGCTGTGCACATTGTACCATTAATCTGGACTTAATCATTTTGACAAAAATAAATAAATAAATAAAAATAATACAAATTATTTGATTCATTTTTGTTTTGGAGGTTAAAGTCGTCGTCGTCTTTTCCTTACGGCTGTTCCCTTCAGGGATCGCCACAGCGAATTATCTGCCTCCATCTCACCAAATCCTCTGCATCTTCTACTCTGACTCCAACTACCTTCATGTCCTCCTTCACCACATCCATAAATGTTCTCTTTGGTCTTCTTCTAGGCCTTCTGCCTGGTAGTTTCAACCTTAGCATCCTACTACCAATATATTCACTGTCGCTCCTCTGTACATGTCCAAACCATCTAAATCTAGCCTCTCTGACTGTCTCCAAAACCTCTTACATGTGCTGTCCCTCTGATGTACTGATTTCTCATCCTGTCCATCCTCGTTACTCCCAAAGAGAACCTCAACATTTTCATCTCTGATACCTCCAGCTCTGCCTCCTGTCTTTTCCCTCAGTGTCACTGTTTCTAACATCCCCATTTCACCAGAGCATGGAATGCAATGATCGTGGCAGGAAGGCGCAGAATGCACTCTACGGAGGAGCTTCGGCATTTTTACATGGAAAATGGGTCAAAAACCTAGGGAAAATTGTACCGTTGGAACACCTTTGGAACGTTCACGGAATGTGCGGAAAAGACACAAAGACCATGGTACAATGTCGGAATACATGCGTAAAAGCGCTCGGATTACCTTCGGAACCAGTGCAGATTGCAAAGGAAGACCTTCGGGTAATTCAGGGAACGTTCATGGAAAGCACTGACCACTCAAGGAACGACTACGCCACTACTCCATTTTAGAAGGAAGAGCGACGGAATGATTGCGGAACAGGCGGAACGTTCACGTTCAACATGGAATGACTGAGGAATACCCGGCGTAACCACGTTTCAGCGAGGAAAAATCGGCAAAAATCGGCAAAAATCAAAGGATTTGCTCCTGATTCCACCTATAAATACACAGAATCGACCAAGGAAGCTCATGCTCTGATTCATACCATATGTTTATAATGTATAACATGTTTATAATGTACAATGAATTTAAAATTTATCATATGTTAATATTTTTAATATCAATAATGTCAATAAATTCCTTTTATTTGCACCTCAATGAATCTTTCCAGACTAAAAACCATGCACACAAGTTCAAGCCACAGTTATTATAACTTTAAAACGTTATTACATGAACAGGAAAACAGAAAAAATAAAGTGAATGAACTGAAATAATTTATAGTCGAAGTGACTTCCTTGAGTGTTCTGCAAGTCTTCCGTGTTATCCGCAACCATTCCGCATGTATTCCGCAAACCTTGCGTGAGTATTCCATGGGGATTCTGTGGACACTTTTGACCACCTGGAAGAGGGGGTAAGGCTTGCGGAACGATCAAGGAACACCGGCGGAATAAAAGGAATGATTAAGGAACGTTTAAGGAATTGACGGAATGTTTGCAAAACGACTGATTTGTCGGAAAATTTTTCCGTGAACGTGCTTTTGAACATGTTCAAAAGCACATTCTTGGAAGATTTTGGCCTGCCAGAACCAGAGAAATACGTTCGGAAGGACACGGAAGATGAGTGAACGACTGAGGAATGTTGGAGGATGACGACATTTTTGCTTCCGCGAGTCTGCCGTGCTCCAGTAAAATTGGGGTATAAACCATACAACACCGCTGGTCTCAACACCGTCTTGTACACTTTTCCTTTCATTCTTGCCGATTACTTTCCTATCACACATCACACCGGACACTTTTCTCCAACCATTCCAACCTGCCTGCACATGCTTCTTCACCTCTTTTCCACACTCTCCATTGTTCTGGATTGTTGAGACTAAGTACTTAAAATCCTCCACCTTCTTTATCTCTGCTCCCTGTAACCTCACCGTTCCTCTTGGGTCCTTGTCATTCATACACATGTATTCTGTCTTACTGAGGCTAACCTTCATTCCTCTCCTTTCCAGGGCATACCTCCACCTCTCTAGATTTTCCTGCACTTGTTCTCTGCTCTCACTACAGATCACAATGTCATCTGCAAACATCATAGTCCATGAGGAATCTTGTCTGACCTCGTCTGTCAGCCTGTCCATCACCATAGCAAACAAGAAGGGGCTCAGAGCTGACCCTCAATGCAGTCCTACCCCCACCTTGAACTCTTCTGTCACACCGACAGCACACTCACCACTGCCTTACATCCCTCATACATGTCCTGCACCACTCGAACATACTTCTCTGCCACTCCAGACTTCCTCATGCAATACCAGAGTTCCTCTCTTGGCACCCTGTCCCTGTCATATGCTTTCTCCAGATCCATTTTGTAGGTTAAAGTGTTTTATATATTGTGCTCCTGATTTAATATTTCTGATCGATTTTAATTTATTATTATTTATTAATTTTATTTAATTTATTTTTCAGTATCGAATGGTTCAAATTATTTGTCAAAAAAATATTCCAGTTTAAATAAGGATATTTTTTCATTTCAGGCAAATTAATGCACTTTAAATCTTTGTTTAAAGACTAAAAATTGTTAAAGTTATTCTTTGTTGGAAGTTGATCAATATTCTTCGTTTTTTGTATTCCATCATGATAAGGATTTGTTATGTTATTAAGGATATAGTGTTATGCAGAGGATTACTTATAATAATTTTTCGAGAAATAACACCATTTATATTGGGGGGGGTGGGCGCGTGGAATGTTTGACTCTTCCTAGGGGGGGCTCAACAGAAAATAATTGAGAGGTGCTGCCTTAAAATAGCGACATGTTGGGCGAGGCTGGCGTTACTTGTAACTGAGGATGAGACACTGCACAGATGAGCATGATGGTGAATCCAAATCGGTTTACACAGCTAACGTTTTGCCTCTGGTTTCCTGTCGTCAGTTGGTTTAGGAACAAAAATTAATGTTTTCCATTATTTCTGCGCTTGTTTGTGCCACCCCGCCATGAACCATAACATGTTATGATATATGGGGTCAGTGACACAACCCAGCCAATCCGACAAGCTCGCGGCAATACCAGGTTGGAACAGCCAATCAGAAATGTAACGTCTCAGAGCACACCTAGTCATAACACTCACACACACTTTAAAATTAGGCAAAGACTGATGTTGCCAGAAGGAACCACTGACGTTACACGTGAATGTTTTAAAGAGCTGGTTCCACTAATTTAACACATGGATCCTTTGTGTTCTAACAAGTTGGCAGGCACTTGAAAAAATTTGCCTCTCGACACTCATTTCGCTGGCGATCACTGACCTTGTACGGTCGTTCATCTTTTCCTCCATGGATCCACCGCTGTTGTGCGATCATATTACTCTTATGCTAACACAAATGGGAGATTGAGAGCTCTGCTACACATGACAATGGATGATTTGGAGTTCCTCTGGGACTCTCATTGTATTGGCTGGTTCTTACTGATGTACTCAGTCCATGATTCATCATAAAACGCAACATGTCAATCCTATATGGCCAAAAGTATGAGGACATCTGGCCATCTCACCCACACGCTCATTTTTTAGTTTTAATTAGTTGTCCTCTCCCCTACCTTATTTTTTTTACTGTTATAATAAGGTGCTCTTCAGGGAAGATATATATATATATATATATATATATATATATATATATATATATATATATATATATTGCTGCTGTGGGGTTTTGTGCTCAATCAGCTATATGAGCATTAGTGACGTCAGGCACAGATTCCAGGCGAGGAGGACTGGGGTACTGGCAACATTCCAGTTTATTCCAAAGTTGGTGAGTGGGGTTGAGGACAGGGCTCTGTGAAGGAAAATTTTCCACCTAAAACTTGGAAAATCAGCTGTTTGAGCATTCTGCACTCAGGGACACTGTCAGGCCAGAACACGTTTAGGACCCTTGTTTGTAGTGAATAGAAATTGTAGTGATATTCAACACGAAGGCATCTTACACTACCTTTGTAACCATTTGGGAAGGGCTTACTTTTAGATGGTCAGCTCAGATGTCCACTTGTGTTAAACCATGTAGAGTACCTGAGCCACTGTAGCCAGAAAGAGCCAAAGAACATTGGGTGTAAGATCCAGCAGTGTGCATTAGAAATGCTTTAGTCATCTTTTTGTTGCTTTCAACTCCCTGTGAGTTCTGCGTTGTTAGGGGTTTATGGACAGAACTAAATGCAATTCAGCTGTGTGGGTTTTTAATGTCTACTCGACAGCAACACATGGCTTTCCTGAAAGACGAAGGAAACCTGAGAACCAGTCCTGTTGATCTGAAACTTAATTGATGCCAAACTCTCATGAAAATGATTCCAGGTCGACTTTCCTGTTAATTTAACTTCTTGTCTGTTTGTTGGAAAACTCAGCTTGTTGTGAACAGTTGCAAAGCAGCACTACTGGTTCTGGCACTGCACGCCTGGAGCCCTGCAGGTTCTCTAGTTCTTTCTCTCTCACACACACACACACACACAGTAGGGGGAAGCAACTCATGCTCCCAGCTCTGGCACTGCTCAAGTCTGAACCCAGCAGCAGATGATGACGCCAGAGTATCGGCCAAACCCACGGTGTTTCAGGAGTGTAAACAAAGAGAATGGATGAAGGCAAGTCAAGTCTGACCCAGTTTATAAATTCCTTCAGAACACATCACTTCTCTTCAGAGGAACCTGTCACATTTCACTGCATCACGATAACCATGAGAATGACAATGAAAGTACTCCGTAGGAACCTGATCAGGAACTGAAACTGAGATCATTTCCTGTTTGTGTATTATTTTTCAAAGTATTAGCTCTTAACTGCTGCTTGTCTGTAATATACAACACAACCCAAAATTCAGAACTTTCTACTCAGCATATATCCATGAACATGTACCCATGGAAGTCCACTTCTGCTCCCACCAAAGTCAGTAAGATGATTTACTCCTTTGTAAAATTACTATGGCTTCTCCATCTTTCAACTCTGACAATCATGACTTCGCTATCTGATGATTACGACCCCACTCGCTCATAATTATGACTTTGCTGTCTCAATTATAACTTCTCTATGGAGGCCATCAATTCAATCACACAACTATAACATGATAAATTAACCTTCATCAGTTCATTTAGCCCTCTCATATCTTCATAAATGCAACCAATTTGATCTCAATTATAGCTTCACTCTCTCATAAAAACACCTTCACTCTTTGATGATTATGACTTTGCCATCTCATAATTATGCCTAACCAACAACTGAGTTATTAACTCATATTTAAGACTGAGAGGTTGACTTTTTCTTGGCTGATATTTATGTCTAAGTAGCCTGGCTCATAATTATAACTTACAAGCTGATTTTTTCCCCTCAAGTGGGAGAAATGGGCTTTATTACAGACCATATTTTTCAGAATGAAATGAGCAATGCTTCCTCAAAAAAACAATGCACTTCCACATCACATTATCAAAACAAACAAATAAATAGCATTATCAGACATCTTGCCTAAAGTTTATATTCCACAACAATATATGAAATATTCCAAAATATTATTCTGTGTTGGATTGTACACCTTTCCAGGTGTTCTGAACTCCATTATTTTATTCTGAGAAGTGAAATAAAAATGTTTCTCTTGATCAGTATAAACATTACCAGGAGTCGTGTGGAATGTTTAAATATTTACAGCAGTAGAC
>CM045743.1:4658939-4723939 GCA_024760905.1 Plotosus lineatus
CGTAAAAAAAATTCTGATCATGGAAACTTGCACAGGGCAGTGGTGGTCTAGTGGTATAAGGTGCCGGATTGCTGATCCAAAGGTTGGGGGTTCGAGTCCCACTCTACACAAGGTTGTCACTGTCCCCACCCCCAGTGCAGCTTACTGGGTTATCAAAGGCCGGCCATGTCTCTCACTGTCTTTGGTGAGAGGCATGTAAAAGAACCATTGCTCACTTTCGACAAGGGTAGGCAGCAAAGCCGTCGGCGTGTTTCCGCCCTGCGATGGCCTGGCGAGCTGTCCAGGGTGTACTCTGCCCTCGCCCTGAGTTGGCTGGGATGGGCACCAGCCTTCCCGTGACCCTAATTAGGATGAAGCGGTTACAGAAAATGATGATGAACTGGAAACTTGCACAGTAAACGATGCAATTCAAAATTGTCACAGAACCATGTCATGCGAAATCCCGGAAGAGGAGGATCATAGATGGGAAGACGCCCACATGATGGCTAGGGATGAAAGCCCTAGGGAAGTCCCCAACCTGAGGACGGAATGGATGGGGCAACTACTGACAACAAGGAAATTCACCCGTGGAGGCTGCTGGAACGTGAAGACCATGTATGCCATCGGGAAAACTGCAATAGTAGCATGAGAAATGAGGAGATATCTCCTGGACGTGCTCGGTATAAGTGAGCTGAGATGGACCAGATTTGGAGAAGTGAAAGTCAACACCAGAGAGTCTATCCTATACTCTGGGTCGGAGGATCAACATGACAAGGGGGTAGCAATCATGCTGAGCCCTGAGACGAGAAAATGTTTGATCAACTGGAACCCGGTGAGTGAAAGAATCATAATCGCTTGATTCAATTCAAAGCATGTGAAAGATACCATCATCCAGATCTACAGTCCTGCCAATGATGCTGATGAAGAGGAGAAAGATGCTTTCTATGAACAACTACAAAAGGAGATTGAATTCGCACCAAAGCATGATATTCTCATTTTAATGGGTGACGCAAATGCCAAAGTGGGGAGTAGCAATGGAAACCACACAAGAGTGTTGGGCAAAGAAGGTTTGGGCAATATGAACAAAAATGGAGAGAGATTAGTTGAATTGTGTGAGGAATGCGATCTCGTGATTGGACGTACACTGTTCAAACACAAAGACATACATAAATATACATGGGCCTCACCAAACAACAGAGACAAAAATCAAATTGACCACATCATCAGCAATGGAAGATACAGAAGATCTCTTTCAGATGCTCGAGCCATGAGGGGTGCTGATGCTGGAACTGACCACACAGCCTAGTAGTTGGTAAGATGAAGCTTAGACTTTCACGACACAAAGCCAGGAATGCCAGCAAAAGGACAACATATAACTGCACTCCTGAAACAAAAAGGTGTCCAAAGGCCAAAGTTCGTATTGCAGTTGAAGAACAGAATCGAGGCACTAGAAGAGAGCACGCAGGATGCCATAGATGAGAATAACACACAAAGAGATTGAGAGAACTTCACTACAGTGTACATAGAGGTAGCGGAGAACATCTTGGGCTAGAAGCAATGGGAGCGTAAGGAATGGATAAGCAGTGAAACCTGGTAGGCTATAGATGAAAGGAAAAATGTGAAAAGTGAAATAAACTGTGCACGCTCAGAGACAATACAAACCATCAAACAACAACAACAGTATAGGGATCTGGATCGGAATGTGAAGAAGAAAGTTCGAGCAGATAAACGAGAGATGATCAACAGACTTGCTGAGGAGGCAGAGCATGCAGCAAAGACAAATGACATGGGGTCTCTGTATGAGATTACAAAAGAGCTGTCATAAAAAGAGATGGTCAACAACTGGAGTGAGAGATAAGAATGATAAACTCATCATTGAAGAAGATCAGATACTACAGAGCTGGAAAGAGCACTTTGAGGAGGTATTAAATGTGGAAAACCTGTGCAATGAAGACAAAGCTGAGGATGAGTTTGAGCTCAATAATATCAAAATTATAGATGAAATCAAGACTCGGTCTTATACAGAAGAAGAGGTGAAAAAGGCAGTGATAAAGTTAAAGAGTGGTAAAGCAGCTGGTGTGGACAACATCAGGGGTGAAATGTTGAAAGCTGGAAGCAAGCTAACATCCAAGAAGTTGCTGCACATGTTCGAATGTGTGAGAAAATCAATCACAACGCCGGGCGATTGGGAAAAAAAATCAATGATAGCTAAAATACTAAAGAAAGGCGATCTGACGAGCTGTGACAAAAGTAGAGGAATATCACTGCTCTCCATACCTGGAAACGTTTTCTGCATAACACAGACATCAGAGTGGTTCCCTGTCAGAACTGCAGTTCCACAAGGTTGCGTAACGTCTGGGTTTCTTTTCATCATTGCTGTGGACCGGATTATGAGGAAAACAACTAGCGGAACGAGAACAGGCATCAGATGGAAGTTTGCCACTCAGCTTGAAGACTTGGACGATGCTGATGATATCGCCCTTCTGGCTAGTACGCACCAGCATATGCAAGAGAAGACAGAAAGACTATGTCAACATGCTGAGAGTATGGGTCTCCAAATCAACACTGATAAGACCAAGGTGTTAAGACTGAACAACAGAGTAACCAGCCCTGTTGAGATCAAGGGCAGAAGTGTTGAAGATGTGGACACTTTCACGTACCTTGGTGCTGTGCTAAATAAGACTGGAGGATCTACAGAAGACATAAAACACAGGCTAAGTCTAGCAAGAACTGCCTTTGCTATGCTCGGCCCCCTCTGGAAATCAAGCAAGTACAGCAGAAAGACGAAGGTCAGGGTATTTAACAACAATGTAATGTCAGTGCTACTTTATGCTGCAGAGATGTGAAAATTAAATGAAGGAAATTCCAGAGGAAGTGTCTTTGGGGAATTCTCCGGATGTTCTTGCCAACAAAAATCAGAAATACAGCAATGAGCTCTCCTGCAGGACAGAAACGTACCCAGTGGGCGAAACAGAGAGGACCAGAACATGGCGGTAGATAGGACACACCTTGAGGAAGTCACATGATCATAACACGAGAATAGCACTGACATGGAGGCCAGAGGGGAGAAGAAAGAGAGGTCGCCCAAGAACAACATGGAGGCGAAGCGCTGAAGCCGAATGGAAAGAACCAGGGTGGCAGACATGGAGCGAAGCTGGTGCAGCAGCGAAAGATTGAGAGGGATGGCAGAGGATGCTGGCAGGCCTTGTGAGCCGACTATGGCTTGAAGAGGATAAGGAAGTACTGTGTATGATTATTATAATGATCATAAACATAAAAACCATAGTTCCCAAAACAGGATGCAAATCTTCTTCTTCTTTTCCTTTTCTCCCTTTTTCAGGGGTCGCCACAGCGAATCATCTGATTCACATGATTGATTTGGTGTAGGTTTTTATGTCGGATGCCCTTCCTGACACATCCCTTTAGCAAGGAACAGAAACACACTGACGGCTCTGCAGCTCCTCTTGTTGAAAGTCAGCAATGGTTCTTTTACATGAACCTCTCATCATAGACAGTGAGAGACATGGCCCGCCTTTGATAACCCAGTTAGCTGCACTGGGGAGGGGACAGTGACAACCCTGTGGAGAGTGGGACTCGAACCCCCTACCTTTGGATCAGCGATCCACCGCCCTATACCACTAGGCCACCACTGCCCCCCCCCCCCCAAAAACAGCATACAAACGAGGCATCTTAATTAAAACTTGTTCATAAAGCTCCAGTCTCAGCTCCTGTTGCTTTCCATCACAATGCCACGAGCAATATGGCGGCAGTGTTGATGTGCTTTGCCAGTAAATGCAGTGTCTAATGTATCGCTGGGATTTATAGTGATCCGGTTGGTGATCACCAGATATCCGGTAATGCATATAACTTGGAACCATTGGGCACCCAGTGCCCGGATGTCAGAGCTGTCAGAGGAACCAAAATGATGGACCAAGCATTGAAATTGAAGTTGATGTTCAGTCTTGATTGTGTTTGAAACTGATATGATTTACTGCTATATTCGAACAGAACATTTTGGCTGAAGGACCTATTAGGTGTTTCACTGAGAAACCAAAGATCCCATGTGACTGCATATGTTGTAATTTTCTTTTTCATTTCTCACTAAAAACTATCATATTACTATCAGTAATAAAATTGAGGTTTATTTCCCAATTATTTGCTCCCTGGGTGCCACCATTGCTCTCTCTCTCTCTCTCTCTCTCTCTCTCTCTCTAATATATATATATATATATATATATATATATATATTATACACAGTATAGGTACAAGTTTGCCAAGTGGGATAAATGGAGGTAAATAGGGCAAAACCCAGTTCACCACGGGTAAACACAGCTGGGACCATGTGTGAAAAGTCACTTTAGACTTGCCAGCTAGTATTTGCCACAATTGTCAGAGGTAATTAATTCAACAAAAATTATATATTTATGATGTAAGCTGCCCCAGCTAGGCACATGAAAGATTTCATTTAGTTCTGGAAACGATCCAGATCAAATTGAGGATCCAGAATTTTTTTTTTTTTAATGTGTGTGTGTGTGTGTTGGGGGGGGGGGGGGGGGTTTGTTACAGCAGATCCAGCAGGCAGTGCTGTGCACTTTCTGTTATTTTATTCATGGTTTCAGTTAACCAACAGATCGAAACATGCTTGGATTTTTTTTAATTCAGAAAGTTACTGTACTGATTTTTCCATTACTATTCCAAAATCTTTGGAATCATATAAACCAAGAATTATAAACTTGTAAAAATATTGTCTGTCCATTCCATACTCTTCTTTTCCTTTCAGATTTTTCCCTTTTTCAGGGGTGTCCACAGCAAATCATCTGATTCACATGATTAATTTGGCATAGGTTTTTACGTCGGATGTCCTTCCTGACACAATCCTTTTGCAAGGGGCAGAAACACACTGACGGCTATGCAGTTACTCTTTACGAAAGTCAGCAATGGTTCTTTTACATCAGTGCTTCTCAATTATTTTCTGTTACGCCCCCCCTAGCAAGAAGAAAACAATTCGCGCCCTCCCACCACCCACTTTCCGCCGCAACTATAAATTATAACTTTTTTCTATAATATAGTTACAGGTATATCTCTTCATTATATCGTATCCTTGTTAACATAAATAAAACAAAAAGAAAGAGATATAGTTCAACTTACAAGAATAACTTTTTTAACATTTTTTATTAGTCTGTAAAAGAAAGTGCATCAATTTGCCTTAAATTTAAAAATAATAATATCCTTGTTACATTTTTGACAAACTTACCACACCATTTGCTGCTGAAAATAAAATCAATAAATAATTAATTCAAATTGACTTCAGAAACATTAACTCAGGAGCACAATATATAAACACTTTAACCTACAAAACAAGAACAAATAGAACAATTTGTGCTGATTTTTTTTTCTCAAAATGAGGAAGCCAAGATTAATGGCTACAATGAGCACGTTTTGCAGCGCACAGCTTCTCAAAGCGAGGTTTGAAGCATGACACTGCAACTCTCAGCTCCTGCTCAATGTTTAGCTGGGACCTGTACTTGCTGCGCACAATGGGCAATGAGGGCGCCACTGCCAACTACTGGAGTGGATGTGCAATTACACTTTTTTGTAGTACGGCGGAAAAAAAGCATGTTCTCCTGGGTCACACGCGCCCCCTCAGCATCCCATCGCGCCCCCCCAGGGGGGCGCGCCCCACTATTTGAGAAGCACTGTTTTACATGAACCTCTCACCATCGGCAGTGAAAGACGTAACCAGCCTTTGATAACCCAGTGAGTGCACTGGGGGGTTGGACAGTGACAATCTTGTGGAGAGGGGGACTTGAACCCCCAACCTGAAGATCAGCAATCCAGCGCCCTTTACCACCAGGCCACCAGTGCCCTGTCTGTCCATTTAAAATTAAGCAGATTTATAGTCTGAGGACCCAACAAGAGTCACATGATTATTACCGTATCTGATGTGATAAGCGCCCAGGCACTTAAAAAAATTGGGGTGGGTGGGCGCTTATTAAAATGCTTACCTGCGGAGTGGAACAGGGTGCTTATTACCATCGAGGTGGAAAACATGAATAATAACAGAACAATAAAAGAGTTTTACGGGTATTTGTGTTATTTATTTTGTGGTGTCAATCAAATTACTTTCATGAAAGCTGAAAAAAACAGAAAACAGCATAATTAAAAAAAAGACCCTTTCATTTTCCCTCCTAGCGCTGTTCCTTTAAATACCCCCCATGTGAATGTCAACTTTAGCACATGGCACCTTGAACCAATCAACACAAAGGTCAACTTTAGCACATGGCATGTTGAAAAGCACATAGCCAGGAACTTCTTTGAAAGAGAGAGAGCGAGAGAGAGCAAGAGAAATTTCCTTTAGGCTTTTTCCCTTTATCAGGGTTCTCTACAGCATGAAATCAGTGAGCAGGACAATCCTGTGAAAAATCCGAGTCATCACTTTCTGGTAGGTCCATATCTGGCTCATCGCTCAATTTATTCAGAGCATCCCATAGTTGTATACTGTAGCAGTTTCTAATGGTTCATCTTGTTGGACATTTACCAAGAGAACACAGGGAAATATTTTGGCAGAACAATCACATGCTGTTACTGATGAACATTTTCGACATTCCCCAGTGGCAGGAACTCTTGAAATACCGCATCTTCTCTTCTTTTCCTTTCGGTTGTTCCCTTCAGGGGTCGCCACAGCAAATCATCTGCCTCCATCTCACCCTATCCTTTGCATCTTCTCTTATGTCAACAACCTTCATGTCCTCCTTCACCACATCCATGAATCGTCTCTTTGGTCTTCCTCTAGGCCTTCTGCCTGGTAGTTCCAACCTCAGCATCCTATTACCAATATACTCACTATCCCTCCTCTGTACATGTCCAAACCATATCAATCTAGCCTGTCTAACTTTGTCTCCAAAACGTCTTACATGTGCTGTCCCTCTGATGTGCTCATTGCTAATCAGATCCATCCTTGTTACTCTCAAAGAGAGCCTCAACATTTTCATCTATGCTACCTCCAGCTCTGCCTCCTGTCTTTTCCCCAGGGCCACTGTTTCTAAACCATACAACATCGTTGGCCTCAACACCGTCTTGTACGCTTTTCCTTTCATTCTTGCCGATACTCTCCTATCACACATCACACTGGACACTTTTCTCAAACCATTCCAACCTGCTTGCACGCGCTTCTTCACCTCTTTTCCACACTCTCCATTGCTCTGGATTGTTGAGCCTAAGTACTTAAAATCCTCCACCTTCCTTATCTCTACTCCCTGTAACCTCACCGTTCCTCTTGGGTCCTTGTCATTCATGCACATGTATTCTGTCTTACTGAGGCTAACCTTCATTCCCCTCCTTTCCAGGGCATACCTCCACCTCTCTAGATTTTCCTGCACTTGTTCTCTGCTCTCACTGCAGATCACAATATCATCTGCAAACATCATAGTACATGGAGATTCTTGTCTAACCTCGTCTGTCAGCCTGTCCATCACCATAACAAACAAGAAGGGGCTCAGAGCTGACCCTTGATGCAGTCCCACCTCCACCTTGAACTCTTCTGTCACAGCGACAGCACACCTCTCACCACTGTCTAACATCTCTTATACATGTCCTGCACCACTCTAACATACTTCTCTGCCACTCCAGACTTTCTCATGCAATACCACAGTTCCTCTCTCGGCACCCTGTCATATGCTTTCTCCAGATCCATAAAGGCACAATGCAGCTCCGGCTGACCTTCTCTGTACTTCTCCATTAACATCCTCAAGGCAAACACTGCATCTGTGGTGCTCTTTCTTCGCATGAAACCAAACTGTTGTTCACAAATGCTGACCTCTGCCCTTAGTCTAGCTTCCACTATTCTTTCCCATAACTTCGTCGTATGGCTCATCAACTTTATCCCCCTGTAGTTGCCACAATTCTGCACGTCTCCCTTGTTCTTAAAAATGGGCACCAGCACACTTCTCCTCCATTCCTCTGGCATCCTCTCACTCTCTAAGACCTTGTTAAATGTTCTTGTCAAAAAATCTACTGCAACCTCTCCTAGACACTTCCATACCTCCACCGGTATGTCATCAGGACCAACTGCCTTTCCATTCTTCATCCTCTTCATTGCCCTCCTCACTTCACCCTTACTAATCTTTGCTACTTCCTGGTCCTCAACAGTCACCTCTTCTACTCTTTTTTCTCTCTCATTTTCCTCATTCATCAGCTCTTCAAAGTACTCTTTCCATCTTCCCAGCACACTTCTGTCATCAGTCAATACATTTCCCTCTCTGTCCTTTATCAATCTAACTTGCTGCACGTCCTTCCCATCTCTATTTCTCTGCTGTGCCAACCTGTATAAATCATTTTCTCCTCCTTACTTTCCAACCGAGCATACAAGTCATCAAACGCGCTCTGTTTGGCCTTTGACACTGCTACCTTTGCCTTACGCTGTGTCTCCCTGTACTCCTGTTTACTCTCTTCGGTTTTCTCAATGTCCCACTTCTTCTTAGCTAATCTCTTCCTTTGTACACACTCCTGCACTTCCTCATTCCACCACCAAGTCTCCTGATCTACTTTCCTTCCAGATGACACACCAAGTATTCTCCTACCTGTCTCCCTGATCACATTCGCTGTAGTTGTCCAGTCATCTGGAAGCACTTCCTGACCACCCAAAGCCTGTTTCAACTCCTCCTTGAAGACAACCCGACACTCTTCCTTTTTCAACTTCCACCACTTTGTCTTCTGCTCTGCCTTTGCCTTCTTCACCTTCCTCACCATCAGCATCATCCTGCACACCACCATCCTATGCTGTTTGGCAACACTCTCACCCGCTACTACTTTGCAGTCACTGACTTCCTTTAAATTACATCGCCTGCACAAGATGTAGTCTACCTGTGTGCTCCTACCTCCACTTTTATAAGTCACCCTATGCTCCTCTCTCTTCTGGAAGAAAGTATTCACCACAGCCATTTCCATCCTTTTTGCAAAATCTACCAACATCTGTCCTTCTGCGTTCCTGTCCTGGATACCAAACCTACCCATCACTTCCTCGTCCCCTCTGTTTCCTGCACCAACATGTCCATTGAAGTCTGCCCCAATGACCACTCTTTCACCTCTGGGGGTACTCTGCATCACTTCATCGAACTCCCTCCAGAATCTCTCCTTCTCTTCTCGCTCACATCCTGTCTGTGGGGCATAAGCACTAACAACATTGACCATAACACCTTTAATTTCTAACTTGAGACTCATCACTCTGTCTGACACTCTTTTCACTTCTAGAACATTCCTGGCAAACTCCTCCTTCAAGATGACTCCGACTCCATTTCTCTTCCCATCCACACCGTGATAAAACAGCTTAAACCCTGCTCCTATGCTTCTAGCCTTGCGACCTTTCCACCTGGTCTCCTGAACACACAGTATGTCCACCTTCCTCCTCTGCATCATGTCAGCCAGCTCTCTACCTTTTCCTGTCATAGTTCCAATATTCAAAGTCCCTACTTTCAGTCCTAGACTCATGCCTTTCCTCTTCTCTCTCTGGCAACGGACACGCCTCCCGCCTCTCCTTCTTCGACGTCTTCGACCAACAGTAGTCCAATTTCCATCAGCACCCTGTTGGTTGACGGCACTGATGGCGGTCGTTGTTAACCCGGCCCTCGACCGATCCGGTATGTCATTCTTTCTTGTGATTCGCATAGTTTATTTGGCATTTGTTTTACGCCGGATGCCCTTCCTGACGAAACCCTCTGCATTTATCCGGGCTTGGGACCGGCGTGAGGGAGAGACACTGGTTTGTGCCCCCCCCTCACGGCTGCATTATATATATATATATATATATATATATATATATATATATATATATATATATATCGTACCTACATATACAGTGCTGTGCAAAGGTTTTTGCCCTCTTCCTGATTTTTTTTTACTCTTTTTGCACCTTTGTCACATTAAATTTTTCAGATCATCAAACAAATTTAAACATTACACAAAGATAACCCAAGTATTCAAAAAATGCAGTTTTTTCTGTTGTGATTTTATTTATGAAGAGAAAAATCCGATCCAAACCTACATGAATTGCCCCTTGTTAAAAGATGAGGTAATTGTGATTAATTCTGTTATTGGGGAAAACAGTTCAATTTCATGGCCACACCCAGGCATGACTGCTGCCAGACATTTCCAATCAGGAGACCCCTAACATAAAACCTGTCTGGCAAGGTGAGGTCGGCCATACTGAACACACATCATCATGTCGCGATCCAGTGCGCTTCCAGAGCAAACAAGAAAGATTACAGAGATGTCTCAGTTTGGGAAAGGATACAAAGTCATTGGTAAATCTTTTGGACACCAGGGACCACCGTCAGAGCCATTATCCATAAATAGAGAAGGCATGACACAGTGGTGACCCTTGACATGAGTAGCCAACATTTTAAAATTACTCCAAGAGCATGGTGCAGACTAACCAGAGAAATCACAAAGGCTCCAAAAACCACTTCTAAACAAGTACAAGCCTCATTAGCCTCAGTTTATGTCAATGTTCATGACTCCACCATCAGAAGGACACTCGGCAAAAATGGCGTCCATGGAAGAGTTCCGAGGCGAAAGCCACTGTTGACAAAGAATTATGGCACAACTCAGTTTTGCCAAGAATCATCCTGATCATCCCAAAAGCTTTTGGAAAAATGTCCTCTGAACTGATGAAACTAAAGTTGAACTTTTGGGAGAAATGCATTCCGTTACATTTGCCGCAAAAGGAACACAGCATTTGATAAAAAGAACATTGTGCCAACAGTGAAACATGGTGGTGGACGTGTGATGATCTGGGCCTGCTTTGCTGCTTCAGGACCTGGGTGACTTGTCACGATTGATGGAAGCATGAATTCTGCTCGCTACCAAGAAATCCTGGCGAAGAATGTTCGAGACCTCAAGCTAAAGCACATCTGGGTTCTGCAGCAAGACAATGATCCGGAGCACACCAGAATGTCCACTTCTGAATGGCTAAAAAAGAACAAAATGAGGGTTTCGGAGTGGCCTAGTCAAAGTCCCGACCTGAACCCTATTGAGATGCTGTGGCATGACCTTAAAAATGCTGTTCATGCCCGAAAACCATCCAATCTGGTTGATCTTCAACAATTCTGCAGAGAAGAGTGGGCCAAAATCCCATCACAGTGATGTAAAAGCCACATCGCCTCTTATCGCTTGACTAAAGTTATTGCTGCAAAAGGTGGTTCAACCGACTATTAGATTTGAGGGGGTAGATAATCTTTTTTATTATTTATTTATTTTTCACCTTAAATGCAATTGGCACTGACAACTGCATCTTGTGTTTACTTGTCTTTGTATATTATTATTATCATTATTATTATTATTATTATTATTATTATTATATTATCTTTGTATAATTTTTTTAAGTTTATCATCATCATCTTCTGCTTAGTCCAGGGTCGGGTCGCGGGGGCAGCAACCTAAGCAAAGAGGTCCAGACGTCCCTCTCCCGAGCCACTTCCTCCAACTCTCCCGGGGGGGACACCGAGGCGGTCCCAGACAAGTCGAGATACATAGTCCCTCCAGCGTGTTCTTGGTCGACCCCGGGGTCTCTTCCCGGTTGGACATGCCCGAAACACCACACCAGGGAGGTGTCCAGGGGGCATTCTGACCAGATGCCCGAGCCACCTCAACTGGCCCCTCTCAATGCGGAGGAGCAGCGGATCTACTCCGAGCTCTCCCCGGATGGTGGAGCTTCTCACCTTATCTCTAAGGGAGAACCCCGCCACCCCTCGAAGGAAGCTCATTTCATTTACTTGATCTGAAATGGATGACAATGACACACGTGCAAAAAAATGTCAGAAATTGGTCAGGGGCAAAAACTTTTGCATTATATTTGTGTGTTGTGCATGAATTGTAATTAAATAAAATCAACAAAATTCATGAAATATATTTTTAATATATAATAAAATAAACTTAAGCTCATGATATTATTACTCGTTGTAAAAAAAAAAAAACAACCCCCCCCCCCAGCCATTAATGTCCAATGCGAGCCTCCGTGATGACCTTTGACTTTTGAGATTCCATTCATGGGGTCCGTTTGAGCCTTCAGTTTAATTTTCGATTGTCATCTTTTGAAAATTGGTACAAAATACAGTACGTAGTGTACAAAAGACCCATTTGTTGTACTATGTGACGGAACAGCTGTTTTTTATGACATTTAAATAGCAACGAACACAGATGTTTGTGTCTATGACAACCGATATCTGACACTATTATGTTTGTGACGTAATTGAATAGTTTACTTAGTTTTTTTTTGAGCAGCACAGTTGCAAGAATTGAGTCTGAATGAAGGTAAATACAACCTCTCACACTACCTGTAAAAAGACAAGTCTGTAACTCCATTCTCAAAGGCACAAAAGCTGTCCTGTGTATAAAATGTTTTAAAAGTAAATACGAAATATAAATATATCACAGCAATAATAATCTAATTTGTTGTCATAATGTTACTTCATCTTCATTTAAAAGTAAATAAACAATAAACATACCATTAGTTGTATTACTCTAACGGGGAACGTGTGGACAAGAAAAATGTTTAGTTTTAAATAATTATTTCCTGGGTATTGCTTTGATTAGAAATGGAATCGAATAGCTTTCTGATGTTGTATACAAAATGGCACACGACTTTTATTTTGAAAAAAAGGCGAGTCATAAATATTTCAGACATAAAATCGCAGCCTTCAAACGGCGTCCAGCTTGTTATTGCGGTTAGCAAAACAGCTAGTCAGACCGGAAGTTAATTCCCTAAGATGGTTTTAGTTACACGGGGGAAAATACCGGGAACCGTGTTTAGTATCCTGGCATGTATATATACATAAAATCTCAGAGATTCTGCTAGTTTTCGGTAAGTTTTTTTGTCTTCCTCCAGATGTGTATCTTTCCGTTATCGTCGCTTGTTTCTAACTTAGACAAATTTGGCTAAACTCCTTTTGGTTTGATTCCAAATCGCTCATTTTTGTTGCCTAGTCAATACAGTAGGGTGTATCCGCCTTCATTACAGTCACGATGTAGTAGTGCACTTGTATAGAAAGGTCGAGCCATTTGGGATTCAGCCTTTAGCTTTGTCAAGGGCTTAACAAGTAGCGTCTGTAGCTGATATGTTTTAATTGGTAAATAAATACACAGATACTCACCTGAACACTTTTGGACTAAATAAATAAACGCCACTCATTGCCATCGTGCTTGTTAGTAATGTAACTATTATTTATACCGTATTCTATATTGAGAGAAAAAGGTTGAGGTTCCTCAGGGAGACAGATGGGAAGCTCGTTAGCTTGGCTTAGCTTAGCGCACAGTGTCCTGCTGGTCGGTTAAAGGAAGAATTTTTAAATGTAACATATTATATATAGTTTATATTTCAACTCAACAGTTTGATTTAGACATGTTTAATTGTGTTAAAATATAAAAACCATACAGTGGGCTGTTCATTCCAGAAGTATTAAAAAAAAATCAATAAAATGTTTAGCAGCCACGTTTATTTACGTTTTGTATTATAGAACTATGGAAACCCAAACCGTGGCAGCACGTCGACATGGTTGTCATGTTACCTCAGAATTTCATTATTCCGACTTGATACCAACACATGTACCGATATTTAACTGTTTTCCATCCCGCCATCGATACCGATACTTGACCTTTTAATGCCAACCGATACCGCGAATCTCAACCCCATGAACAGTGGACGAATCGGCCGTTCCAAATTGCCCCGAGGTGTGAGTCAGTGTTAATGGTCGTGCCTTGCCGTGGTCTGGCAGGTTGTTCAGGGTGTAGCCTCATTTAGGCCACTTGAGCTCAACCCCTCAGTGACTGTAATGGTAGGATTAAGGAGTCAGTAATTCAGCCACCAAATACAGTAAAGTGCTTAATTTCTCATTAGTTTCTGGAGCGTTTGACCCTCTTCATGATTTATTTCAGTGAAAATGATCCTGATGAGGTGGGAACTTCTCTCACTGTACGAATAAACTCGATCTTCACAAGATTTTTGAATAAAAATCGCCAAGTTGTGGTTTTAACGGCAGGTGGTTAATTGGCTTGAAACCTGTTTGGAAAACTGACTTCCGGGCGGGATGGACGGACCCCGGATGTGTTTCCTGTCCGGTGGGGATCTGGTGTCAAACTCTGTGCTTCTTTTGCTTGGTGGTGGTGTTTTGGACAGTTGACCCTGAAAGTCCTGCTGTTATTAGGACCGGAATCCGTGAAACGTGGACGATCTCGAGAAATCCATGAGGCTAATTTGAACCAGAGACAGTTATATCATAACTGACACATTCCAAAGTTCAAGTGGAATATGATGCGTAGATCGAATCGAACACATTTCGAGAACATTAAACTAACCAGGAAGACAGGGATCCCTCGCTACTTGCGCTTCAATTAATGTGGATTGAGTGCATCGCTTTTTTTCTTCTTAAATTAATCGAATTTAAAAATAAGGAAATTATGGAAGGATCGGGAAAAAGTTAAGGCAAATGCTGCAAAACAAGACCAATAATGCAAAAAACCCCAAAAGAACAACCAAAACCCTCCAACAAAACTACTTACATTTTTGTGAGGTGCTAGTGTGTGCACGTTCGTGTTTGTATGTGTGTATTTATATTTTATTTACATTTTATGTATTTTTGAATGTTTATTTATTATAAGCATTTATAGTGTTTAATATGTATTTATTGATATTCTATACAGTAGGCCCTTGTTATTCTTGGGGTTTGGTTCCGACCCCTCCTGCAAATGAAGATAATCCGCGAGTTCTGTCCCCGGAAGTAAAACCCCATGTATCATATTACATGCGAATGATCAAACACATTCTATCCACAGAGAGAGAGAGAGAGATTTCCTTTTGGATTTTTCCCTTTATCAGGGGTCGCCACAGTGAATGAATTGCACATTAATACAGTGTACATGTCGTAATGATTTAAGGAAAACTTTTTAATTTTTTACTGTGATATTCATTGATGATAAAATATAAACATTATCCAGCATATATATATATATATATATATATGCATACAGTGGTACCTCATTTTATGATAGTCCCAGCAAATGAAAAATCCAGGTTACAAAAAACATTTTCCAAAAATTTTTTTGTCTCTGTATATGAAATAAGTTCTCCTTACGAAACCCACCAGTCAAACAATGCACTAGCTGCTTTCCCTTTGACAATCTCCCAACATCCCACTTCGCTGGCCTCCCATTGGCTCGGAGGGATGACACAGCTCCCTCCCATTGGCTATTATGGTGCTGCATCTCCCATAATGCTTTTCGTGTAAAGGACAGAGTTACTGTTTTGTGAGTGTGCTCATTGCTTTATTTTTTGAGTCAGACTTTTAACCTTCCATAAACATTTGTAAGATTATAACTCTGCTAAGAAGACATGGTCAACCCATGCGCACACGTGTACGTGTGATTTCTGGTGCAAGTGAAAAGAAGTGGGCTAGTGGCATGCGATTGAGTGATATCGCAAAGGAATATGGCCAAACCCGTCTACCACCGGTGCGATATTGAAGCAGAAGGACGTCTTAAAAGGGTATACTTTTATAAATTTTAAAGGGTTGAGGGGGTAGTATTGGGAGCCTTGGAACGAATCACATGTTTTACATGTAAAAATCAGTTCAACTTACGAAAAATGCAGGTTACGAAAAAAGCTCTGGAACGGATTAATTTCGTAAGGAGAGGTACCACTGTGTGTGTGTGTACTAGTCCTTCTCAAAAAATTAGCATATTGTGATAAAGTTCATTATTTTCTGTAGTGTACTGATAAAAATTTAACTTTCATATATTTTAGATTAATTACACACAACTGAAATATTTCAGGTCTTTTATTGTTTTAATTCTGATGATTTTGGCATACAGCTCATGAAAACCCAAAATTCCTATCTCAAAAAATTAGCATATTTCATCCGACCAATAAAAAAAAAGGTGTTTTTAAAGACAAAAAAGTCAACCTTCAAATAATTATGTTCAGTTCTGCACTCAATACTTGGTCGGGAATCCTTTTGCAGAAATGACTGCTTCAATGCGGCGTGGCATGGAGGCAATCAGCCTGTGGCACTGCTGAGGCGTTACGGAGGCCCAGGATGCTTCGATAGCGGCCTTAAGCTCATCCACAGTGTTGGGTCTGGTGTCTCTCAACTTTCTCTTCACAATATCCCACAGATTCTCTATGGGCTTCAGGTCAGGAGAGTTGGCAGGCCAATTGAGCACAGTAATACCATGGTCAGTAAACCATTTAGCAGTGGTTTTGGCACTGTGAGCAGGTGCCAGGTCGTGCTGAAAAATGAAATCTTCATCTCCATAAAGCTTTTCAGCAGATGGAAGCATGAAGTGCTCCCAAATCTCCTGATAGCTAGCTGCATTGACCCTGCCCTTGATAAAACACAGTGGACCAACACCGGCAGCTGACATGGCACCCCAGACCATCACTGACTGTGGCTACTTGACACTGGACTTCAGGCATTTTGGCATTTCCTTGTCCCCAGTCTTCCTCCAGACTCTGGCCCCTTGATTTCCGAATGACATGCAAAATTTGCTTTCATACGAAAAAAGTACTTTGGACCACTGAGCAACAGTCCAGTGCTGCTTCTCTGTAGCCCAGGTCAGCCGCTTCTGCCGCTGTTTCTGCTTCAAAAGTGGCTTGACCTGGGGAATGCGGCACCTGTAGCCCAGTCCACTGCTTCCACAGGTCCTCCTAGGTCTGAAATCGGCCCTTCTCCACAATCTTCCTCAGGGTCCGGTCACCTCTTCTGGTTGTGCAGCGTTTTCTGCCACACTTTTTCCTTCCCACAGACGTCCCACTGAGGTGGCTTGATCGAGCACTCTGGGAACAGCCTATTCGCTCAGAGATTTCTTTGTGTCTTACCCTCTTGCTTGAGGGTGTCAATGATGGCCTTCTGGACAGCAGTCAGGTCGGCAGTCTTACCCATGATTGTGGTTTTGAGTAATGAACCAGGCTGGGAGTTTTTAAAAGCCTCAGGAATCTTTTGCAGGTGTTTAGAGTTAATTGGTTGATTCAGATGATTAGGTTAATAGCTCGTTTAGACTACCTGAACATGATATGCTCATTTTTTGAGATAGGGATTTTGGGTTTTCATGAGCTGTACGTCAAAATCATCAGAATTAAAACAATAAAAGATTAGAAATATTTCAGTTGGTGTGCAATGAATCTAAAATATATGAAAGTTTAATTTTTATCAGTACATTACAGAAAATAATGAACTTTATCAAAATATGCTAATTTTTTGAGAAGGACTAGTGTGTGTGTGTGTGTGTGTGTGTGTATATAATATATATATATATATATATATATATATATATGAATAAAAAGAACACGGAGTATTATAATCCGTTCTATTAAACATACAGCACTGTAGTTTAAAAAAATGCCCACTAGGGGGAGGTATTGCATTTACTTTGCATTACATTATATCAAGGGTTGGCAACTCGTGGCTCAACTGCAAAAAGAAAATGCTGCTTACTTATTCACATCGGAAGCAGTTCGAGTTTCCATGGGCACTTAAACCAGCTTTCACCTGAATAATGGGAGAATCTGCCAAGGGCAGAGTTCTGCAACGGTCGGGTACCCTTTCAAAAATGCTCTTTTCGGGTTGAAAATTACATAGATGAAAATTAACAGTCATGGGTGTGGGCAGATATTTATTTGGTGTGGGTGGGGTGATTTTTATGTGTGTTCTTGATCTGCTGTGTTGGTGGATTTCCAAATTCTTGTGCTCCTGGCAAGGAGTGCTATCACCTGCAGCCAGCAGCGAGCAAAAGAGATTTTTCCGCCTCCGGGATTTGTAATCCAGGAACAGAAATCAGATGAAGTAAGAGACGGTGGGTGAGATTTGTGACTCGTTCCACCGAAAGTAGGCGCTTTTCGCGAGTGACACACGGAGCTTGTGAGATGAAGCGTGGCTTATCCGGACTTCCAATCTTTCAAGTGAGCAAGTGCGTGTTGAATACTTATTTCGTACACATCTGACTGCAGCCCGTCCCTTGCTTCATGGGATAGATATGCTTTTTCTTTATAAAAATACAAGAAAGACTCGAACACATTCATTCATTTTCTGAACCGCTTAATCTTAATTAGGGTCGCGGGGAGGCTGGTGATATTTTTTTTTTTTTTTTTTAATTAATTAATTAATTTATTTTTTGAATCTAAATGTTTTTGTTGCAGGCAGAATTGTAATTTGTCTCTGCAGTCGTTTAAATCAATGCAACACATTGTTTTATATTAACATGAAGGAAAAAGGGGAAAACCTATGCAGTGTTCTTTGATTTTTAATGTCAAAAAAGGATTTGTGGCGTCAGTGTTTTCTTTCATGTGGAAAACGGGTCCAAATGGCTCTTTGAGTGGCAAAGGTTGCCGAGCCCTGAACTAGAAGTATCCAAAAACACTTAAGGCAGGTTCCATTCTGATGATGACCTTGTTTCATACAACATTCATCTTCTTAGCACTTCTGTCGCAAAACGTTTTCCTTCCTGGATCATATCAAGCAGTTCTACTTTTTCATGCAGCATCATTACCTTTTTCTGGCGCTTTGGTGCCTTACCAGGAGCGTGAGAAGGTGTGCATCGTTTGGGTGGCATGATGGAGCTAAACTGTAATTAAAAACACTCGCACAAAAAAAGCACTTGCACAAAGTGTGCGCAAATGAGAAAAAAGGGCCGTTACATCATCTCAACCAATCAGCAGGAGGGAGAACAGCCATTGGCTGAATTTGAATCACGTGATAGTTACTCGGCAATCCGCGAATATGCAAAACCGTGAATAGTCAAGGACCTACTGTACACACATACATGTATGTATACGTCAGGCAGGGGGGTCGATCCTACTTCCCGTAATTCGGCGGTTGCGGGGGGGATCTTCACCCCAATTACCTGTCGGAAAGTGAGGGATCCCTGTCCCAATAATAAAACAATTTTTTTCACCCAGCTGTGTAGCTGGATGACGTACAAAGAAAAGTTTCTGATGCACAACACACACAATGGCTGGAGATGAATATTTGGTAGTTCCACCTTGTTTGTACTTTTCTATATTTATTATTGACTTTCCTAATTACTGCAGAACTGGTTTAGATAGTTCTTACCTCATCCTGCACTTAATATTCTTTCGTTCATTGTGATACCGACCAGGAGAAAGCATTTAGTCCGGCTGCTTGAAAGAAAGCTTCACATGAGAGCGACTCGGCACTCTGTACACTCTGGTATGAATGACCCAGACTCATCTTTGTTCTGCTAGAGTCATATTTGTCCGTACGCTTCCAGGCACAAGAAATAAATAACAGTAACTGATCCAACAAGTTCTGGAGGTCACACTCCTGATGCAGGCTTTTAATTGTTAGTTTGGTTCTTGCTCATTTGTTATGAGCAGTTCAGAGGAAGTTATAAATCTGATACAAATTCTGATGGGTTTCAGGCTGGTGAGAATTGAATCTGGTTGCCTCTACCAGGAGGTTACAGTGCCTCTGAGATAATAACTCTGTGTTGCCACGTGTATATTTATAATGCAGGTGTATTTGTGTATGTTATAGAGAAATGGTACAATCTGATTTAATCAGTTTAAGTGTTTGTTCAGCCAAGTGGAGAATATAAAGCATTGTTTGATCGCTTTCCACCAATCAGAAGGGAGAAAATACATTAGGCCCTTAACTATTCGCGGCTTTGCATTCACGGTTTGAGTATTCGCGGACTGCCGAGCAACTGACTCGTCACTCAAATTCAGCCAATGGCTGTCCTCCTTCCTGCTGATTGGTTGAGATGTAATGCCCCCTTTTCCTCATTTGCGCACAAGTTGTCAATGAGCCTCTTTTTGTGTGTTTTAATTACCAGTTAAGCTCTATGATACCACTCAAACGCTGTGCGTCTTCTCTGGCGAAGCGATAGAAAATGCTGGATGTCTCTTCAGAAGAAATAAGACTTTCTCCTGAAGAAATGACCGTTTCCTCTGAACTGTTGTATTAAAGTCTTTTTCAATTATTCTTCCAGTACAGTATCAGTAGGCTGCAAAGCCGTCAGCGTGTTTCTGTCCTTTGCTAAAGGATTGTGTCAGGAAGGGCATCCGACGTAATCCTATGCCAAATCAAACGTGCGAATCATTCGCTGTGGCGACCCCTGATCAAGGGAAAAAGCCGAAAGGAAATCTCATTCCAGTACAGTATCCAAGTTAATGTTTGTGCGTGAGATTTTATGTTCTGTCGCATGTTTATCAAATGATACCAAAAGGATAAACTTTATTATGCTTCGTGTTCTTTTACATTGAACTTTGAGTGACGTCTCCAAGATGGCGCTGCCTAGAAGGTGACGTCACGGAGTTTTCGGAGTCAAATTGTTTCTTTGTTCCTTTTAATTTGTTTTTTTGTTTGTTCATGTTTTGCACTATGCTTTTCTATGACTGGTCGACCCGACTGCAGCTATGAGATCGGAGTCTTCGGGCAACTAAGCACACTCGACTCCTATCCTGAGCTAATATGCTATGGTAGCTCAATGCTAGCCGCACCCTGGCTTACAGTAAGCCCAGGCAGAGTTCTCGGAGTCATGTCGTTTCTTTTGTTTTGTTTTATTTGTTGATGTTTTGCACTGTGCTTGTCTATGACTGGTTGGCCTTACTACAGCTATGAGATCGGAGTCTTCGATGTTTAACACTGAACATGCTCAACTCCTATCCTGAGCTAATATGCTATGGTAGCTCAATGCTAGCCGCATATAAAATCTCACACACAAACTTTCTAAGAATTAACTTGGGTACTGTACTGGAATAATAATTGAAAAATACGTTAAAACGAGTGCTTTACAACAGTATATGCTGTATAATGTTTATATTTTATCATCAGTAAAAATAAGAGTAAATATTTAAGTTTTTCTTAATCATTACTATATTTTACGACATTAATACTGTATTAATAATTAAGACTGTCTATAGAATGTGTTTAAGAAGCATATTTTAACGCATGTAATAGATACATAGTATTTTACTTCTGGCTGCTCATTCGCGCATGTGACGTGATACATGGGGTTTTACATCCGGGTACAGAACTCATGGGTTATCTTGATTCGCGGGAGGGCTCGGAACCGAACCCCTGCGAATGTCGAGGGCCCTACTGTACTTTGATAAATTATAGGCATTATTTTCTAATTTCTCATTGGTGAGAAGCCATCAAATAATTTTTGGGATTGTGTAATTGCCATGAAATAACTGAATTATTGCATTGGTGCCATGGGATAAGTTGAATGAAATATGAAATAGTGCATGACTGAAATGTGCAACATGGTCATGTCACTGTTTACTGTAAAAAAAAAAAAAAAAGCATGCAAAGACTTGACAGAATTTGGTTTTCTTCTGATGGAGAATTTGGCGTTGACCGGTGATGACTCCTCGATCAAATAATTCTGCCGTCATATGCTTCATTTAATAATTGTTTCTTTTCCAGTCTGAAAATTCAGAATAAGACTTGAATAAATACAATAAAAACCCCCCAAAATTAAACAGTCTCGTTTTGGATTGCTTTTCTTATGTTCAGGTGTTGTGTGGATAATAAATGAATTATTCATCTCAGCCTTGATGGATATTGCTAAGTGGTCCCCGAGACAGGAAGTTGATGGCTTATGAAAGGTTCTCATGTGACTAAATGGCATCGAAGAAAAAAAGAGCTGTGCGATATGGCAGTTTTGAAAGGATAAAATACCCCAAGCACTTAACTGCAATCCTTAAACTTTAGGTTTGAATCGTGGAGTTTGTGAAGAAACAGGTCATCAACGTGGTTTAAGGATGGAAAATTAAAGAATTAAAATCTCGTGTTTGCTTTCTGATGTTTCTGTGAAGTATAAACGCTCCTCTGCTCACACTGCTGGAAGTCTGACACGTCTTCAGCCTCTGTTGTGTTTAAATTGTGCAAAAATGAACAACTAATATAAATTTTGTTTTGGTTCGTGTTCCCTTGTAGTTTGTATATTAAAACAATTATCCTCCTCAGGCTGGTAGGACATTGCTAAATATTCCCCTTGATGGTCTGTCTGAGGGACTGTTCTGCGGCTTCCACCCTGCTCTTGGTGAATAATTAACGCTACGGATGGTGAAAGGCAGCAAAATTTGAAAGCGTCATCTCTTCAGGGCTCTCAGCTAAACTCTGTCCCGCCCTCGCCGGTCCTTCCCAAGCCACACATAAACTCCACATTGACGAGCTCTGCTGTGACTGCAGGTTGGTGTGCGGTGGAGTCACGCGTGAGCAGAGAGAGGCAGGAATGCTTGAGTGGGTATTTCCCAGTGGACCATGAGGCAGTGATTGGATCGTTTTTTGCCGGAGCCATAGTTGACGGGTTTTTTCGGATCTCATTAGTTATTGATTGCCCTGGGACTGTAGAGACTACATCATTTTTAACTAATACTAGTTTGTGTACACAGTGGGGGGAAAAAAGACCATCCCCAACTTGAATTTACTCTCTGCCATTGACCTGAAGGTTCAGCTAAATCGTATTGTTCTGAACTTTGATTGAATGTTTTGTTTCGGTTTCTCCTTTTGTTCTCAGGTCCTTCCGGCTCTTCTGTAAATCAGCACTGGAAAGATGAACGGATTGTCAGTCAGTGAGCTCTGTGGCCTTTTCTGTTGCCCTCCTTGCCCAAGTCGAATTGCAGCAAAACTAGCCTTCCTACCCCCAGAGCCCACGTACACTTTACTGCCTGAGCTGGACTCGCCTCCTCCCATCAACTCAAACCAGATGGCCACGGGCCTGCGTTCCCGGCTGGGTCGACGAGGAGGAGGAGACCGTGGAGGTGAGGGCAGGTGGAAGCTCCAACTGTCTGACCGAGCAGAGTTCCAGTACTCCCAAAGAGAACTGGACAGGACAGAAGTCTTCCTGACCCGCTCTAGCCGCGGAAACAAAGTGGGATGCATGTACATCCGCTGTGCTCCTGCAGCCAGGTAGGAATTTGGGAATGTGCGATTTGTAATTGATTTGAAAGCTGTCTGAGCTAAAAATAATAAACTAAACAAAACTATGAATTCCATTATGATGTTCACAAAATCCTCACTCATCTGATAAATGTTTCATGTTATTAGGGTCACGGGAGGTTGGAGCCCGTCTAAGCCGTCACGAGGCGAAGGGGAATTACCTTTGCAAGGCCAGCATACAGTGAGGGCAGTGGTGGTCTAGTGGTATAGGGCACTGGATCGCTGATCCAAAGGTTGGAGGTTCGATTCCCACTCTCCACAAGGTTGTCACTGTCCCCCCCCCACTGGAGCCAACTGGGTTATCAAAGGCGGGCCATGTCTCTCACTGTCTATGGTGTGAGGCATGTAAAAGAACCATTGCTGACTTTCGACAAGAGTAGGCTGCAAAAGCCGTCAGCGTGTTTCCACCCTGCGATGGCCTGGCGAGCTGTCCAGGGTGTACTCTGCCCTTGCCCGAAGTTGGCTGGGATGGGTGCCAGCCTCTCCGTGACCCTAATTAGCATTAAGCGGTTACAGAAAATGAACTGAACTGAAGGCCAGCATACAACTGTTCAGACACAACTAGGGGCAATTTAAAAACTCAAGTTAGCCTAATGTGAATGTGCTTCAACTGTGGGACCAAACCAGAAGGAAACCCACACGAGTGCTTGGAGAACGTGTAAACGTCACGCACAAACCCGTGAACCCATGACCTTGTTGCTGTGATACGGACATGCTAACCGCTACACCTCTGTTCCACCCATATTGCCAATAAAAAAAGGAGAAGAACCAGAGTGGCTTGGACTTTTTCTCTTTCACACCTTTCTTACCTGGTGCTGCTTAGCAACATCGGTAAATGAAAGCTGTGTGTTATGTGATAAGGACGTAATCAGACGAAGTTCATGACTTGAGCTGTCAGTTCATGAAATTCAGAAAATTTTCCCCCAGACAAGGGGGTAGGCAGAAGAAAAAATCTTCAGGACCCCTAAGAATTTTACTGGGCCCCAATATTTCTGGAATGATTAATTATGTGGTTATCTGTTTTTTTTTGTTTTTTTTTCATTCACTTGTTCACCTGTCTATATGTTTGGTGTACAATAGCTATTATGACTGAATAAGAAACGCACATATAAATCAATTCTTTATCACATTCAACTCTTTATTTATTATTCTGCTTATCAAATTAAAGTTTAATAAGTCATATTTTCTTTAATTTGACCAATATTTTTTGGTGTTTGCAATGCAAAATTGTACTCGTGTCTATTACAGTATTAAGATTACATAGTTAGCTTTAAATACCTTTTAAAGTAGTGCATTAACTCAAACTTTCAAAGTGTGGGTGGAGTCATTGGTCCTGAAAAGTCCTCTTTGGACGTCGACTCTATTTATAATCTCTAACATTAGTGCTACATGCTCCAGCGTCACTTTGGTCAGTTTTTTCGATCTTTTACAAATCTAGTTAACTTTGTCTGCTTTGACATCGTTAGTTACAGTTAAATTAGTATACTCTCGGATTAGTGGCAAACCCGGAAGTTACTGGTATGTGATTCAAATTTAGCCAGTGGTTGAGAGCGTTTGTTTCTCCTTCCTGCTGATTGGCTACAGATGTGTTTTTTTTTTTTTTTTTTTTTTTTTTTCCCTTCCCTTGGCACACGCCATCAATGTGATTGCTTGAATTGTGAATTCATGTTTTTTTCGTGTGTTTTTAATGATATTTAAGCCCAATAATGTCACACCCTGTATCTTTAGCTTCTGATGATGAGCTTTTATTGAAGTGTCATATCTTAGGTGACGGTGGATTGTTCATTTTACTGAAAAGGCCTTCTGCCTGACACGGGGGGCCGATATTGGGTTGGATTTTTCCGGATCCCACAAAAATGCCGGCAAATGCTGGTGGGCCGGCGCTAATTTCGTGCCCTGGCTGTAATATAAGATGAACAAAGGCCAGTGCTTGGGGATCTCACTTTTGTTTGGCCCAGCTGCACATGTCATAAAATATGTGATGATTGAGGCTGGCGTTTTTGTCACACAAAATAAAAATAGTATGTACAGACACTCCCTGACTTACTCCGTACACCTATGTAGTACGCTGACGCAATGATGCTTCATTCATTGTTTACAAACTACAGACTGTGTGTGTGTGTGTATGTATGTATATGTATATGTATATATATATATATATGTATATATAATCATAATCAGTTATTTATTTTTTATATAATATATAAAATCAGTTATATAGCATGTTACCCTTGTGTTAAGACGTGATCTTTGCGTTTACACTGTTTTGCGGACTTTTTTAACCCTAAGCAAATATGACCGGTCAGAAGTGTAAGCCTACCAGCATGGGTGCAAGTCTCATACACAGAGATGAATTAACTATCTGCTCAAATCAGCGCAATCTACCATGCATACTCAGTTAAGCAAAGAATTGTAAAATGAAGAAAACCTGAATCCACAAATTAGACAATTAATTATTTTTATATTAATATTCATTAGGATTTGTACTTGTTCTTTGTATGCATCTCTTAAATAAAGTTTACTTACTTACTTACACAAAAGAAAGAACTCTCCGCTTTGCTGGGAAAATGAATCAGTGCAGGCTGTGTTCTAAACGAGTTCAAAGTCACCCTTGTGCACTTGAAAGACCGGAAGTCTGTATAACCCACAGCAAGTACACTACTTTTGCAAGTACACTACTTTCGGTATTGAGCGCTTCACATATTGTAAGCGTTGATTGACTGTTTTAAGCTTCATTTAAAGTGACTCGGTATAAATAAGTGACTTATTTGAAATTAATGTTGATATTATTTTAGTGTTATGTTTATAATAATTGATTTAGGGGTGTTTTATGAGATACGGTAATGGTATTTATGGATGGATAGTACAGTATGAGCGTCATACGTCACTGTAACAACTTGCGTTCACTTTCAACTTGCGTTCGGCCGTCCGGAACCAATTAAAAACGTAAGTCGGGGAGCGTCTGTATTTTATCGACCTTCTATGTCAACAAGCATTAATTTACCTTAAATGAACTAGCACACAACATGCTGGTGCTAATTGTAGATTCAGGTTGACTAGTTAAGAGGGATCCCCCCCTCCCCCCAGGAAAAAATTTGGTATTTTTATCATAGCTCATGAGTGGACCACTAGAGGAACATGAATTGGATCGATAGCCTGTGTTCCTATCAATACGAGAAAAAAAATTTGCAGACAAGCTTGTGCCAAGAAAATAAACACCAGCTAATATTAAAAGGAACAATGAATATGAGCTTGTCAAACAGATAACTGATTTAATAAGACCTGAAAGGAGCAGTGCTACTCCTGTAACATCAGCCACAGACACCTTCAGTAGCTCCTTGTGGAAGCAGTGCCCAAGTCTGTATACCTTTTTATATGCTTGTGTTTGTCTGTGCAGGTACACAGTGCTGTTCTCCCATGGGAACGCTGTGGATCTGGGTCAGATGAGTAGCTTCTACATTGGCCTGGGAACTCGAATCAACTGCAACATCTTTTCATACGACTACTCGGGTTATGGAGTGAGTACGGGGAAGCCATCCGAGAAGAACCTCTATGCTGACATAGATGCAGCATGGCATGCGCTTCGCACAAGGTGAGCACTGCAGGATGACGTTATTTTAAGATGATTTGGATTCTGTGGAATCGTGCACGTCGGTGTTCAGAAACAAGCTTTAAATGATGTGAAGTGCTGATTAAACCTTTGGTTGTGAGCACTGTGCAAAATAGTCAGGTTTCCTTTTCGAGAGCTCTAATGACGGGAGGACAGCCAGGCTTGTGATGAAGCAAGATGTGCCATTCATTCATTTTTTTTGAACTGCTTAATCCTAATTAGTTCAGCTGACTCTGGGCAAAGGCAGAGTACACCCTGGACAGCTTGCCAAGCCATTGCAAAGCAGAAAAGCACACACATACACAGGTGGTCCTCACTTAACGATGGACTCGTTAACAGTGATTCGGAATTATAACGGTTGTGATTGTGTGCGTATAGTTGCGCATACCCAGTGTTGGCAACATCCCCATCCCGCCTCCCTGCTCGCAAGCACACACTCACTCACGACCCAGTTGGAAGTCTACCATGCTGCTAGGTAAGAGAATTCAAGCAATTGCTAGCAGTTATGGCTTCTCGCATTCAACAGTCGATACATATGCAATATAGTAGCCTACTGTACAAATACAAACAAAGCAAAATGTCCACTAAAGCGAGGTTTGTTTAGTGATGGAATCGCTTCATGACGGGGTCTACAGAACGTAACCCCGTCGTTAAGTGAGGACTGTGTGTGTGTGTGTGTATGTGTGTGTGTGTGTGTATATATATGTGTGTGTATGTATATATATATATATATATATATATATATATATATATATATATATATATATATATATAATATACACATACACACACAGTCGGCCCCCAATTTACGAAATTAATCCGTTTCAGAGCCCTTTCCATATAGTGGGGATTTTGTAAGTAGGGGTTGCATCTTGCATGTTAAATGCCTAATTCGTTCCAAGGCGCTAGTCCTTGGACTCCATAAACCCTTTAAAAATGATAAAAGTACACCAATTTTGTATGAAATGTGTTAAATGTAAAAGAAAATTATTTATTAAACCATTATTAAACATTTTTATTAACACACACACACACACACCTCTCTCTTCCTCTCTATCCTTCTTTGCGTGCGCTGTGGGCCATGCCCACAAGACATGAATTCAAAGCGCATTCCCTGCTTGACAAACTCAACTTTAATTTGATTCCCTGAGGGATCAGGATGCTAGATAAGTTCAAATTCACCCACATTTATGAAACATTTACTGAATTAAACAACTTGAATAACACTTTTTTTTTTTTTCTCTCTCTCCCTGACCCATGCGCTGCGGGCCACGCCCACAGGATATGAATTCAAAGCGCATTCCCTGCTTGACCATTTTACTGAATTAAACAAGTGTTATTCCTTCTCTCTCTCTCTCTGTCTCTCTCGCGCGCTGTGGGCCACGCCCACAAGACATTTAATTCAAAGCGCATTCCCTGCTTGACAAACTCCACTTTAATTTGATTCCTTGAGGGATCGGAATTCCAGATGAGCTCAAATGCACCCACATTTATTAAACATTTACTGAATTAAACAACTTAAGAAACTAAACTAAAGAGTGAAGCTTCCTTCTGTCTCTATCTGGGAGGCCAGCGGGGTGGGATGTTGAGAGACAGCCAATGAGAGAGCAACTCGTGTGAAATTTTGATTGGCATCTTCGAATTTTGAATTTCTTTTTGTAAGTGGGGGTTGTTTCGTATTTCCGGGACAGAAACTCAAATGTTTTTCGTAATCCGGGGATATCGTACAAAGGGGTCTTCGTAAATTGGGGGCCGACTATATATACCAGTCCTTCTCAAAAAATGTGCATATTGTGATGAAGCTCATATTTTCTGTAATGTACTGATAAAAATTAAACTTTCATATATTTTAGATTCATTGCACACCAACTGAAATATTTCAGGTCTTTTTGTTTTAATACTGATGATTTTGGCATACAGCTCATGAAAACCCAAACTTCCTATCTCAAAAAATTAGCATATCATGTTCAGGTAGTCTAAACGAGCTATTAACCTAATCATCTGAATCAACCAATTAACTCTAAACACCTGCAAAAAATTTCTGAGGCTTTTAAAAACTCCCAGCCTGGTTCATGACTCAAAACCGCAATCATGGGTAAGACTGCCGACCTGACTGCTGTCCAGAAGCCCATCATTGACACCCTCGAGCAAGAGGGTAAGACACAGAAAGAAATCTCTGAGCGAATAGGCTGTTCCCAGAGTGCTCTATCAAGCCACCTCAGTGGGACGTCTGTGGGAAGGAAAAAGTGTGGCAGAAAACACTGCACAACCAGAAGAGGTGACCGGACCCTAAGGAAGCTTGCGAAGGGCCGATTCCAGACCTTGGGGGACCTGTGGAAGTAGTGGACCGAGTCTGGAGCAGAAACATCTAGAGCCACCGTGCACAGGCGTGTGCAGGTAATTGGCTACAGGTGCCGCATTCCCCAGGTGAAGCCACTTTTGAACCAGAAACAGCGGCAGAAGAAAGTACTTTTTTCGGATGAAAGCAAATTTTGCATGTCATTCGGAAATCAAGGTGCCGGAGTCTGGAGGAAGACTGGGGAGAAGGAAATGCCAAAATACCTGAAGTCCAGTATCAAGTACCCACAGTCAGTGATGGTCTGGGGTGCCATGTCAGCTGCTGGTGTTGGTCCACTGTGTTTTATCTAGGGCAGGGTCAATGCAGCTAGCTATCAGGAGATTTTGGAGCACTTCATGCTTCCATCTGCTGAAAAGCTTTATGGAGATGAAGATTTCATTTTTCAGCATGACCTGGCACCTGCTCACAGTGCCAAAACCACTGCTAAATGGTTTACTGACCATGGTATTACTGTGCTCAATTGGCCTGCCAACTCTCCTGACCTGAAGCCCATAGAGAATCTGTGGGATATTGTGAAGAGAAAGTTGAGAGACACCAGACCCAACACTGTGGATGAGCTTAAGGCCGCTATCGAAGCATCCTGGGCCTCCGTAACACTTCAGCAGTGCCACAGGCTGATTGGCTCCATGCCACGCCGCATTGAAGCAGTCATTTCTGCAAAAGGATTCCCGACCAAGTATTGAGTGCATAACTGAACATAATTATTTGAAGGTTGACTTTTTTGTATTTAAAAGCACTTTTTATTGGTCGGATGAATCGGAAGATGGATAGGATTCGGAATGAGCACATTTTAGATTGAGATGGTTTGGACATATCCACAGGAGGGATAGTGAGTATATTGGTAGTAGGATGCTGAGGTTGGAACTACCAGGCAGAAGGCCCAGAGGAAGACCAAAGAAACGATTCATGGATGTGGTGAAGGAGGACATGAAGGTAGTTGGAGTAAGAGTAGAAGATGCAAAGGATAGGGTGAGATGGAGGCAGATGATTTGCTGTGGTGACCCCTGAAGGGAAAAGCCGAAAGGAGAAGAAGCAGCTTATTCCATGTTTGGTTCTCAAATGCTGACTTAATTTTGTATAAAGCATAAATTTTATTTTATAAATTAAAATTCATATATTTCAATGTTTATGCAAATTGTGTATTATAAAACATCAGTAGAGATGTTTTGTTCTGCACACTATTAGCATCGCCACATTGCCAATCATGAACAAGGTCGATTGCTTCTATAAACAATACAGCAATTTCTCAGCACTCGGCATGACTTTCTAATGCGAACGTAAACAATTATTAAATGCTCATGAAGAGTGCACAAAAACAATCTTAACATTTCAAATGGTTCAATCAACTTTCGCAATCGTGCAACATTTCGACTTCGCATTTCGGTAAAGGTTAAACAACCTCGCTCGGAACATGCCATCTTGATTTTCCAGACCGACTTTCAATCAGGTGACAAGCTTGTGCATTACTACTCTTAGCTCATTAGCTGGCCAGACGGGGTGCCGAGGTTATTTCTCAATGAACGGAAATGGCAGAATGAGCCGACTCATTGCATTGTGAGCTTTTGTAATATTGTAATATAAACTCTTTTCATACACATATATATACACGCACACAACCACCTACTTACGAAGACCCCTGTGTACGAAATCCCTGGGTTACGAAGATCATTTTCCTAAGTTTCCATCCTCGGGATACGAAACAACCTTCTTACGAAAAGAAATTCAAACGCGCCAATCGAAATTTCACATGACGTGCGATTTGCTCCCTCATTGGCTTTTTCTCAACATCCCGCCCCGCTGGCCTCCCAGATAGAGACAGAAGGAAGCGTCACTCTTTAGTTTTTAGTTTAGTTTAAGTTGTTTAATTCAGTAAATGTTTAATAAATGTGGGCGCATTTGAGCTTCTCTGGAATTCCGATCCCTCAAGGAATCAAATTAAATTTGAGTTGTCAGTCAGGGAATGCACCTTGAATTCCACGTCTTGTGGGCATGGCCCACAGCTCGCACGAGAGATAGAGAGGTGTGTGTGTGTGTTGGTTTAATTAATAAATATGTTCATAAAATGGTTTAATATGTTAATAAAATGTTTAAATGGTTTAATAAATTTTCTTTTAACACACATTTCATACAAAATTGGTGTATGTTTATCATTTTTTAAAGGGTTTATGGGGTTTATCCAGTCCAATGACTGGAGCCTTGGAACGAATTAGGTGTTTAACATGCAATATGCCACCCCTACTGACAAAATCCCCACGTTCCGAAAAAGGCTCTGGAACAGATGAATTTCGTAGGTAGGGGGCCGACTGTGTGTGTGTGTGTGTGTGTCGGAATCGGAATCCAAACAAAAAAAAAATACGTGATTTTTTTTTTTCTTCTTTTTTTTCCCCCGTCCTGGAAGTCGAACTCGAGAAACATGCGAGAAAAAACGAGACTGAGAGGGAGAAAAAGGGCGCGACTTCTGGAAGTCCGGAAGTTGTTGATACGGTACCATGTATGTATCACCCTCAAAGCGCTAGCAGCGCTATGAACACCTTTTGCGATGATGTCATGAGCCACTTCCGTAAGGTTTTGATGATAAGGCAGAAACGTGCCACGCCAGAAATGTTCAAGAAAAGTCGTGTATGCAAAGCGGTAGCAAGAGAGAGGGGAAAAAAAACCCCTTTTGGCTCATTTGACCGGTTTGATCCTGTTCTTCTCTTACTCTCCAACATTTACGTATGCCAACTGCTCAACACCACAAAGATTAAAATTCTTATCTTTGTTCTTATGCTTTAACTGCATGTTTTTTTTTCTTTAAGTGTGTTATGGCCTCCCTCAAAAGAGTTGCGTGTTGGAGAGGGGCGTGGCTGCCGCACATGGGGTGGAGTGCTAAACAAAAACATCTGATTCCATTTAATCACGGACTATAAAGACTAACAGCGCTCTTCCTGGTGCCTCTCTTCCCCATGATCTCTCTGGCTCTCGGCTCTGTGCTCCACCAGTTCCCGCTTTAGTTTGATTTCCGTGTTTCTAGTTCTGTAGTTCCCATGCTCTCGTGCCTTCCCTGTGAACAATAAAGCACACCTGTTTTCATAGATGAAACTGGGAAATCGTAGTCACTGTAATAGAGATGTGGAGAAACATGTAATGGTACCCAGTAGGGTACTCTTCAGGGTTGAAAATTACATAGATGAAAATTAAGTCACAGGTGTGGGCGGATATTTATTTGGTGTGGGCGGGGTTATTGTGTGTGTGTTCTTGTGGACATGCTTATAGTTATATTAATCAGCTACATTTAGAGTCTCAGTGTTTTTGATCTGCTGTGTTGGTGGATTTCCAAATTCTTGTGCTCATGGCAAGGAGTGCTCTCACCATTAGCAGCGAGCGAGAGAGATTTTTCCGCCTCCGGGGTTGTAATCCAGGAATGGAAGTCACAGCTGAAGTAAGAAACTGTGGATGAGATTTGTTTATACACAGCAATCTCTGAGTTAAATCACTCTCCTCCCAGTGACAAAATAAAGGACTGGGTGTGGTTCAGTCTCCACTCTGAGAATGGGTCGATCAGTGCAGCATTAATATTATTTAAAAGAATGTTGAGAAGGCTCCTTCTTAAAATACGTCGTCATATACTTTTCTGTGTTGCGGTCATTTTTGTGAATTAAAACTATGACAAAACATTTAATATAATGAATAAAGAAACAGAAGATCCCACAAAGGGCGTGATGGTGAGGTCCGTTACCCAACCCGTTAACACATCTGGCTGCAGTCCGTCCCTTGCTTCATGGGACAGATAATCTTTTTGTCTATTAAAAATACAAGAAGGACTCGAACACATTCATTCATTTTCTGAACCACTTATTTAAATTTTTTTTTGAATCTTAATGTTTTTGTTGCAAGCAGAATTGTAATTTAACTGTCTCTGAAGTTGTTTAAATGAGTGCAACACATTTATATTAACATGAAGGAAAAAGGGGGAAAACATTATATGCAGTGTTGTTTGATTTTAAATGTCAAAAAATGATTTGTTTTGCTCCCAGTGTTTTCTTTAACTTGGAAAACGGGTCCAAATGGCTCTTTGAATGGCAAAGGTTGCCGACCCCTGAACTAGAAGTATCCAGAATACTAAGTCAGGTTCCATTCTGATGATGACTTTGTTTCATACAACATTCACTTTAGCATTTCTGCAGCAAAACGTTTTTCCTTCCTGAATCATATTAAGCAGTTCTACTTTTTCATGCAGTGTCATTACCTTTTCTGGTGCTTCGGCGCTTTACCAGAAGCCTGAGAAGGTGCGCATCGTTTGGGTGGCGTAATGGAGCTTAACTGTAACTAAAAACACACACACTAAAAAAGCACCGGCACAAAGTGTGCAAGAATGAGGAAAAAGGGGTGTTGCATCATTTCAACCAATCAGCAGGAGGGAGAACAGCCATTGGCTGAATTTGAATCATGTGACAGTTGCTCGGCAATCTGCAAATATGCAAAGCTGCAAGTGCAAAACTGCGAATAGTCAAGGGCCTACTGTATGCATGCATGCACAGTGGTACCTCACAGCCCAGTGCAGCTAACTGGGTTATCAAACGCAGGCCATGTCTCTCACTGTCTATGGTGAGAGGCATGTAAAAGAACCCTTCCTTTCATAAAGAGTAGGCTGCAAAGCAGTCAGCGTGTTTATGCCCCTTGCACAACAAGGGTTGTGTCAGGAAGGGCATTCGGCATAAAAAACAAACAAACAAACACAACCCCTATGCCAAATCAAATGTGCGAATCATTTGCTGTGGCGACCACTGATGAAGGGAAAAAGCCAAAAGGAAATCTCATATACAGTGCTACCTCAGCTTACGAAATGAATCCGATCCAGACGGGGTTTTGTAACCTGGCTTTTTCATACGTTGAAACGCATTTTACATGTAAAATGTGTGATTTGTTCCAAGGCCCCTCATACCACCCCTAAACCCTTTTTAAAAGTTATAAAAGTATACCTTTTAAGGCCTCCTTCTGCTTCAATATTGTATCGATGTTAGATGGGTTTGGCCATATTCCTTTGCGATATCACTCAACCACATGCCACGAACCCACTTCTTCTTTTCACTCCACCAGGAATCACACGCGTGTGTGTTGACCATGTCTTAGCAGAGTTCTAATCTTATGGTGATATGAGATACAGCTCCATAATAGCCAATGGGAGGCCAGCGGGGCGGGATGTTGGGAGATAGCCAATGGGAGATCAACTCGCGCATTGTTTGAATTTTTGAGGTGGTGCTTTCGTAACTTAAACTTGTTTCGTATCCAGAGACAAAAATTTTAGGAAAATGCGTTCCGAAACCTGGATTTTTCGTTTGTTGGGACTTTCGTAAGGTGGGGTACCACCGTGCGTGTGTATATAGATATAATTATAGATATAGATTGATTTTCCCCTTCAAAACAATATAAATTTAGGATTCTGTAGTGACTTACTCTGCTGATGGGCTGGCTTCCTCCTCAATAATAGTTCCTACATGTTTTCTTTTAAGATTCTCCCGCATCACTGTAGCACTCCCATGCTGTGCCACCTCACTTTTACACTTTTACAAAGCCTGTATTCAACTTATTTTCGGGGACCATGGAGATTAAAATGCTCCCAAACTTTTGAAGATTTCGGTTGAACACTTTTTTCCATACCAGTGCCACTGGCAGTCATCTGAGCCGTGTTTTGTAATGCTTATGAAGATGAAAAAATGCGAGGCGCACGTGTGACACGTCCGTTCAACTCTGTACTGAGTGACACTTGTCTGTTATGGCTGATTACACAATAATTGCGAGACTTGTCAATATTGAGATTTGTTGCCAACACTTGTTATAACTGATTTTTATCGAGTTATTGTTGCAGCATGACACTGAATTCTGAAAGGCTCTAATAAGATTCTGTTGTACAACTTGTATGCACTGGTGGCATGGCATTAAAAAATTTTTAAAAATACACACACTATATATCTCGGCGTGATCACTAAATGTGACACTGATATTTTTATTTTTACATTTTTTGCCATTTTTGGGGGAAAAAATCCCCCCCCCCCTTATTGTATGAGGTCAATGTGCTCTAAAGCCTGGTTGATGCAGGATAATATTCTCTGAGGAAGCCGCATCATCAAATTATCAGTAGGAGAATCAGTCAGTCAGTAACATGGAGAGAATGAACAGCCTTCTATTCACAAATAATATCTTTAGATAATAATTGTGTAAGTAGTTAGACTGAGCTGGTTGATGGTGTTTGACATGTTCAACTTTTCTTGATTATCTAAAACCAATAAGTTCTGATCCATCAGTGATTGGTGAGCGCACAAGATCCACCATGTAACATGGACAAGGAAAGATATGTCGCTCAATGATTCTGGTTTTTTTTAAGTCTGGTGCTTATTTACGAATTTTGCTGCGCACACGCAGATTGCGTGGTTCATTGTGTGGTTCCTGTGCACTGATTCATGTTGTTAGTGCGCCTGTGGAAACCTCAGCAGGGGCTCAGTGGGACGTGAAACTAATGAGGTCTTTCTCTTCAAAGTTGAGCATGAAAAATGTGTAAACTAGGAAGTATTTGAATCATTTCAGAAACTATTCACCATATTTACATATTCTGATATATGTCACGGGCATGCACTAAAGATTTTGAAGTATTTGGAAATATTTATTCAAGCTGGAAAATGTACCAGTTTTGTGATGAGACCCATATGTATGAATGTTTGTTGAACAGCTCATGCTTGGTGGATTGCATATTCAGTGACCTCTACTTTGAATAATAATAATGGCTGAACTCTTCCAGGTACGGGATCAGTCCAGAGAACATCATCCTTTATGGTCAAAGTATCGGCACGGTGCCCACGGTGGACCTGGCTTCTCGGTATGAATGTGCTGCTGTGGTCCTCCACTCTCCACTCACCTCGGGCATGCGAGTGGCATTCCCTGACACCAGGAAGACCTACTGCTTCGATGCCTTTCCGAAGTAAGTGCTACCACTAACCTGACGTAGAAAAATTGGAAACCAAGTACAATGACTGAACAAATGAAAACGTAACAGACCAGTTGAAGGCACCAAACCCAGCAGTGCAAAGTGGAACAGTGTTCCATCATTATTTGATATTTGGACCCTTTGGATGAGCTTTATCAGTGGGGGGGGCCCAGTCTTGTTCATGGCGTCCACCTTCCATTTTAACTCCACCTCTAATGAAGCCCATCGGATAAGTCCAATCATTGGTTTAAGTCTTCATTTCTGAGGCTTAAGTCTTGATTAGATGACTGGATGGTCAGGTGCGCATAATTAGGGTTGGAGGGTACGACAGGATCGGGCCAGGACGTAGAAGGATGGTTCTTTTCTTTTCTTGTCAGGACTAAATTGGATACGGACTTAAAGGTATCACCACGTCCGTCTGCCCAGCCATAATCGGTCACCCAGGACTCGGGAGCTGTTTGTGGCTGCTTCATCAAACGCAGCAGCTACGCATAACACGCGAGGGTAGTCTTGACTTCCATTCATCCATCTCTTAATCCTATTAGGGTCGTAGGGAGACTAGAGGCTGTCTGGGCAAAAGTGGAGTTCACCCTGAATACAACTCACCAGTCCATCGCGGGCTCAGCACGCACACAGCCATTTACACTCACACCTGTGGGAAACCTTTATCAATTGTAAATTTTTGGCTCCATGGCAACCAGTTTCACCTGTAAAAATAAGGGTGTGTGGGCATTTTCAGGCCAGAAGTTGCAAACCATTTTTTATTTATATTTAGTCTCCTTTATCTCAGGGATGGAGTCCTCAATCTGTGCATCCATCAGTCTGTCTAATTATTTCAGTCTGGGGCCAGAACTCGGAATCTATTCGAGCTTTTGAGGTCTAGGTTGACCAGACCCTTCTGCTCGGCAGCATAATTGTACCTTTTGATATTTTAGAATTTCCGCTGTACAGTTTCTGATCTGTGGAGATCAGGGGTAAGTTTCACCTCCTCACGACTCTCTTTATTTTTATTTTTTAAACTTGTCACTGTGAGCGCAGTCGATCCTCATTATTTTAAAGTGCGTCAGTGATCAGCCTCTAGTCTTCAGTAAAAACTTTATAGTTGTAATCGAATCGAGGCACGGAAGCAGAAGCGTGTACAGACTGGTCACGTTCTCAAGGTTTTGTCACAGCCCTTGCAGATCTTGTTTTATGATGCCATTTGTTTTGACTTGGTTCCTCCTTCTGTTATGTGATCGTTACCCACCCACCTCTGCTTTCAGCATTGAAAAAGTGTCCAAGATCTCGTCTCCTGTGCTGATCATTCACGGCACCGAGGACGAGGTGATCGATTTCTCGCACGGTCTCGCCCTGTTCGAGCGTTGCCCCAAGGCCGTGGAGCCGCTGTGGGTGGAAGGAGCTGGCCACAACGACATCGAGCTCTACAGCCAGTACCTGGAGCGTCTACGTCGCTTCATCAGCCAGGAACTGACCGCCCAGTATGCCTGAAACCCCAGCACTTCAAAGCTCAGTCCTGGTGAAACGAACACTCCAGGGTCAGTCCGAGGGCCTGCTTCAGCATTTTCTACCCCTCTAGGCTGGTCAGTAGTAACGTGCCAGCCTGGATAGGTTGAAGCAGAACATTTTTGGGTCCAGTGCAAAAAAAAAAAAAAAATCACCACAAACTGTATTCTCATTTATTTCTTCATATTAATATTGTTATTATTATTGTTATTATTTCTGTTATTTCTTTTGCTCATTTGAGAGAAGACTGCCAAAAGTGCAATTTCTTGTCCTATTTCTTTTTGGTTCAATATTTTGGGTTGGAGGACTTGTTTCTCTGCTCCTTCCTGTATGTATGTGCTCTCTGCTGGACAGATTGGCCGTTTTGTCTGACCTTGTGGAGACCATTATATGGGTCAAGTGTGTACGTACTGATTTATTATAGACCCTCCCCCCCAAATGCTTTTTTTTGATCTCAAGCATCTCTTTTGCTTCCATGTTCGGTTTTATTTATCCTTTCAAAACGATTGCCAGCCAGCAGCAGCAGCTTGTATCTGGGGTATGTTTAACATGATGTGAACTGAGGGACAAATTAGGCAGCAGAGCAATAGAACTCGGGTTACTGTGAATACAACAATAAAGCACGCCTGAGTCTATCCCCACCCTAAGTAAATAAATATAAAGCACGCCTAAGTCCATCCCCACCCAAAATAAATAAACACACCCCTATTGGGACGACCAGTGTCCAACTTTTCTTTTAATTAAAGCTTATGTGAATGTAGTGGTCCTTATTTCTTTCCCAGTGAATATTAACCCTTCGATTCTGAGTATGTGGTGCATTCTCATTTCTTCACAGCTTTGTTGTCGGTGTGCTTCCCCCTCAAACTTCTTCCTGTCTTTCTTGAACTCTTGTTTCCTCGACCTGCTCCGTCTCACACGTTCTCACTCTGTTCCTTAAAGCACCATCACTAAACACACTAACACGTCAGCCATCTCACGTCTCAGTGCCTCGCCTATTGATCCACAACCCCCCCCCCCTCGTAATGTCTATAAAACTTGAGGTGTCCAGAGGTTTTGAATATAAACACAAAATGTTGCTAATTTGTAAGATATCCTTCCTTTTTTGAATTATTGCAGATTAAAAAAATCTATTAATGTTACAAACATTTCTTGCAGTTTAGCTCCTATATGTGATGCATTTTAAAAACATTACGAAGAACTTCTTGCAGATCTATTTTTCTAATGGTAAGTTTTTTTTTTTTTTTTTTTAATTGTGGCTCCAGTGCTCTCATTTTATCTAAATTCCCATCCTTCTTAACATTCTTCAGAGTCCACACCAAACTTTTTTTTTTGGTTGAAGTGAAAAGAGGATTTAGCCCCACCTCCGTGACCACATCTGCCGTGAAAATAAAGCCACTTTGGGAACATGATCACCTGAATGGTGTGATGCTCAGATTTTACTAAATCTATTTACATTTCAGAAGAGCACCTTGGGTTGCCATGTCCTTTCAATGTTGCAGGCGTAGGGTGTGGAAACACCGACTCTACACTCCAAATGGCAATAAACCTGAAGTTAATGATGCAAATGTTTAAAGATGATCCTTTTGGATCCTGCATATTAAAGGTGATTTAATTCTTTTGTTTTTTTCCAGCTGCAGCATTGTGTAAATGTGTAATCATGTTTCTGTTGGTGGAAGAAACATTGAACTTTTTTCATTTTTCTATGTGTATCCTTTTCTTAGCTGAAGAATGTATGTGCAGTAATGTAACTGATTAATAAAAGTGATGATGACTATGCCGAGTTTCTTCAGCGTCATCGTGGTTCCTTAGAATATTTCTTTCCGGATGTAGTGCTCATCCCGAGCGCTTTCATTGGCAGAGGGAGCATGTACAAAGTACTGGTGCATCAGGTGTGCCATTAATTGTGGTGTGTTGTTTTATTTATGGGTGGTGGTCTGCATGTCCACTTCACAACAAAAAGGTCCTGGGTCTGGTCTGGGTGGAATTTCCATGTTCTCCTCATGCTTGTGTGCAGTTCTTCTGGGTTCTCTGGTTTCCTTCCACAGGTCAGCAGCATACCCATGAGGCTAATTAACTGTTCTGAAATTGCCCCATATTTGAGTGTGTGTATAGTTGTAAAGGTTGGACCTGAAAGATTGATTTTCAGGGTGTATCATGCCTTGGCACAGGGTTGGTATAGATAGGCTCCAGCCTCCTCCCAAGAAACCTGTTAGGAATAAGCAGTGAGTGAGATTTTATTAAGATTGTTACAGTATTCATTTTCTGAACTGATTAATCCTACTCGGGTCGCAGGGGGAGGCTGTCACCCATCTCAGCCGACTCTGGGTGAGGGCTGAGTACACCCTGGAGAGCTCGCCAGGCCCTTGCGAGGCAGAAACATGCTGATGACTTTGCAGCTCCTCTTGTTCAAAGTCATCAATGGTTCTTTTACACAAACCTCTCGCCATAGCCAGTGAGAGACATGGCCGGCCTTTGATAACCCAGTTAGTACACTTGGGGGGAGGAAGCAATGACAACCCGGTGATAGTGGGGCTTGAACCTCAGATCTTGGTATGAGTGATCCAGCACCAAGCCTCCACTGCCCCTTGATTGATATGAATTTTTAATAAATGCAGCTTTCGCCTTTAAATATTGAAGCTAACGTCCTGGTTCGGTTTGGGCTCACTTCTGTTGCTGGTGTTGGATGAATGACCGATTTAAGTTTGGCTTCTGTGGCCAACACCTCTTGATGCAGTTGAGTTAATCAGGAAGTCAGGGGAGGCCGCGTCTTGACACCAAAAAAAAAAAAAAAGTAAATAAATGCAAGGCGAGTCTACCAGCGTTAAACTGTGTGTATACGGTCGTCTTCAAAATAATATTAGTGTGTTTAAAAACAAAGTTCTCAAAATCTCCATAACTCATTTCCATACACTGGGAACATGACACCAAATCAAAACATGAAGAAGAATGTCAAATTTGTGTCGTTCCTTGAAAGAAAATGAAGAAAAGTGAATATTATTTGTGTATTTCTTTACAAACTCAACCCTCCAGTGTATGAACTGAAATATGGTTGAAGGTTTTGTTTGTTTCCTTTGAATCTCTGAACTAATATTTATTTGTATAAACACTGTTTCTGAGACCTGCTGCACGTCTGTGTTGTGGAGTCGACCAGCTTCTGGTACCTGTGAGCAGGTGTTCCAGCCCAGGAGGATTCGACTCCATTCCACAGATCTGGATTTCTTGGTTGTGCCTCAGAAGCTGCATTTTTGATGTCACTCCACATGTTTTCTATTGGATTAAGGTCCGGGATGGGGCCGACGCTACATGACGCCAATCTTGTTGGTCTGGAACCAAGATGCTGTTCATTTACTGGTGTGTTTTTGAGTCGTGGTGTTGGAACCCATTTCAAGGGAGTTTCCTCTTCATTATAAGGCAGCACGGCCTCTTCAAGTGTTCTGACGGATTCAAACTGATCCGTGATCTCTGGGATGTGATAAATAGGCCCCGACACCGTGGTTTGAGAAACATCCCCATATCATGACACTTGCCCCACCAGGCTTCACTGTCCCCACAGTGCACTGGGGATTGAATTCAGTGTTTTTGGGTCGTCTGATAATCTGTCTCCGCCCACTCGACCCAAAAAGAACAATGTTAGTTTCATCAGTCCTCAGAATGCTGCTGCGGTTCTCTTTATTCCAGTCAGGGTGTTCTTTGCTGAGGGGCAGTGGTGGTCTAGTGGTATAGGGCGCTGGATCGCTGATCCAAAGGTTGGGGGTTCGAGTCCCACTCTCCACAAGGTTGTCACTGTCCCCCCCAGTGCGGCTAACTAGGTTATCAAAGGCAGGCCATGTCTCTCACTGTCTGAGAGGCATGTAAAAGAACCATTGCTGACTTTCGTAAAGAGTAGGCTGCAAAGTCGTCAGCGTGTTTCTATCCCTTGCTAAAAGGGTTGTGACAGGAAGGGCATCCGACGTAAAAATCTCTGCCAAATTAAACGTGCGAATCAAAATGATTCGCTGTGGCGACTCCCGAGTAAAAGGGAAAAAGCCGAAAGGAAGACAGGCAGACAGTGTATTCTTTGGTGAATTGGAACCTCTTCATGTCTTTTTTTTCAGTAATGGGACGTTGTGGGGCTTTTTGCTGATAGCTCGGCTTCACATTGGCGTCTTGTAATTGTAACAGGACTCACAGGTCACTTTAGACCTTCTGTGATCTTTCTGAAGCTGATTGGTGGTTGAGTTCTCGCCATTTTGGTTCTTCAATCCATTCGAATGCTAGTTTTACACCTTCACTCGCATATTCAGGTTTTGTTCTCATTTTAAAACATTTTGGATCATTTCATCTGAGCAGCCAAACATTCTCTGCTCTTCTTTATACGTTTCCCATCCAATCAACTTTTTAGTCAAGGTCCTCTGTTCTTCTGAACAATGTCTGGACCGACCCATTTTCCTCAGAATTTCAGAGAGAAATGTTTATAACCTGCAGGTACATTCCCCGCCTTCCTTTCTTAAATAAGGACAATGATTGGCTCCTGTTTTTAAAGAATGAATGATGTCACTAATTGAACTCCACACTCATATTATTCTGAACAGGAACCTTTCAATTAGTGATTCAATTATACAGAATCAGCAGCATGCGGGACAGGACTGTACGTTCTGTTGGATCCATTACTCGACTACACCTGATAGTCAATTATTTACCCTGTAGAAACATCATTTCTACCAAAAACACAGACTGATCAGGTTAGTGATGTCTGTGTGTGTGTGTGTATACAGGTCCTTCTCAAAAAATTAGCATATCATGATAAAGTTCATTATTTTCTGTAATGTACTGATAAAAATTAAACTTTCATATATTTTAGATTCATTGCACACCAACTGAAATATTTCAGGTCTTTTATTATTTTAATACTGATGATTTTGGCATACAGCTCATGAAAACCCAACATTCCTATCTCAAAAAATTAACATATCATGTTCAGATAGTGTAAACGAGCTATTAACCTAATCATCTGAATCAAACAATTAACTCGAAACACCTGCAAAAGATTCCTGAGGCTTTTAAAAACTCCCAGCCTGGTTCATTACTCAAAACCGCAATCATGGGTAAGACTGCCGACCTGACTGCTGTCCAGAAGGCCATCATTGACACCCTCAAGCAAGAGGGTAAGACACAAAGAAATCTCTGAGCGAATAGGCTGTTCCCAGAGTGCTCTATCAAGCCACCTCAGTGGGCCGTCTGTGGGAAGGAAAAAGTGTGGCAGGAAATGCTGCACAACCAAAAGAGGTGACCGGACCCTGAGGAAGATTGTGGAGAAGGGCCGATTCCAGACCTTGGGGGACCTGTGGAAGCAGTGGACTGGGCTCCAGGTGCCGCATTCCCCAGGTCAAGCCACTTTTGAACCAGAAACAGCGGCAGAAGCGCCTGACCTGGGCTACAGAGAAGCAGCACTGGACTTCTGCTCAGTGGTCCAAAGTACTTTTTTCGGATGAAAGCAAATTTTGCATGTCATTCGGAAATCAAGGTGCCAGAGTCTGGAGGAAGACTGGGGAGAAGGAACTGCCAAAATGCCTGAAGTCCAGTGACGAGTACCCACAGTCAGTGATGGTCTGGGGTGCCATGTCAAGGGCAGGGTCAATGCAGCTAGCTATCAGGAGATTTTGGAGCACTTCATGCTTCCATCTGCTGAAAAGCTTTATGGAGATGAAGATGTCATTTTTCAGCACGACCTGGCACCTGCTCACAGTGCCAAAACCACTGCTAAATGGTCTACTGACCATGGTATTACTGTGCTCAATTGGCCTGCTAACTCTCCTGACCTGAACCCCATAGAGAATCTGTGGGATATTGTTGAGCGACACCAGACCCAAGATTCCTCACCAAGTATTGAGTGCATAACTGGACATAATTATTTGAAGGTTGACAGTTTTTTTGTATTAAAAACCCTTTTATTTTATTTTTTTTATTTTTTTTATTGGCTGGATGAAATATATGCTAATTTTTTTTGAGATGGGGATTTTTGGTTTTTCTTTTTTGCCAAAATGATCAATATAAAAACAATAAAAGGATTGAACTACTTCAGTTGTATGTAATGAATCTAAATATGACAGATAAACAATAATGTTTATCAGTACATTACAGAAAATAATGAACTTTATCACTTCTTTTCCTTTCGGCTGTTCCCTTCAGGGGTAGCCACAGCAAATGATCTCCCTATCCTCTGCATCTTCTACTCTTACTCCAACGACCTTCATGTCTGCCTTCACCACATCCATAAATCTTCTCTTTGGTCTTCCTCAGGCCTTCTGCCTGGTAGTTCCAACCTCCGCATCCTACTACCAATATACTCACTATCCCTCCTCTGTACATGTCCAAACCTCTCTGACTTTGTCTCCAAAACATCTAACATGTGCTGTCCCTCTGATGTACTCATTTCTGATCCTATCCATCCTCGTTACTCCCAAAGAGAACCTCAACATTTTCATCTCTGCTACCTCCAACTCTGACTCCTGTCTTTTCCCCAGGGCCACAGTCTCTAAAACATACAACATTGCTGGCCTCATCACCATCTTGTACACTTTTCCCTTCATTCTTGCCGATACTCTCCTATCACACATCACACCGGACACTTTTCTCCATCCATTCCAACCTGCCTGCACACGCTTCTTCACCTCTTTTCCACACTCTCCATTGCTCTGGATTGTTGAGCCCAAGTACTTAAAATCCTCCACCTTCTTTATCTCTGCCCCCTGTAACCTCAAAGTTCCTCTTGGGTCCTTGTTGTTCACACACATATATTCTGTCTTATTGAGACTAACCTTCATTCCCCTCCTTTCCAGGGCATACCTCCACCTCTCTAGATTTTCCTCCACTTGTTCTCTGCTCTCACTACAGATCACGATGTCATCTGCAAACATCAAAGTCCATGGAGATTCTTGTCTAACCTCGTCTGTCAGCCTGTCCATCACCATGGCAAACAAGAAGGTGCTGAGAGCTGACCCTTGATGCAGTCCCACCTCCACCTTGAACTCTTCTGTCACACCGACAGCACACCTCACCACTGTCTTACATCTCTCATACATGTCCCGCACCACTCTAACATACTTCTCTGTCACTCCAGACTTCCTCATACAATACCACAGTTCTTCTCTCGGCACCCTGTCATATGCTTTCTCCAGATCCACAAAGGCACAATGCAGCTCCTTCTGACCTTCTCTGTACTTCTCTAGTAACATACTCAAAGCAAACACTGCATCTGTGGTGCTCTTTCTTGGCATGAAACCAAACTGTTGTTCACAAATGCTGACCTCTGCCCTTAGTCTTGCTTCCACTATTCTTTCCCATAGCTTCATTGTATGGCTCATCAACTTTATCCCTCTGTAGTTGCCACAACTCTATACATCTCCCTTGTTCTTAAAAATGGGCACAAGCACACTTCTCCTCCATTCCTCTGGCATCCTCTCACTTTCTAAGACCTTGTTGAATATTCTTGTCAGAAAATCTACTGCTACCTCCCCTAGACACTTCCATACCTCAACTGGTATGTCATCAGGGCCAACTGCCTTTCCACTCTTCATCCACTTCAATGCCCTCCTCACTTCTCCCTTACTAATCTTTGCTTCTTCCTGGTCCTCAATGGTCACCTCTTCTACTCTTTTTTCTCTCATTTTCCTCATTCATCAGCTCTTCAAACTACTCTTTCCATCTTCCCAGCACACTTCTGTCATCAGTCAATACATTTCCCTCTCTGTCCTTTATCACTCGAACTTGCTGCACGTCTTTCCCATCTCTATTTCTCTGCTATGCCAACCTGTATAGATCATTTTCTCCCTCCTTACTGTTCAACCTATCATACAAGTCATCATACGCCCTCTGTTTGGCCTTTGACACCGCTACCTTCGCCTTACGCTTTGTCTCCCTGTACTCCTGTTTACTCTCTTCGGTCCTCTCAATGTCCCGCTTCTTCTTGGCTAACCTCTTCTTTTGTACACACTCCTGCACTTCCTCATTCCACCACCAAGTTTCCTTATCTACTTTCCTTCCAGAGGACACACCAAGTACTCTTCTACCGGTCTCCCTGATCACATTGGCTGTGGTTGTCCAGTCATCTGGAAGCACTTCCTGACCACACAAAGCCTGTTTCAACTCCTCCTTGAAGAAAACACGACACTCTTCCTTTTTCAGCTTCCACCACTTTGTCTTCTGCTCTGCCTTTGCCTTTTTCACCTTTCTCACCATCAGTGTCATCCTGCACACCACCATCCTATGCTGTTTGGCAACACTCTCACCCACTACTACTTTGCAGTCACTGACTTCCTTCAAATTGCATCATCTACACAAGATGTAGTCTACCTGTGTGCTCTTACCTCCGCTTTCATAAGTCACCCTATGCTCCTGTTTCTTCTTGAAGAAAGTATTCACCACAGCCATTTCCATCCTTTTTGCAAAATCAACATCTGTCCTTCTGTGTTCCTGTCCTGGATACCAAACCTGCCCATCACTTCCTCGCCCCCTCTGTTGTTTGCACCAACATGTCCATTGTAGTCTGCACCAATGACCACTCTTTCACCTCTGGGGGTACTCTGCATCACTTCATCTAACTCACTCCAGAATCTCTCCTTCTCTTCTAGCTTACATCCTGCCTGTGGGGCATAAGCACTAACAACATTGACCATCACGCCTTCAATTTCTAACTTGAGACTCATCACTCTGTCTGACACTCTTTTCACTTCTAGAACATTCCTGACAAACTCCTCTTTCAAGATGACTCCTACTCCATTTCTCTTCCCATCCACACCGTGGTAAAACAGCTTAAACCCTGCTCCTAAGGTTCTAGCCTTGCTACCTTTCCACCTGGTCTCCTGAATACACAATATGTCCACCTTCCTCCTCTGCATCATGTCAGCCAGCTCCCTATCTTTTCCTTGCATAGTTCCAACATTCAAAGTCCCCACTCTCAGTCCTAGGCTCACGCATTTCCTCTTCTCTCTCTGCCTACGGACACGCCTCCCGCCTCTCCTTCTTCGACGTCTTCGACCATCAGTAGTCCAATTTCCATCAGCACCCTGTTGGTTGACAGCACTGATGGTGGTCGTTGTTAACCCGGGCCTCGACCGATTCGGTATGAATTTTGTTTTGACCATTTGCATTTTTAATGTGACAGAAGTTTTATGCCGGATGCCCTTCCTGTCGCAACCCTCTGCATTTTTCCGGGCTTGGGACCGGCATAAGGGTGAGAGACACTGGTTAGTGCCCCCCCTGCCTCATGGCTGCATTAAAATAATGAACTTTATCACAATATGCTAATTTTTTAAGAAGGACTAGTGTGTGTGTGTGATTGTTTGTGCGTGTGATTGTGTGTGCATGTGTTCGGGTTTGTGTATCTGTTAAGGTGTGTGTGCATCTGTATTAGTGTGTGTAATTGTGTGTATGTGTGTGTGTGTAACTGTGTTAGGGTGTTTGTGTGTGTGTGTGTATCTGTGTTAGGGTGTGTGATTGTGTGCTTATGTGTGTATCTATGTTAGGGTGTGTGTGTGAGCATGAGTATTTCCAGAGGTGTTATTTTTCCTTGAATAAATCAATTCTAGTTGAATATGAAGAGGCCCGAATGCAGCAGAGGAACTTTAAATCTTGCAGCTGATTGGACCTGCAGTTCCCCATCACAGATTCCACTGCTAAATGATTCAGTTTTCTCCCTAATAGCAGCTATTAATACTGGAATGATTTCTCTGTTTATCATTAGATTATGAGGCGTGTCTTGCATGCACAGCAGATTCGCTCTCTGCGTCGGTTCTGTCCTGTGAAAGGTTGGATGGCCCGACTCTCCAGTGTCGTCAGTAATCTGCTGTTCTTAATGCTTTGTTGTTGCTCAGGTTGGTGATCCATTGGTTGATGTTATTTGCCGATATTGTTCTTGGTCACACTTCCTCTCCAAGATACGCTGCATGGCGTTCTTTCTGGTGATGTCGTTGGAAAAAAATGAGGCGTGAGCGGTGTAGGCTCTGGTTCAGTGATCTAAATGCTGGGAGGTTCGAACAGTGGTGACCTGGTGATAAAGCTGCTGGATCGCTGGACCTAAGGTTGGGGGTTCAAGCCTCAAACTCAACAGGTTGTCATTGTCCCCTCAGTGCACTTACTGGGTTATCAAAGGCCGGCTGTGTCTCTCACTGTCTATGGTGGGAGGTTCATGTAAAAGAACCATTGCTGATTTTCATCAAGAGTAGCTGCATAGCCATCAGCCTGTTTCTGCCCTGCAATGGTCTGGCGAGCCGTCCAGGGTGTATTCTGCCCTCGCATAGAGTCGGCTGAGATAGGCACCAGCCTCTCCAAAACCCGAATTAGGATTAAGCGGGTCAGAAAATGAACGAATGAATGCTGGTTCAAACCTCAGTACAACCAACTGGCCACTGTTGGGCACTTGAGTAAGGCCCTTAACCTTGGATTGCTCAGCTGTATCAGAATAATAAATGTAAGTTGTTGAGGATAAGGGCATCTGCCAAGTGCAGTAAATGTTCATGTGATGTTCCTGTTATTTGGGTTTGGTTCTTCTGGGGAGTTCGTGGTTGGCGTCTATCCAATGGATCTTTGAGCATGTCCACATTTCAAAAGCACTCAAACGATCTTTCATTTGTTTACAAATGGTCCATTTCCAAATCCTGTCCCGTAGTGTCCTGGTGATCACATCTGCCATCTGTGATTTTATGACCTGAGTAATTAAACTTGTTCCGTTGATGTTGCATCAATTTTTGTTTGTTTGTTTTGCTCTTAATCATGTTCTTCATTGTCCTGGTATTCATTACCTCATCGGTTTATTATCTGATACGTCCCCTAGAAATATTAAACCATATATTAAATTGATGTTTGGAAGATGATAAAATTAGGCTCTACATCTACTTGATGCATCGACCTGGCTACTGTAAATAGTTACCATAGAAACAAAAACATTACAATGTGCGTTTCAATATAAAACTAAATTGTGTCGCAGACCTTTTTTCCATAAAACAAAACATTCATCTACCGAGCCACTTAATCTTAGTAGGGTCGCAGGAGGGGGGGGGCTGGAGCCTGGAGCCTATCTTAGCCATCTCTGGGTGTAGGCAGGGTACCTGCACTATGAACACATTTTAACACCCCCTGCCCCAATACTAACACACAATCATTGATTCTTACACTCGGGGCAATTTAAAACACCCAGTTAACCTACTGTAGATGTCTTTGGATTTGGATTGTGGAAGGAAACCAGAGTACCCAGAGGAAACCCATACAAACATTAGGGTAGACATGTAAAATCCTCACAAAAATGCCCTCAGCGAGCCCATGAAGTCACCCTCGAACCCAGGACCTTCTTGATGCGAGGCGGTAAGTCGTGTTCGCCACTCTGGCCTCAAAATATTCGTCCCAGCAAAAGACATTACTGAACCGTATATAAACCCAGTGTCACTGTTCACAGTAACCACGAGATGGCGACATGCTTCTTTCCTTCAATGCTGGAAAACCAACATGATTATAAAGACATGAAGCCACATATCATGAATATCTGTAAAGCCTGGTCCCCTGCCTGCATTTTTAAAGATATGTTTCAGACAAATTGGATTTCTTGGGGTGAAATGAGTTTTAATTAGTTTCATACGTATTCGAAAACATCTGCTTGTATAGTTTTATATTGACAGAGAGTGACTAATCGCATAAACTCTGCACAAAGGAAAGGATTTGCTCGATTAGCTGCTGAAATACAAAACCTGTTGTGAGTATGATTACTGTTGTTTATAAAAGCAATAAAATTAGTCTTTCCTTCCAATGTCATTCGAATATTCTTAAAAATATTTCAAAGACATTTCTGACGAAACAGAACATGCCCAAGTAAGGGTTAACACGTGTGGTTTGCACCTTCTCCCTGTCCTTAGTCCAGAGTTGGCTAAGATGGGGCTCCGGCTTCCATGCGACCCTAGCAATATTAAGTGTTTCAGCAAATGAATGAATGAAATGATTCACTCATTCATTTTCTAAGATGCTTAATCCTAATTTGGGTCATGCGGAGCCTGGCACTTGTCTCAGCCGACTCTGTGGAGGGTCGGCTACATGCTAGACAGCTCGCCAGGCCATCACAGAGAAAATAATCACCCCCTTTTAAATATTCAGATTTTACTGCTTTGCAGCCTGAAATGACAACATAAATTCTTACTAAGTCACTCATTTCCCAAAGCACGTAATCCTGAAAGGGTGTCGGGAACGGTGAACCCTGGCTCAGCCGACACAAAATCACAATATCCTTGAACAGCCCTTCGGACTTTCACAGGTCAAACACTGACACAAGCATTCACACTCATACTCATACCAAGGGAGGATTTGGAACGACCAGTTAGTCGAACGTGCGTGTCTTTGGACGGTGGGAGGAAACCGAAGTACCTGAAGGAAATCCAGGTGACCATGGGGGAAACATGCAAACTTCACATAGAAACATGCCTATGCTGAGCCACGGATTCTTGCTGTGAGGCGGACGAGTGAACCACTAATGATGTACAGCTACATATATATTTCTCCAGCTGTATTTATTCAATGCAAAAGTCAAGTAACAATATACAGGGATCCCTCACTTTCTGCTGTTAATTGGGACCGAGATCCCCCACGAACACTGAAATCCACGAAGTAGATTTTCACGAAGTAGGATCAACCCCCCAACCCTCCCTGACTGTATATGTGTATATAGTATTAATCACCGGGGATTTAGGTTGGTAGAGCGTCTGCTTTATCCTCTGGAAGGTCGGAGTTTGAATCCGGCCGTGTCATACCATGAGACGTTAAAATTTGGGAGTTGTTGCTTCCTGCTTGGCACTCAGCATCAAAAGGATAGAACAACGCAACAACTGGTGCCGTACAGTGGCGACGGGTACCTGGAGCGCAGAGAGCGCTGGGGTCTCGTGCGCATTGAGCATACACGTGTATGAAATTGCGCTATATAAGCATGCATAATAATAATAATCAATAAATACATATTCAATGCTATAAATGCTTATAATAACGAGTAAACATTAAGAAACAATGCATAAGATGTAAATAAAATATAAATGCACACACACACACACAGACATGCATCTCACAAAAATGTAAGTAGTTTTGTTGGGGGGTTTTGGGTTGTTTTTTTTGTTTGTTTAGGTTTTTTTTTTTTTTTTTTTTTTTTTGCCTTGGCCTTGTTTTTCTTCTTTTTTTCCTTTCGGCTGTTCCCTTCAGGGGTTGCCACAGCAAATCATCTGCCGTCATCTCACCTTGTCCTCTGCATCTTCTCTTACGCCACATCCTCCTTCACCACATCCATAAATCTCTTTCGTCTTCCTCTATTTGGTCTTCCTCTAGGCCTTCTGCCTGGTAGTGCCAAACTCAGCAACCTACTACCAATATATTCACTATTCCTTCTTTGTACATGTCCAAACCATCTCAATCTAGCCTCTCTGACTTTGTCTCCAATACCTCTAACATGTGCTGTCCCTCTGATGTACTCATTCCTGATCCCATCCATCCTCATTACTCCCAAAGAGAACCTGTCTTTTTGTCAGTGCCACTGCTTCTAACCCATACAACATCGCTGGCCTCATCACCGTCTTGTACACTTTTCCTTTCATTCTTGCCGATACCTTCCTACCACACATTACACCGGACACTTTTCTCAAACCATTCCAACCTGCCTGCACACACTTCTTCACCTCTTTTCCACACGCTCCATTGCTCTGGATTGTTGAGCCTCAGTACTTAAAATCCTCCACCTTCCTTATCTCTCTTCCCTTTAACCTCACCGTTCCTCTTGGGTCCTTCTCATTAACACACATATATTCTGTCTTACTTAGGCGAACCTTCATTCCTCTCCATTCCAGGGCCTACCTCCACCGCTCTAGATTTTCCTGCACTTGTTCTCTGCTCTCACGACAGATCACAATGTCATCTGCAAACATCATAGTCCATGGAGATTCTTGTCTCACCTCGTCTGTCAGCCTATCCATCACCACAACAAACAAGAAGGGGCTCGGAGCTGATCATTGATGCAGTCCCACCTCCACCATGAATTCTTCGGTCACGCCGACAGCACACCTCACCACTGTCTTACATCTCTCATACATGTCTTGCACCACTCTGACATACTTCTCTGCAACTCCAGACTTTCTCATGCAATACCACAGTTCCTCTCTCGGCACCCTGTCATATGCTTTCTCCAGATCCACAAAGGCACAATGCAGCTCCCTCTGACCTTCTCTGTACTTCTCTATTCCTCAAAGCAAACACTGCATCTGTGGTGCTCTTTCTTGGCATGAAACCAAACTGTTGTTCACAAATGCTGACCTTTGCCCTTAGTCTAGCTTCCACTATTCTTTCCCATAACTTCATCGTATGGCTCATCAACGTCATCCCTCCGTAGTCGCCACAACTCTGCACGTCTCCCTTGTTCTTAAAAATGGGCACCATCACGTCTCCTCCATTCCTCCGGCATCCTCTCACTCTCTAAGACCTTATTGCATGTTCTTGTCAGAAAATCTACTGCTACCTCTCCTAGACACTTACATACCTCCACAGGTATGTCATCAGGACCAACTGCCTTTCCATTCTTCATCCTCTTCAATGCCCTCCTCACTTCACTCTTACTAATCTTTTGCTACTTCCTGGTCCTCAACAGTCACCTCTTCTACTCTTTCTCTCTCTCTCTCTCTCTCTCTCTCTCTCTCTCTCTCTCTCTTATTTTCCTTATTCATCAGCTCTTCAAAGTACTGTACTCTTTCCATCTTCCCAGCACACTTCTGTCATCAGTCAATACATTTCCCTCCCTGTCCTCTATCACTCAAACTGGCTGCATATCCTACTCATCTCTGTTTCTCTGCTGTGCCAACCTGTATAAATCATTTTCTTCCTCTTTACTGTCCAACCGAGCATACAAGTCATCATACGCCCTCTGTTTGGCCTTTGACACCGCTACCTTCGCCTTACGCTGTGTCTCCCTGTACTCCTGTTTGCTCTCTCAGTGTCCCACTTCTTCTTAGCTAACCTCTTCTTTTGTACACACTCCTGCACTTCCTCATTCCACCACCAAGTTTCCTTATCTACTTTCCTTCCAGAGGACATACCAAGTACTCTCCTACCGGTCTCCCTGATCACATTGGCTGTGGTTGTTCAGTCATCTGGAAGCACTTCCTGACCACCCAAAGCCTGATTCAACTCCTCCTTGAAGACAACACGACACTCTTCCTTTTTCAGCTTCCACCATTTTGTCTTTAGCTCTCCCTTTGCCTTTTTTCACCTTCTTCACCATCAGCGTCATCCTGCACACCACCATCCTATGCTGTTTAGTAACACTTTCACCCACTACTACTTTGCAGTCACTGACTTCCTTCAAATTGCATCATCTACACAAGATGTCGTCTACCTTTGTGCTCCTACCTCCACTTTTATAAGTCACCCTATGCTCTTGTCTGTTCTGGAAGAAAGTATTCACCACAGCCATTTCCATCTTTTTTGAAAAATCTATCATCTGTCCCTCTGTGTTCCTGTCCTGGATACTGTAAGAACTCTCTCTGTAGAAGCTCTTATGTAAACCTGCACGATCTGGATTCCTGTATCTCAACGTCTTAGAGTACTCCGGGAACAGAAGACAACAAACCATACGAGTAAAATCAATCTGGTTTATTCATCAACTGCTCAGAGTATGTTTCTGAGCACAAGCTTTTTATGCAGTTTCTTTGTGTTTGCAAGCAGATAGTAACAGAGTCATATGTCCTTGGTCAAAGTACATTCGTCATAGCATAGGGTGGGGGTGTGTGTGTGTGTATGTGTGTGTGTATGTGTATGTGTGTGTGTGTATATGTGTGTGTGTGTATGTGTGTGTGTATGTGTATGTGTGTGTGTATGTGTATGTGTGTGTGTGTATGTGTATGTGTGTGTGTATATGTGTGTGTGTATGTGTATGTGTGTGTGTGTATGTGTATGTGTGTGTGTGTATGTGTATGTGTGTGTGTGGATGTATGTGTGTGTGTATGTGTATGTGTGTGTGTGGATGTATGTGTGTGTGTATGTGTGTGTGTGGATGTATGTGTGTGTGGACAGCACCATATCATGTTACTTGCGTCACTGTTTGCATTCGTACGTAAGTAGGTCAAGATAGAAGGGGACAGCCTTGAACATCCAGTTAGGTCTGGCTGATGTTTTACACAAAACTTAGGACATCGGGGTACAACAGGATAAGGAGAACTACTTGCTTCATGGTTCAATAAACATGTACGTATTAGGTCAGAGATATATTCTAACAGTTACCAAACCTGCCCATCACTTCCTCGTCCTCTCTATTGCCTGCATCAATATGTCCTTTAAAGTCTGCACCAATGACCACTCTTTCACCTCTGCGGGTACTCTGCATCACTTCATCTAACTCACTCCAGAATCTCTCCTTCTCTTCTAGCTCACATCCTGCCGGCATAAGCACTAACAACATTGAGCATCACGCATTCAATTTTTAACTTGAGACTCATCACTCTGTCTGACACTCTTTCACTTCTATAACATTCCTGACAAACCCCTCCTTCAAGATGACTCTTACTTCATTTCTCTTCCCATCCACAACATGATAAAAGAGCTTAAACCCTGTTCCTAAGCTTCTAACTATCTCGTCTTCCTCCCGTGAGAGCTCAAACAATTAGGACCATGGCATTAACCCGGATTCAAACTTGTGATCTCTGTGTTAATAATCATGCGCTTTGTGAATGCGCTACTCAGGAGCCCGCAAGGAAAGTCATGATGGACCAAATGAGCTTTGAGTGTCTATTGAAGCAATGTCTCCAGTAACTTGCCCTCAGAAACTATGATGATGATGATGTTCAATTCACTCAGATGGGATGGTGATGTTGGTTGACTGCAATCTTCAAGTAATTCCACAGGTTTTATTCAAGGTTTAAGTCTGAGATCTAACTAGACACAACGTGATTCACCATTTTTCCCTTCACCCACTCTGTGGACAGCTTCACATCACTGTCATGGTAACTGTCAGACAGAGCACAGATTTTTTTGCTCAATAACTTAGCGTTCTTTTTCCCCATCCATATTTTTTTTTCTTCGATCCAGATAAGTACTCAAGAAGCACTCCCATATCATGATACTTCCACCTCCATGCTCGACTGTAGGTATGGAGATCTATACACTATTTAGGATCATTCAGCATTGACTGTTTTGCCATCATCATCGACCTCTGCTTAATCCGGGGTCGGGTTGCGTGGGCAGCAGCCTAATCAGTGAGGTGCAGATGTTCTTCTCTCCAGCCACTTCCTCCAACTCTTCTGTGGGGACACCGAGGCGTTCCCAGACCAGTCGAGAGACATAATCTCTCCAGTGTGTTTTGGGTTGACCCCTGGTCCCTTATTTATATTTATATTTAGCCATAGGTTCCCGACCCCTGCTGTTGAGTGTCTAGTGTTGGTTGAGAAGGACGGGACAAAAACAATATTGTTCCTCCTGAATCTGAGGTTCCACCATCAGTCGGATCCTCCTCTCTAGCATTCCTGCATAGACTTTCCCTGGTAGGCTGAGGAGTGTGATTTCACAATAATTGGAACACACCCTCTAGTCCCCTTTTTAAAATGGGGAATACCACTCCAGTTTGCAAATCCAGTATGTGGGCAGTGGTGGTCTAGTGGTATAGGGCGCTGGAGCGCTGATCCTAAGATTGGGGGTTCGAGTCCTCACAAGGTTGCCACTGTCCCCCCAGTGCACTAGTGCAGCTAACTGGGTTATCAAAGGCGGGCCATGTCTGTCACTGTCTATGGTGATAGGTTCATGTAAAAGAACCATTGCTGACTTTCGTAAAGAGGAGGCAGCAAAGCCGTCAGCGTGTTTCTGTCCCTTGCTAAAAGGGTTGTGACAGGAAGGGCATCCGATGCAAAAACCTATGCCAAATCAAACGTGCGAATCATTTGCTGTGGTGACCCCTGATAAAGGGAAAACGCCAAAAGGAAATCTCATCTTTGCCAATCCGGAGGTATGACCCCGATGACCAAGCGATGTTGTAGACACGTGCCCACCAAGACAGTTCTACAACATCTGGAGCCCTGATATATTCAGATCAATCCCCAGAGTCTGACCACCATGGAGCTTTTTGACTTCCACTGGGGTTGAAGTCACGTCTTGGCTTTTTTTCCCCTTCAACCCTCCCATACAATCTCCATGAAGCCTTGTTGATACTGTTGTTACATACAGACAATGACTACTCTTTCCATAAAAGTCCTGTAACTGCTTCAAAGCTTCTGTAGGCCAGTCTGGAAGGACAGCCTGATCTGGGATGGGTCGTAGTAGTACCAACCATTTAAATGTATTTATATTTCTACTTATCCCTAAGATCTTTTGACAGTGCCTTGCCACCCAAAGTTGACTATCGTGATCACAGATGGAAACAAATTAAGCAAATGGAGAGGTGTTCTGAAAAAAAAGTGACCATCAAAGTCAAGCTCTTATTTAGGGTTGAATCCAGAATTGGCCCTGGAGACACGAGATGGAAATGCCCACCAGTTTATCAAAAATCAATTCCTTTTTGGAGAAATTTAAACACCACCACCAATCGTGTCTCATATTCTGAGATTACTGAAAACACAAAAACCACAGGTAATGCTCGAAGTCAAATTCCGCTCACTGCTTGGGTACCTATTGAAAGCAGAGACCACTTGACTGTGATTGTGGTTTGTTAGCGTTCCCTTATTATTAGTCATCATACCGTATTTAGCTGATACGAGCATTGGCTTTCAACCTGCAGCAGTAGTTCTCAGTTATGCTCATGGAAACAGTATATCCTGCATATCACATGAGCCATTTTATGAGAGTCACGAATTGCCTGATGAGTTATACTGCGTGTATAAGAAGGAGGGGAAAGACAATAGAAGTGCTCTGCATGTGTTCAAGGGATTAGGAATCCCATTTAATCAATGCCTGTATTGCAGACTCGTTTCATTTGTGGCTGTGTGATGGCTGGATTTATTGCCAATCCTTGGCGCAGATTCCCAGACTACCTTCAGGAAATGTCTCAAGGCTGAGCTCTTCCAGGAGCACCTGATGTCCATGTAGAAACATCCTAAGCTGTGCAAATGAGTACGCAACATTCAACCATAACATTAAGACCTCCTAGACAGCCCCTTACACGGTGAGCTGTAGTGCACTGGGTCCTGAGTCCTTTCTATCATCACCAGTTTTAACCGTGTTATCAGTTGGTGTTATGGATGCTCTTCTGTGGGATCAAAAGGGATGTGCTAGCATTTGCTACTCATGTTTATCAGTCAACACTGGGAACCCATCAAAGTCTTGCCAGTTTAATGATTGTCCTTTCTTGGACCACCTGTGGCAGGAATTTACCACTGCATGCCAGGAACTCCCACAAGACATGCCGTTATGGCTGATTTACATTTATGCAAATGTGTTCCTGCAGCCTTTCTCTCCTATTGCAAGAAAAACAACAAAATTTTCAGCCAATTCATTCATTCGCTGAGCCGCTTAATCCTACAAGAGTATCAGGAGGCTGGAGCCTGACCAGCTTGCCAGACCACTGCGAATAGGCAACTCGCGCACAACGATTCACACCTAGGGGCAATTTGAAACAGCCAATAAGCCTTATGGGCATGTCTTCGGCCTGTAGGGGGAAACCCAGAGCAGCATGAGAACATGCCAATTCCACACAGAAATGCCTTCACCCAGCCCGAGACTCGAACCCACTGTCTTCTTGGTGTGAGGAAGGTGTGCTAACCGCTACACCACCGTACAACTTTCAAATCTGATTCATGCAGTATATACACGATCATCCATGACATTAAAACCACATACATACCTATGACTGTGAAGATTTCACTAGAATGGTTCTAAACCATTATTGGTATGGATTCCACAAAAACTCTGCGGGGCTGAAGTGACATCTGACACTATGATGTTCACAATAATCCTTTAAGTCCTCGAAGTTGAAGGTGGGACAATCATTGTTTGATCTTGTTTGTGCGGTACATCCCACAGATGGGAAATGTGGTCAGATTTTCCTCAAATCATTCCTGGACAGTTTTTGCAGTATGGAAGGGTACATTGTCTTGCTGAAAAATGGTTACTGCAGGTAGAGAGCACTACTGCCCTGAATAGTATACAAAGTAACATCCACATGAATTCTAGGACTCAGGGTTTCCTTTTAGAACATTGAACCCAGAACAGCCACTGTATCTGGTGGCTTTTCTTCTTCTCATAGTCCATCCTGTTGTCATACCTTCTCCATGAACGCCACACACATGAATCCAGACGTCGAAATGGCTGAAAAAAGAAAATGTGATTCATCAGACCAGTCCACACATGTCCAGTTTATATGCTCACATGTCCACTGTAGGCAAATTCAGTGGTGTGGTCAAGCTTGTGCACTCTGACTGCTCTGGAGCTCCACAGCCTCATATACAATACACTTTATGTTCTGGTATCTACTTTATAGTCAGCATTCACGTTTTTACTCATTTGTGCTCTTTTGTGGGAACAGATAGGCTCTAGCCTTCACTCCCGTGAAAATTGTGTGAAGTTATTCCTGGTTCATCATTTGTCCTTTTTTTGTACCACATTTTTAGGTCTTAAGCATTACATTCAGGGGACACCCAACAAGACCTGTGGTCCAGATTCAGTGCTATTATTGCTATTTGTTTTTTAAATCCTCAGCAGTAGCACTGACTCTGACCACTGTGTCTGTGTTAAGCTGAATTTTTCACAGACAGCTCTTTAACAAAGTTGTCACAGGTTTCTGTTTTGTTTTGAGACCATTATTTGTAGAGCTCCTCTGCAGGATTACTTCTTCTCGTCACTGTGTGTCTGATAAGTTGGATTTTTGACAGTAAGCTCTATAACCAATCGTCGCAAAGAATGTATTCTGCTTTGTTTATAAGTAAATACAAGCATCTGTTTAATAAGTAAACTTTGAGCTAGTAAATCCACATCACATCATAATTTTTAACTATGTTCTAATAATAACGTCACAGTTTGTAGCAGCGCCGCAATGAAACTGACTTGGATGATTGTCGTGTCTGTGTCACCACAGGAAGCACAATAAAGCTGTCACATCACACACAAAAGAAAAAAATAAATAAAAAGAAACATATTTATAATAGGCAATGAAACTAAAACCCCTAAAACAGAGTCTCATACACCACCACTCAGACTCGCACATAATAAAAAAAAAAAAAACACAGTGTGACTCATGTAGAACAAACTTTCGCAGAGTAAAACAACACCAAATATGGCACGGAACATGAACTCATTAAACGGATAATTAAACAGGACAGATGATACCAATGAAGGAGGAAATGAGTGAGTGAAAGGTGATGAAAAGAAAATGCAGGGTTAACCTTTCCTTCTTTCACTTGAACACATGGTCAGGAACACAGGGGAGAGCTATTTATTATTTATTTCCTCCAGGATTTAAGTTAACTCAGCCATTAAAGAAACCGTGTGACTCTTCTCACCCAAGAATATATTAACTATTTACTTTTTCACTCAGTCCTATAGAACATGAACTGACTTATGAGGTTTTTTTTTGTTTGTTTTTTTTTTTTTTTTTTTAAATAGCTTTTTTATTTGGTTTATATAGCAGTACCAGTCAAAGAGAAATGCTTTCTGTCACAAAAACATGTTCAAAATAATACTTTGGTGGGTTGGTGAATCATGGGGAACATTCAGGGACAATAGCGAATATTCAAGAGTATTTAGACAATTTGGGGTGATTTTTGGAGAATTCATTCTGCCAGCATTTGGCAGTTTGGTGAGATTCCATCTTTCGGGTTAATAGAATTGTTGACAGCTGACATATTAATCACTGCAATAATTATCCAGGCAAACACAGCGACATGCTGCCTTCTTCAGTGGCTGTTCCAACCCTGGTAATGACATAAATTCATTGTTTTGTCCTATTGGTTGGGCTGAGTGCAGCAGACACCAGTCTAAGATGACACATTATCATCCAGTGCTGAGCTGTGTTGCCAGGAAAATGGCAGCATCTAAGGCATATGGCTGCACAAACAACACGCGCAGAAAACACAGCATCACATCAGCACTGACCGCAATCTGAAAACGTCTCATTTTGGACGCAATTCAATATTCTGTAAAGAACCACTTCAACCCGACCTTCTGAACTATGTAACACAAACACCAAGCTTGTACATCTGAACCTGTGTGCTGTTTCTACAGAATTCCTTCATAAAAGGTTAAAGGATGATGATGGACTTGCCAAAAGGAACCGGTAAAAGCCTTTAGTTTGTGGAGAGTTTCAGCGTCGAAAATGTCGCTTGCTGCTTGTTTACTTGCGCTGGACGACCCAGTCCAATGTGTTAATGTCACTACCAGGAAAGAAGGGTTGGATCAGCCTCCACTAGCCTCCAATCCATGGGATGAAATTACCCAGTATAGAGCTTTTTATGGTGATTTACGTTAAAATAAGCTCTGTATTGCTTAAACATATTCAAGTACTCACTAATTATACTGTCAGGATCAACAATACCGCGACTCTCTAAATTCAGATGGCGACGCTTTTTTGACCGGGCAGTGTGCTTCCCGTCCTCCAGCACACCTCAGCACATATCAGACAGTAGCACAGTTTACAGACTCCAGGATCGGTCTGAACTAAATCTGTGTTACTGACTCATCAAAGTCATTTCAATGATTTTCTCACCAAAACAACGACTTACAAAGTCATGTGAAGTGAACGTCTTTATGAAACTGTACAGTGGATTGTGCAATTTCTGCTCACATTAGCCTTGGGTGGTTTTATAATTTGATCCTGTCCTTGGTCACATTCATAGATGTCACTTGAATGTGACATTTTTCCCCCCCCCTCGCCTCTAAATCAGAACACTGCTGCTGCTGAACCTGCTAAACCCCTGAACTAAAAAAAAAAAAAAAAAAAAAAAAAAATCAACAACAGCATGAACAGGAACATTAAAGTATTCTCAACGGTACCTTTTTCTTTTTTTCGATTTCCCCCTCTCACCTCTGATCACACCCTCTTTCTGGGATTTCAGTGCCTCAGATCGCTCTCTTTGATGCTACTTGTCTATTTTTATTACATATTTTTAAAGGAAGCTTCTCATATTTCTTGAATGGCTCTGATATGTCTGTGTAGAATTTAATTTAGGGGAAATCGTATTACACAATAATAGAATACCGTTTTAATCTATCTCACGGCGATTCATTTACTTCAAGTATCCCTCGGGGCGAGTCAGACTCGGACCATATGCGGGCTACATTTTACAAGATTGTGTATCAGGTTTGATGGAAAATGTCACGCTACACAGCTTGAAACTGAATCACGAGGCAATCCATCTGTAAGATCTGTGTTGAATTAACTTTGAATTCAGAATGCATGTGTGAGTGGGAGGAGGGGGGTTTGGGGGTTTGGGGGGTGGGGGTTGGGGGGTGAGGGGGGGGGCAGTGAGGTTAATCCGAAAACGCCAGATCATAAATCATATGACAGGTAGTTTTATTGGGGAAAAAAATCAACAACAAAAATTCAGCATGAAAGTGTTTGAACAATATAAGTAATGGCGTGTGCACTTGTTTATCATATGGCACCAAGATAATGGATTTTCACAACACCCACATGCTACATGGTTAGAAGGGAATAGCTGCTGTGTGCTTTTAAATACGCATCCTGTTACCAGAGGACCTGCAGCCGGGTCCATTGAAAATTAATAAAAATAAAATTAAATAAATAATTTAAAAAGTATAAATAAAGAAGACAGCATGGCGATTTGGTGGCTCTGTGTGTTCTCCCTGTGCTTGTATGGGTTTCTGGTTTCCTCCCACAGTCCAAAGACATGCACATTAGATTAATTAACTGTTTCAAATTGCCTTGTGTGTGTGTGTGTGTGTGTGTGCGCGCGGGTGTGAATGTGTGTGTGTGTGTGTGTGTGTGTGTGTGTGTGTGTGCGGGTGTGAATGTGTGTGTGTGTGTGAATGTGTGTGTGTGTGTGTGTGTGTGTGTGCGGGTGTGAATGTGTGTGTGTGTGTGTGTGTGTGAATGTGTGTGTGTGTGTGTGCGGGTGTGAATGTGTGTGTGTGTGTGTGTGTGTGTGTGTGTGTGTGTGCGGGTGTGAATGTGTGTGTGTGTGTGTGTGTGTGTGTGTGTGTGTGTGTGCGGGTGTGAATGTGTGTGTGTGTGTGTGTGTGTGTGTGCGGGTGTGAATGTGTGTGTGTGTGTGTGTGTGTGTGTGTGTGTGTGTGTGTGTGTGTATGTGAATGTGTGTGTGGGTATGTCTGTGTGTGAATGTGTGTCTATGTAGGTGTGTGTGGGTGTGTGTGAATGTGTGTGTACGTGTGTGTGTGTGTGTGTGTGTGTGAGTGTGAATGGTTGTGCATGTTGGTCCTGCACTGGCGCACTACTGTTCATGGTGTACCAGACTCGGCTGAGATAGGCTCCAGCCTATAGGATTAAGCGGTTTTGAAAATGAATGAATGAACAAATAATGAAAACAAACAAGTACATGGAACATTTGGGGTGAGACAGTGGCTTGATGGTTTTCACGTCTGCCTTACAGCAAGAAATTTACAAGTTTGTGTCCCAGTATTCATTCATTTATTTATTTATTTATTTATTGTGGAGTTTGCACATTCTCTTGATGTACTGATATGAGATTTTGTCCTGCAGTCCAAAGACATGCACATTAAGCAAATTGATTTTTGCCTAGTTGACCCTTGGTGTGAGTTTGATTGTAAATGATTGTGTGTGTGTGTGTGTGTGTGTGTGTGTGTGTGTGTGTGTGTGTGTGTGTTGTGAGCTATTCAGTTCATACCCCACCTTCATTTAGGGGTGGCTGAGATAGACTCCAGTTCCACCTGAACTAAGTGGTTCAGAAAATGAATGATATGAACAAACATCATCATCATCTTCGGCTTGATCTGGGCTTGGGTCATGAGAGCCAAAGCATTAAGGTCCAGACCTCCCTCTCTCCAGCCACTTTCTCCTGCTCTTCTGTTGGAACGCCAAGGCATTTCTAGACCAGCCGAGAGAGATAGTCCGATGGTCTCTTCCCAGCGGGACATGCTTGAAACACCACACCAGGGAGCTGTTCCAACCATTTTTATTTACATATATACAGGTTCTTCTCAAAAATATTAGCATATTGTGATAAAGTTCATTATTTTCTGTAATGTACTGATAAACATTAGACTTTCATATATTTTAGATTCATTACACACAACTGAAGTAGTTCAAGGCTTTTATTGTTTTAATGTTGATCATTTTGGCAAAAAGTAAAGAAAACCCAAAAATCCCCATCTCAAAAAATTAGCATATTTCATCCAACAAATAAAAAAAGTGCTTTTAAAACAAAAAAGTCAACTTTCAAATAATTATGTTGAGTTCTGCACTCAATACTTGGTCGGGAATCCTTTTGCAGAAATGACTGCTTCAATGCGGCGTGGCATGGAGGCAATCAGCCTGTGGCACTGCTGAGGTGTTACGGAGGCCCAGGATGCTTCGATAGCGGCCTTAAGCTCATCCACAGTGTTGGGTCTGGTGTCTCTCAACTTTCTCTTCACAATATCCCACAGATTCTCTATGGGCTTCAGGTCAGGAGCGTTGGCAGGCCAATTGAGCACAGTAATACCATGGTCAGTAAACCATTTAGCAGTGGTTTTGGCACTGTGAGCAGGTGCCAGGTCGTGCTGAAAAATGAAATCTTCATCTCCATAAAGCTTTTCAGCAGATGGAAGCATGAAGTGCTCCAAAATCTCCTGATAGCGAGCTGCATTGACCCTGCCCTTGATAAAACACAGTGGACCAACACCAGCAGCTGACATGGCACCCCAGACCATCACTGACTGTGGGTACTTCACACTGGACTTCAGGTATTTTGGCATTTCCTTCTCCCCCAGTCTTCCTCCAGACTCTGTCACCTTGATTTCAGAAAAAAGTAGTTTGGACCACTGAGCGACAGTCCAGTGCTGCTTCTCTGTAGCCCAGGTCAGCCGCTTCTGCCGCTGTTTCTGGTTCAAAAGTGGCTTAACCTGGGGAATGCGGCACCTGTAGCCCATTTCCTGCACACGCCTGTGCACGGTGGCTCTGGCTGTTTCTGTTCCAGATTCAGTCCACTGCTTCCACAGGTCCCCCAAGGTCTGGAATCGGCCCTTCTCCACAATCTTCCTCAGGGTCCGGTCACCTCTTCTGGTTGTGCAGCGTTTTCTGCCACACTTTTTTCTTCCCACAGACGTCCCACTGAGGTGCCATGATACAGCACTCTGGGAACAGCCTATTCGCTCAGAGATTTCTTTCTGTGTCTTACCCTCTTGCTTGAGGGTGTCAATGATGTCCTTCTGGACAGCAGTCAGGTCGGCAGTCTTACCCATGATTGCGGTTTTGAGTAATGAACCAGGCTGGGAGTTTTTAAAAGCCTCAGGAATCTTTTGCAGGTGTTTAGAGTTAATTGGTTGATTCAGATGATTAGGTTAATAGCTCGTTTAGACTACCTGAACATGATATGCTAATTTTTTGAGATAGCAATTTTGGGTTTTCATGAGCTGTATGTATAAGTACTTAGGCTCAACAATCCAGAGCAATGGAGAGTGTGGAAAAGAGGTGAAGCGTGTGCAGGCAGGTTGGAATGGTTGGAGAAAAGTGTCCGGTGTGATGTGTGATAGGAGAGTATCGGCAAGAATGAAGGGAAAAGTGTACAAGACGGTGATGAGGCCAGCGATGTTGTATGGTTTAGAAACAGTGGCCCTGGGGAAAAGACAGGAGTCAGAGTTGGAGGTAGCAGAGATGAAAATGTTGAGGTTCTCTTTGGGAGTAACGAGGATGGATAGGATCAGAAATGAGTACATCAGAGGGACAGCACATGTTAGATGTTTTGGAGACAAAGTCAGAGAGGCTAGATTGAGATGGTTTGGACATGTACAGAGGAGGGATAGTGAGTATATTGGTCGTAGGATGCTGAGGTTGGAACTACCAGGCAAAAGGCCCAGAGGAAGACCAAAGAGAAGATTTATGGATGCGGTGAAGGCGGACATGAAGGTCGTTGGAGTAAGAGTAGAAGATGCAGAGGATAGGGAGAGATGGAGGCAGATCATTTGCTGTGGCGACCCCTGAAGGGAACAGCCGAAAGGAAAAGAAGAAGAAGAAGTATGCCAAAATCATCAGTATTAAAACAATAAAAGACCTGAAATATTTCAGTTGGTGTGCAATGAATCTAAAATATATGAAAGTTTAATGTTTATCAGTACATTACAGAAAATAATGAACTTTATCACAATATGCTAATTCTTTGAGAAGGACCTGTATATTGCACATACAATTGAGGGTTAATTGTTCAGTTACTTGCACCCCAGCATTGGTGATAGTGGGGATTAAACTGCTGACCTTTGGATCAGCGACCCATTGCCTTATTCCCTAAGCCACCACTGCTCTGAACTAGATTCATGAGCCACCTCTACTGTTTACTTTTACTGGCTTAGTGGTGTGATGTGATTTGATGCATTGTTACCATGCGACGGGCTGTTTTATTTTTAAAGTTTTTTATTTATAGCTGTCAGGTAGAGCAGAAGAAAACTATGTTTAATAATAGAACTGAGAGAAAAGCTGCCAAGATGAATGATTGAACACGTTTTTTAAAATCACTTTTATTCATAGAATTGTGTGGTAGTTTA